>JAQFVV010006254.1:4751582-5133070 GCA_028023455.1 Epiperipatus broadwayi
AAATACTCTTATTTTAATTATGAAAACTACATATTAACTTTTAACATTAAACTTAACTAGTATTATGATTGATTCAGGTGCTAAACTAGATATACTAAATTATATTAGAAGAATCTGAATTTCTCTAATATCATTAGCTATACTTTTAAATTTAACTTATCAAAATCTATTTTAATTATAAGTTTAAATACTTTAGTAAAATAAAATACAATTTTATTTATTCATGACAGAAATACTTTAAATACTTTCCCATTCAGATTTGCCTATGCTTATTCAATTTTACTAAATATAATTTAGAAAGATAGGTGAACTTAATAAAATTTCTTCTTATAATTTTTTTTTTTTTAAATATCCGCAATAAATAAAACACCAATTTTCTTGGCAAAGCTAAAAGATTACAATATATATGTATATATGCAGTAATATTTTAATGTGCATACACATATAACTATACATTGCAATATTTGATGAAAAATCAGTTAATCTGTTCAAACTTTAATATCAAATTGAGCATTATGAGTCTCTTTAAATAGAAACTAAGTTACTATATTTGATGTTATCTTAACTAGTTTCTTGAGTAGCTGATGAAGTCAGATTTGATTGACAAAAATATATTTCCTCTAAAAATGAGTCATTATCAAACATTAGAGCTTTATGTTTCTATATAAATACAATAATTATTAATAACTTACATATATATACATTCATATAGAATAATTACATATAACTATAATACATTTTAATTTAAAATTAGTACGCAGACATAAAGCCATTAACAAAAATAATTAATAAAAGTATAGAATATCTTATAAGAGGCATATACAAATCTTTACAAATCTTTTATTGTATTCATGAATTTTTAACAATAAATCTTATATTTTTAGTCCACTAGAGGGCGCCAAGGATTCCAGATTACTCTGTTTCTGGCCCCCAATTTTGAGTCCTATTACCCTAGTTAGGGAATAGGATTGGTTTAAAAGTATTTCAAGTTAAAAGGTGAGTACATGTTTTATCACCTTTAAAAGAAAGTTTAAATTGGTTTTCATCCAAGAATAACTAATTTTTTATAGCATTCCGTTTTACGCAAATGGCTGCTGTCAGAAAAGACAAAGGCTTAAATAATTAATTAAAAAAAAGCCATGGTGTAACATATGACTTTAAAAAAGATTCGAAATGAAACCAATTGATCAAAAAATGAAAAGAGCCACGAGAAATCCTATTTTTCAGTAACAGAACAAGTTGAGAAATGATTTGGAAGTTAAACTCCATTGAAAATGTTAAGGGGGGGAAAAAAAGAAATGCTTTGCAAAGATAGTTTAAAGAATTTCACCGTAACATCTGTTTTGTTACATGAAATCAAAGAGATTGATAAATAATTTTGTAATAAATGCCTTGCGGACCTAACCTGGTCCCTAATTGATCTTAAGCAAATATCCCCTGACTAGAATAAAGACTACAGTTTAATAAAGACTTGCCTGGATAATTATTAATGACAATTTTCTGCTAAAATTATATGAAGTAGAACATTAAGACCATATATTGGGAAAAGTGAGATAAAGCTGGAGATGCCATCGATGACTTTTAGGAGTAATTAATATGAATTTTATTGCAATTTAAATATTAATGGATAAATTGGATGCATTCTGAATAACATTATATCAATGTAAAACTAATTGAACATGTAAACTTGAACTCAAAGTATAAGCTCGATAATTCTAATGGTAATTTATATTTGACATATATGTTCATTGACAAAGTGTATGCTTTCAGCATAATTCTGTATTTATGTTAAAATAATTGTATTCCATTTTATGTTCCACTTTTAATTTTGCTAGCTTTGATTTTAATGTATATTATTGACAAGCTTAATGTAAACTAGAAATTGATATGTATTGTTTGATAATACACAAGGAGAGTCAATAAAATAATATTTTGAAAGTAAATCTTATATTTTTTTGACTTCTAGCTTTCAAAAAAAAATGTCAAAAATAGTTATTTGAAAATTTACTCAAGAGTTAAACCAAAAACTGCCACATTCTGGAATATTCTTATAATATTTTGTCTTTCCTTTCTTTAGATTAATGAAGTTGAAATAAGAAGCCCACAAGTTAAGAGATTTTAGATACAGCATCTAAAAATAATAAAATACTACATTTGTATCTAATTAGTATAATTAATATTAAGTCTGATTTCTTAAATATATGTGATTATTGTAGTTTTAAAAGAATATAATATATATGCATACACTTTTTGCATATAGTAGATGTGTTGAGATTTGAAAGATACACCATCTAAATGATGTTAAATCGTTTACCAATATTTGCCATGGGATATAGCATTTTGGATTGCACTACCAATGAATATAATGTGAGTTAAAAAATTAAAATTTTGTTGTTTTTACTAATTTCTATTTTTTTTATAGTTATATTTATTTTGAAGTATTGATAAATGACTGGATATTGTGGTGTTACTAAAAAAAAGCAGTGATATTTTATTCTTTTATATATTACATAAACATACACACACTGAAATGTATATTTGATAAATGTATGGAGTTTATAATCATGTTTTGCTTCTGAGTGTAAATAGACAAATGTATTTGTTTTTCAAGACAACAAATTACTGCTAAAAAAGGAAAAGAGTGATGATGAAAGCTATAATCTAATATTTTGTTCAAAATTTTTAACAAATTTTTAAATTATAAATATTTTTTTCAGACATTGAAAGTTTGTTGTTAGTGTGAAAAACAGTATGAAATATATTAAAATTATTGTTAAAGATTTAGCAAGTAAAAATTCTAAAAGAATTGATACAATTAAGGAGCTAAATAAAATAGTTGATATACATGGATCCTTCATTCAGGTGAGAATTTAAACATTCTAAGTTGAATAATTGCGGAATATGCAATAATATTTGCAGAGTCATGAATGCATAAAATGATTTAAAATACATTTTTCTTTCTGTCTATATGAGAGTGATGACTAAAAATGTTTTATTTTTATTGCATAATTGTATTCCATACTATTATTAGCATTAGACATAAAAAAACTGTACTACAGTTAACAGTTTATATGTAATATTTAAATTAAACAATAATCAGTATGAAGGCTTTTTAAGATCGTTCCATCAAAAAAAAAATTCTAATCATTAAGGGACAATTTTTTTATCGTTTTTGACTTTTCCCCCCTATGTTTTAATAAGAATCTGCTATTTTTTGAGAATTATAGTATACTGTAGAACAGGGGTTGGAAAACTTTTTTAACCATGGGCCACAGACTTATATGGTTTCTAGAAGGCTGCATATAAAAATGTTTTTATTTTCCAATACATGAAATATTTATAGAAGAGAAAAGTATTGTAATCTTGCTGGAAACTGTCTTTCTGTTTTCAATGAATTATCACAAAATAAAGCTTTTAAAATCTCTTTGGGCAATTTTAGGATATTGTCTTTTATCATATTTTTGTAGGTGTCCTTTGTATGTAATCAGATTTTGTTCCCCCAATAATTTGAGAACAAAAAAACGTTTGCATTGAAATTTTGATGCCACAATCTTTACGGATTAACTTAGATGCCTATTGTTTGGTAACAATATCTATTTGTGTGAACTTCTAATTTGATGCAACTCAACTCCCAGTTTACTGTTAACTTGAAAACTAACATCACTCCTGAAAAAAATTATTTTACAAAAATATTCAGACTCAAAATTTAAGATATTTTTGTCTGAAAATTTTTTTCGTAGAATTTATTGTTTTTGAAACATAAATGAATAATCAGTAGAACTGACTGCTTGTTTATGTAATTTAACTTGTGGCAAAACTTAAAAAAATCGTAAACTTATGCATGTGATGTATGCTAAGCAAATCATTGTTGGGGGTCACATGTGATTTGCGGATTAAAAGTTTGCTGCTCACTTCTTTTGTACATTATAAGCATGTAAACTTTTTAATTAAAAAAATATTTAAGAAAAATCCATATATATACCTGATAAACAAAAAATGAAACTATTTTAGGTTTTGCGATCATATATATAAAATATTAGTGCTGACATTTCATCAAAATAACATTTGCCTTCACTTGGATAAAGAGATTATTATCTATACTCTTGCAGTGACCATGAAATAACTTCTCTACTTAGCTGATGGGAAATATTATTTGCTTAAAATTTTGATACTCTTTTAATATTTAATGTGGATGATCTTAAGAATTTAAACGGGTTATGTTACTCGTGTATATGTCTATATATAAAAATAATTCATCTACCAGTACTAATTATTTTTATGGGAATTTTGCAGCAATTTCCTGAAAATGTAGTTATCATGCTCCTCTTTGAATCTAAATGCGATGGATGAGGCTCTTCTGCAATAGCCTAAAATTTAAAAATGAATTACATGAATATTTCCCATGAGTGGATAGATTTTATGAAACTTAGAATCACCTGAGTAAAAGATGTAAAATAAAATGAATGACAGGAATAGTTTAATTCAAGGGTCTCTGAAGTATGGTTTACTTACTCTTCTTATCTAGTCAAGGATGAATTTGAAATTGAAGATAAAGTTATAGAGATATTGTTAGAAATAATTATATTTGTGTAGTGATATTTTATATTTTTTTGCTAAAAATTATTTGTTTGCTTTTCTGTCAGGATTTGCATTATCCCATTAATCGTATTTTCTTTTTCAAAATTCTTTTAAATTTACTTTTGCTTTTTTTTCTTCAAATTTATTTGATTTAAAAAAGAATTGTAAATATTAAATCACAATATTTTTCTAACATATTTTTTATTTATTTTTCATTTCATTTGAAACACTTGGAAGTATAAATTAAAATGATACTAAATAAGTTTTCAAGGCATGTAGTGATACTAATTAAGAGACCAGGGAATTTACTGATAATTTAGAAACTGAAATGAATGCTAAGTAAATTTATTCAGTAGAGGAACGTGTGCAAAACTAGTGATAGCAGTAAAAGTATAAGTCATCATCAGCTGACATTCATAAATGACTATGATCGTTGTATATGAGAATAAAAAAACAGGAAAAAAAAATAATAAAAAGTTAAACATGAGTTTTGTGTGATCTATAAATCATTCTCATGATTATTTAGTCTGCTTATTTGATTTCATTACTATCTTCTGAAACTATTTTTTTTTTTCTAAAATATTTTCATTTTGCATAAATGTATTTTTTCATTATATTCCAGTGAAATTATTACATCTCCTTAGTATCTTTGAAATAACATAAAATAAGTGGAATCTCTTTCCCATCATAAATTCACAAAATACTTTTCAAAAAGGACTGTTACTTTTCATTCACAATACATATCCCATTCAATGGAGTTACTGTTTCAATAGTAGATTCTATGTTATCATATCCAGTCAGCTAAAGAACATATCGATTGGTTAAATCGTTTTGCCATTGTTTTTTTTAATCTTATGAAGCATCATTAAATATCTTTTCGGTACCTGTGTGATACATGATGACTCTATACAATAAATTTATCATATATATTTGAATCTGTGGTGTACCTCAATATTCAAATACAGATTTCTATTCAAAAAGTTATTTAGATATTTATATTGATTTGCATTTTCAAGCTTTTACTCATTAATGGTTGATAAAGCATTTGAACTTTTTTTTCTTTTAAAATATTAATTATTAAAACTGTACTTGTAAATTATGTTGTTATTAAACTAAAGTTTATAAGATATATGAGAAACATTAAAAAAGTTATGCAGATTATCATTTGAATTGACAAGAAGAACACAGTTATAAGCATTTTGAAAATTTTAAAGCCAATAAGATTAAGTAATGTTGCCATCAAATTATCCAAAGACAATTGGTTTGAAAATGGAAAACAAAAATTGGGACTAATTTACTTCCCTCTTTAGTGATAATTTTTATTTCAATTGTCATATTATTTACTGGCAATAATAATCCTTCTCATATCATATGAAAAGTGTATAAAATGAATAAACTTCAGTGGACAACTGACTAATTTAAAACATTGCCACAATTCTGTTCTGTCAATTGAATCAAATGCCTCAACAAAATCAATGAAGGCATTATATAAATTAAACCTTTGCTATCTTTTTTTTTTCTTGCATTTTGTCTGGCAACAAAAATTATATTCTTAGTGCTTTTTGATTTCCTAAAACCTCACCAGCTAACTACTCATCTATGTCTTAAAGCAATATGTTAAAGGGAAAAAAAGAATTACTTATCAAGAAAGAATGATAATTTGGAGAGATGGACTAGTAGCGAAATTAAAAGAATTTAATTATTAGTGGTAAATAAATTGAGCTAGTTTTAAAGGGCGATAAATATTTTAAAGAGTATAATTTTAGTTCTAGTTTAATGAATGGGTCATCTAATAAAGAGTTTTTTTTTTGCATATCAAGATATTGATTAATTATATGAATTGAATGCAGTAGGATTTTTTAAGGTTTGATTAATTTTACTGCTAATTGCCACCCCATCACTTTATATATATATATATGAGAGAGAGAGAGGATTTGAATCCAGATTTTCAAGCTCCCTTAAGCTATCCAATCTATTTCATACAACTGATACACATGATCGCACACATGAAAAAGATAAATGATCTCTAATATACATATTTCATGATGAATCAGCACTTATCAGTTGGTCCAGATTATCATCTCCCATACAGATATATAATCAGTGCTCAGTTTATATATCTTCAAACTTTAACGCACAAGCTTCATTCTGCTCCACCATCCAAATCTTTAGCCAGTTTATATTAAGATAGCAAATCTTTGAACTTTAATGGATAGGTTTCAATCTACTCCACCATCCAAATCTTCAGCCTTTATGGAAGGCTGAAGAGTTGGATGGTGGAGTAGATTGAAGCCTGTTCATTAAAGTTTGAAGATATATAAACCGAGCATTGTTTATATATCTGGGTAGGAGATGATGATCTGAACCAACTGATGAGTGCTAGATCAGCACAAAATACGTATATTGGGAACATTTACATTTTTCACATTGTGTGTGGTCATGTGTATCGGTTGTATGAGATAGATTGGATAGCTGAAGAGAGCTTGAAAGTCTGAGTTTAAATCCTCTATAATTACATTCCTACTCCAGAGATATAAAGTATATCTTTATTATTTTGGAGATAAATGATAACGTCAAATTTTTTTATTGATATTCTAATTGGCAATTGAATGCAAAATAGAAAATAAATATCTTCTATCAATATTACTATATAAGCCTGAAAGTTTGTTTGTTTGTGACTTTATAATTTAACAAATATTGCACCAATCTTGGAGAATCAAAAATATTTTTAATTTGCAATATAAAAATGTATGAGAAATCTATATCATAATTGTTTTCGAATGACATCATAAAAAATCAAAATGAGGACAGCACTGATTAAAAGATTACAGAGTTGGAAATTTTTTTAAATGAAAAGTATAGTTTTTGATAAAGTAAAGTAAAATTTGATTTTGTAAATATATTTTAAATTAATTAATTTGTGTTTATAACCACATATTTAATTTTTCATTTGAATAATGACAATTTAGATCAGTTATAATAATGAATTTGATGGATTTTTAGAATTTCAGTTTAAATATATATTTAATTTAATATGTATCTAAATTAAAATTTAAAATGGCACCATTGCAAGAGAAATACTATTAAATTTGATAAACTCTTACTATGAAATTGATAAATTTTTAGGATATATTGACAGAAAATAGAAAAAATAAGGAAAAATATAAGACTAAGACAAGTAGTGATTACTATCAAAAAAATAAAGAAAAAAAAAGAAATTTCAATATCTGAAAAAATTATTACTTTATCATTTGTTCATAATTTTTAATTTATCATTAAATCTTTATTTTATATAGCGCAATGTTTATAAATCTTTATTTTATATAGCGCTATGTTTATAAACTGTAATATTAATAATCAGCCATAAAGCTAATGCACATGCACTTTGTAGATTTTTAACTATAAATGAATACTCTCACTTTCAAAAACAAGATAAAGTCTTTGTGAAAAGATAGAACAAATCCATCTATCTTTTTGACCCAAACATTTATGTATGGGCAAATCTTAAGCATTTGGAAATGAGAGCTTGAAGATGTTAAACGATCACTTTAAATTATTTTAACTATGCTTAAATGAATGATGCTTGCGAAATTTTCTAGAATTTACGATATGTTATTCTTATTTGAAATTAAATATATATATAAATGAAATCTTTATCATTAACTAAGTTTAAAATTATATCTTCATTGATAATTTCTTTGCAGTCCTCACAAAATACTCATTCAAACCATATATAATACTTCTTACTTGAGATAATCCATAACTTCAGAACTTATACAAAAGTAGTAGCATAAGAATTCTTTATTTTATTTTGTACCCCAAAAATTAAAAAAATCTCAAGACATCTATAAGAAAAAAATTCATCCTAATAAAAGATGCAAAACAAATCATTTCCAGAAGGTGGATATGCATTTGTAATCATAGCAATTGGCTTCTTGTCTATCCAAAACTAGAAATTGAAGGCTACTGTCTGTATCAATGATAAAATGAGTCTCCTTTCTTCATTTTATATTTTTTGTGCACATCAGTGATGCTATCTTGTTATATTTTTTGTCCCACAAAGATATAATTTATTTGCATATAGCTCATTTGTTAACTATTTATTGTCTTAAAAATTATGTGATGGAAGATGTCCAAGACTACTGACTCCACAGCATTAGTACCAAGGCATAGGCAAGAATCAGAATTTGATAATTTGCCTGCATACAATTCCATGTGGTGTACATAACCATTGTGGTTATCACCACACACATTCCTTGAAACCTGTCTTTATTGGTTTTAAGAGTTTATATTTTCACATGGTACTATGCCCAGTAAATTTTGTGATTTCTTAATCAACTGTAACATTTCTATCCATCTGATAATCAGTCTTAAAATTTATATTACACTGTTCTATAATAGCCTAATTTTATATATAAAAATCATTACTTGTTATATAAACACAGACATGCAAGTACAAACAAACTAATACAAATATAACACTAATAAATTATTAAACCTTTTGAGAATCATTATATCTATAAAATAAGGTTGCCTTAAACTTGGATCAGAGTCCCAAAATTACATTATACCCAAATCACTGCTCTCATTATATTTGAATACAAGTATAAATTATATACTACAAAGACACACTTGTACAAACACATTAATAAATTATACATTTATTATATAAAAAGATTTAAAATAATATTCAAATAAAAAAATCTAAAATTGAATACCTACATATATTATGTTTATATTCAGGATGAAGGCCTTGAAATTTCAAAATCATCAAAGCATGTTGATTTCATTTTATTAAGCACTCTGACCAATGAAAAATTTATGCCTTTGTCTTCTTCAGACAATCTAATAAATTGAGCAGAAAAAAAATTAAATGAACTTATTAATAAAACAATTTTGTCCAATTTTAACATGCTATATGCCATTTAAAAAAAACTCGAGCTGAGAATGATGGTATTAGTACATGCATAGTCCATTTGGTTTTCCTGCAATTTTAAAAAAGAAGAGAAATTTTCATTTTAAACCAATCAGCGGTAACTTTTATGAAATAGTTAAAATGTCACAGATAGAGCAAGAGAAAAAATGAATTTAATAAACTTTTACCATTTCCCTTTAAGTATATTATTGCCCGATAAAGTAAGATGTGATCTGTGTATTGAAATACATACTAGAGAGATAAAGAGATATTAATTTCCAGTAATGCAGATAAAATTTTATTGAATAAATATTTCTTAAATTATTTAAACTTCATTTGGTTGATGTATTTAATTTCTCACTTGCATATAGTACAATGACATTAAAATTTTATAGCCATATTAGAAATTATCATGTGAGAAATATAAAATAATTTATTTTAAAATTATTGTTTATTGTATTTAATAGAAGTTATATTTTTTGTGATATTACTGTTGATAATTATTTCATGTAAATATTACATAAATATATTTTAATTATCAACTTTCTGTTAATACAAGGGAACAGATAGAGAAATGAAGAGAATTAGGGAGTAAAAAAATTACACCTGGGTCTCTTTTTACGTGGACTTATTTAACGTGATTCGTGTTTCACCGGAAGTCAAACTCCGATATTGCTCTATTACTTTAAATAATAAATTTCGCGCACTTACGTTATATTGAAAATAATAGCACATTATTGAAATTCGACTTTCAACTTAGTAATTTCAATATTTTCAGTGCTTTATAATAGTAAGATTTTATGCAATAATGAAATTAAAATCATGATTTCCACATTTTATGTATACACACATTAAATTTTACAAGATTATAATGTAAATTTGTTCAAACATTGTGCGTGTTAATTTTGCATTTTAAATCACATTCTGTTTTTGCTTTTTAAAAAAGAATGTTTAATCAATTATTAATCATTTACTATCCACAAGTTTATTTTTAAAAGGTCAGTAATAGCAGTGGGCACAATTAAAATTGAAAATTAAAGACAAAAATAAGAATTTAATTTTTAGTTGTTAGATTAATTACTAATTACGTTGTCACCAGAAAACCATTAATTAACACAACATGAAGAATCTGATTTTTTTATTAGTTTGCAAACGAACCTGTTTACCGGCAAATAGCGATAATAATTAAAACGTGTATAAAAAAAATATAAATTACTGTAAATTATGCTTAAAAATATATTGTTTTGAATAAAATTAAATATTATAGTTAAAAAAAGTTTGTCTTGTATCAATTTTTTTCAAATTTGAAATTTTTTATTAGTCATATTTTATTTCCTTCTTTTTTTTTTTTGCACAAATTTTAAAGTAAATTTTACGTTGGTGCTTTGCTTTTATGTGAGTTTTGAAAAATCACAGTCCGTATCCCCCCTTTTTCAAGGTAAGTTACGTCTATTTTTGCACGATTTCATTTGCGCGTGTTTTCTGAGGAACCTATCTATCGCATAAAACGAGACCCAGGTGTATTTGGTATTCAATACATCAAAAATGGAATATATTTTATCAAACTTTCTACTAACTTGAAAGTACAACTAGAGTTTAAAAGTGGAATATGTAAATAAACAAAGCTTTGCTAATTGCTCAACAAGCTTTGTGATAAATACTTAGCAAGAGAAAGCATTTAAAATATCTCTATCTGCACCCCCCCCATACCATGATCAATGGTTTCATGTTTTTGGCACTCCTCAGGGAGGCGCTAGGATCATTTCAGACACTAGATCTAAAAATACCAACCCAAAGCCAATATTTATCTAAGAGTTGACCATTGAGTAGAAAATTGAAAATTTCAGACATCTCAATGTCTTCAAACCCAGCTATCTAACTCAAATAGCTATATGGGGCTGAGAGATCTTCAGCCAAACCATATATTAGAAGTCTTAGCAATATAACATCGCTTAAGACTTAAAGCAAAGGCTATAAATAGTCAATAAAAAATAAAAAATAGTCATATATCACATGACTCCACTTCTTTTTTAAGCTTGTAAAAAATAAAGAGCTTTGCTAATTTTTCAACAAACTTTGAGATAAATGCTTAGCAAGAGAAAGCATTTAAAATATCTATCTGATCTCTCAGCCCCATATAACTATTTGAGTTAGATAGCTGAGTTTGAAGACATTTAGGTGTCTGAAAATTTTAGATTTTCTACTCAATGGTCATCTCTTAGATAAATGCTGGCTTTGGGTTGGTATTTTTAGATCTAGTGTCTGAAACTACCCTAGCGGCTCTCTGAGGAGTGCCAAAAGCATGAAACCATTGGTCAGGGGATGGGGGTGGTTTTCAGATAGAGATATTTTAAATGCTTTCTCTTGCTGAGCATTTATCTCAAAGCTTGTTGAGCAATTAGCAAAGCTCTTTGTTTATTTTTTACAAGCTTAAAAAAGAAGTGGGATCGTGTGATATATGACAATTTTTTATTGACGATGAATATGTAAATATATTGTAATTATCAAACTTTTTAATAACAGTGATAGGACAGCTAGAGAAATGGAGAAAATTAGCGAGGGAAATTTTTATTTGATATTCAATATATTAAAAATCAAAAATGGAATTTAGATAATAAAACATTAAATTATTTCTACTGCTCAGAATATGACATCTTTATATATATAAATTAGAAATATATTTTAATAATGAATTGTGTTATATTCTTTTATTTTTATTATTGTTTTATTAATGCATGAAAAGCCATGGGTTAAAATAAAACAATATAGTGTAGTTGAGAATTAAAATATATTTAAGAAATATTTACATAAAAGAATAATACATGAGTTATCAACAGCAGTTAAAAATGACTACAACATTGTTTAAAAATATGTTCAATAGTCATTTTTACTCGTATTATTATTTTATGTAAATATTATTTAAATATGTTTTCATTATCAACATTACATTTTTTTAATCTTAATCATGAGTTAGCTAATTTAAATATATAAATAAAAGAATTCTAAAAAAATAAATACATTTTTAATTAGCTATCTATAGATCATTTCATCAAATTTTTTATTAATAAATAATTTGTCTGATAATCAGTTTATGAATGAGCATTAGTTAGGAAATAAGAACTAATTGTTTTTAGATGGTTAGTTGAGATATTGTCAAAAAGCATTCAATTATCTTGCCCATTTATGAATAAAAGATTTATTTAATTTTATGTAGAATATGATATTAAATTAATCATGTAGATATGGCTGATTTTTATTTTCCACATGATTCCCATCATAAATCAGGTTCTTTTAAATCAACATTATTTATCAATCAAGAAAAATTTTGATTAAATAGTTTTAAAAGGTGATAATATAATATGACTTATTCTTTTATTTGTGATAATAAATAGGAATATTTAATCAGTATTTGCATTCGTTTGCTAAATGAATTAATGAAAAAAATTTCTTTGTAATCATGTATTTTTGATAAGCTTGTATTTTTGAAGATGCCAATCATACTTATGAAATACTCATTTGTTTTCAAGTTTTGGTTAGTAAAATGGTAACTGTATTAAATCTAAAAAGTCATCATAAGACTATATGCTCTTTCTACTATTAGGAAGCGTAGGATCAGAAAATATGATCATATGATCATCATTTGCAAAATACAGAAACAAAATTAACATTGTGATGATCATAGAAATGAATGCCTCAACCACAAATATATTGATATATATTCAAATTTTTTAATCTGTTTATTTGAAGTATTTACATTGTTTTAATTTAACCTACTCTTTCCCATATATTTCTTTTAAAAGATTTTCAGTGTCTTGCGTAATTATAGCTCTCATTGTACTCTATCCTCAGTCATATCCTCCAAATGAAAACAATCAAAATCCAAATAAAAGCACTTCCCTCTTTAGATAATCTTATATAATGTAAATGAAGTCTGTTTTTCTAATGAAAACCATACTCAAGTTCCTCATACATGTTTTTTTTTTAGAAAGTTTGTTATTCTTTATCTATTTCATATACTGATCAAAGGAAGATATATTCTTACAACCATAAATTCAATATCCTCTAATCCAACAGACTGAAAGACATACCAACTAGTGATAATAATCTTATCATTGTATTTTCAGAATATTAAGAAGCAACCTCAATAAAATGTTACAGAGGCTTTATGTGTATCAATAGTGAGGGTCCATATTTCACTTCCATACAATAAATATGGCAGATTATCAATCCTATACATGTACAAATAATTCTAGTAAATTAGTTATATCACTATAATGAAACACCTTATCTCTTAAATGGCTCATTTTGGTTGTGCATCCATTGACTAAATACCTTTAAAAACATTCATACTACTATGAAATATTATGAGCCATTTATCCACATTTCTAAAATATTAATGACTATAATAAGTATTTTTTTTCTGTTATTATATTGTAGTGATACCTAATTATTTCAATTTGTTTCTATATCCTGAGAGTTATTTAATATCTGGACACCATCTTAACACTATTTATTGTAATCATTTCAATTTTAAAAGCACATAAATAACTTAAATCAGTTCACTAATATTATTAAATGTTTTTATTTTGTTATACCACTCTGTGGTCTAATTACTATTATTTGCAGTAGTATAAAATTTTTGGGACCATGAATGGATAGCTTTTATCATGTACTGTTTAATACTGGATTCAAAATTAAGATCTTTTGTATCCAGTTTTGTAAATATATGTATAATTTGTCACATTATGCATTCTAATAATGTAATAGATTCATAAAAGTTTATAATATAGCTCTGAAATTGAAATGCTAGAATAAATTGTATGAATTTGGTGACAAGCCGCAATAATCATGTTTGTTAGTTGTTCATAGTATCTTATTAGCTAATTATCTATCTGCTTTTTTAAATAGAGAACTTAACACACACACACACTTATTGAGTAATAATTCTCAAACTGAAGGCTGTATTGTTAAGATATTTCATGAAATTTAATTATAAAAGAAAATTTTTTTTTTTATATTAATTAAATAATATATTTTAAAATTTTATGATTTTTTTTTAAGGTTAAAACATCATCCAATCACTCTTGTAGGTATCATGAATTCAGTATCTGAATTGGGCACCGGTATAGGATCAACAATGAACCATACAATGATGTCCGATGATATGAGTGATGCTCCTAGTTCACCAGAAAGTCCAGAATTTGATGAATCTGATTTGCTCAATTCTGGTGTCGCAGATGATGTCACTGCTCAACTGGCAGCGGCAGGTGGGATCACTATTTTTAAATTAATAAGTACATTTTACTATGACATCAAAATTTCAATTAGCTGTCAATGCAAAACATACATATTTGAGATTGAAAATGCTTATTTAAAAAAAAAGATAGAGATGACCATTTGAATAACTTAGTGGTTAATTTACAGACCAAAACATTAGTTAGATAAATGTTTAAACATAATATTGTTACTGTAATTGACCTTGGATAACAGAGGAGTTAAGGCATGTTATGTACCATGGAGTGATAAGGGTAAGCATTTTGAGATATGTTTGCTTATTCATTTTTCAACGGATTGAATAATTCTTGGTATAAAATGATATTTAAAAGAATGTTTGCAGGCATGATCCAATAAGGCTTTTTAAATGTTTGATACATGAAGTTTGGAGATTGAGTTGGACTAAAAAGCTTTTAGAGGTTTTGATACTCTTATAAGATGTTGGTTCTATATGACAGAGTGATCTTGATGGAAAATAATTGTAAAATTGATATTTCAGAAATGGTGACAGCTCGTGCTGCAAAACTTTTTGAGTTTTCAGTATTCTGTAATATGCATCAGAGATGATTGGCTGTCATAATTCTTGGCATGTCATATTATGAGTTTTTGATGAAGAAGCATAGTTTTCTCAGCTAATAATTGAATCAGCTCTGTGAATATATAAGCATAAGATGTTGATTTAATGAACTTTATTGTCAAGACAAAATTATGAGAATGATACTATGTTGCTATTACTATAGCCACGAAGTTCTACTGTTACTTTTTACCTTTGAATTTGAAAATACTATGTGACTAATGAGGAGATTAAACTAAAACCTGCTTCGATTTATCTTCAGTTTGCATGCATATTAAGGCAGATGTTCTTTTTATTGCTATCATTTATTAAATGCTCTTTGCATAATCTATTATTTTTTTATTGTCTGATAATGAATTATTTGAATTGGCATTGTTCTGAATGCAGTAGACCATTTATAATGATTACCAATCTGCCATTTCTTTTTAGTATAAATTTGATGGTAGGAAACAAATTGAATATATTCATCATCTTTCTTGACAAGATATTCTAGTATTAGTAATATACTTAATATTGTCACTAAGTCTATGGATATAATACACTTCTATTTTTGTAAGTTTATCAGTATATTCAAAGATTCTTTAGAATATTTATTTTTTCAATTTCACCAAAAAGACTTTTTCATGCTATACCAATTTTCAAAAATTTTGAGATTTATTTATAAAGAAGATTACTATAAAGATTTATCTTTTTAAAAAAATTTTCAAACACCAATCATTTACATTTGTCACTTACCCATTTACTATTTGATATAATCAAAAATAATGCTTCAGTTATTGTTCTCAGAAGTCAAATTAATTATACAGTTAAATTTTTTTTGCTAATTTTTATCTACAATAACTTCATGGAATGAAAGTTAATTCTTTTTGTCGCAAATCACTAATGGATCTTTTCTTGATGATAATGTTTGTTATTCATCATAATCTGCTCTCCAGACAATCATATAAAAATGAAAATTTTGCCACTTGCATAAACATCCATAAATATGCAACTAAGCAATTTTCATCAGATCATTATTGCTAATTTCACCAGCTTTACTGGGGATTTTTTTTATTAAAAATAGTATTGAATTCAAAAACAATTTTACAAAGGAAGAAATTAAAATCAAATAGAAGCAACAAAATTCAATTTCAACTAAAATTGCCTTAATCAGTACATGATGTGGGAATATTCATATTTTACAAGTTATGGCAAAATCTTTTTTAAATTCCTAAGTAAAATCTTCAGAAAAATAGAGTTTTATGATTAATGATTTTTCAGTGCAAAATATAGTTTGAAATGAAATGAAAACTTTTTTTTTTATAATTTTATGGGGGAGAACATTTTATATGATTGTTATAATATAGGGTATATGAGCACAGACTTTCACACCACCCACCTCTCTCCACTAGCCACAGGTATATAACAAGCCTGTGTTTCAGTTATGATTGTTATAGTAAATTTTTAAATTACAAAAACACTAAATACCATATTTTCCCCAACATTAAGAAAATATTTTGAATATAATTAACTTGTACATTTTTTTTTGCTAAAAATGATGTCTAAAAAAATCTTTTTGTAAACATAAAGTGATATTTTCAAATCTGTATAAATTGAATTTTCCCTACCTTTACAAAACTCTTATCCATTTTATATTAAAATGAAAAATGAAAAAAAAAATTGAAACAATATATTGGTTTGTAACCCAATCTTTTCATTTAAAATATTTTGATCCCTAAGAATAAGCATTATTTATTTACTACTTTAAAAATGTTTTGATGGCATTTTTAAATTTATTAAAATGGGAATTGCACTAGAAGTGTACAAAAAAGTCATGTGATATATTAAAAATTTTAATTTATTTTTTAGTTTTGGGAATCACTTTAGTGCAGTGAAATCACTATGCTAAGATTAATTCTATAATGTTTTCAATATGTTAAGCATAAAAACTTCACTCTTCTGACTCAGGTTTTGAGTCAAAATCTTGACAGCTGCAGTTATCATTCTGGTCATTCAATCTCACTTTTAAATTTGCTTCTAAATATATGATCTCAAATTCAGAAAAAAATATTACAAATTATGAAACAGCATGCCTGTTATGTAATATTCGTGATAGAGTATAAAACATCACATCTTTTATATCGGTGTCAAAATTCATTTAATAGCAATGTGTATTGATTTATTCAGCACTTATCCAATGCTTTCATGTCAAAAAATCTAATAATACAACTGACTTTTTTCAAGAATTGATTATGTCAAAACATTCTAGATATGACTTTTATTGAGAACGCATTTTCAAGGAGATCTGAATATTAAACTGCAAATAAAGATTTTAATTTCATAATGAAATATATCAAAATAATCTTCATAATCAAAAAAATATTCAGTAATTTTCTTTTAACTTCTTTTTATTAATTGTGAAACCAATCCAATCTTCATCAAGCAATATTGGTTTTATTTATAATAAATATTTTTAGTATTAAATTAGTTTTGTATGATGATCAAATCTCAAAAAGATGTTACAAATTATTCATAATTAAGCTTCAAATTACTCATAATTTAAGCAATTTTTTTGATAGGAAACATATATATTCAGAGTAAATATTCTTAAAAAAAAAATCTCCTAACGTTTTTTAATTTATGAGTAAAATAGTTCCTATTAATCCAAATACCTATTTAAAAATGTCTACTATCCAAACAAAATCTTTTACAGTAAATACATTTTACTGTTGTTATTTATTTATGTTTTTATCAAACTTTGGTATTATTACGAGAGGTAAAAGACTTATCCTTGAATCCGAAGTATTCATATATCTGAAAAAGTTTGGTAACAGGAATTTCAGATTAATAATATTTTACTTGAAATAATTAGTGAGTTTATTCTCAAATTCATCTAATTTATGTACCCCTGTTCTGAAAAACATAATTTTGGTAAACAATCTCACCTTAACATTAATGCAACAAGCTGTCAGCTAAAATAATTTATAAGTAGTACAAAATGAAGGAACAAAAAATTCACTTGTTTTAAAAAGTATTTTTAAGACAATTTTTATACAGAATTCTGAACACATGGCAAACTAAATTCTACTCTTTATTTTTGTATGTAGATAGACATTAGCCAAAAATTATCTGAATATTCAAATGTTAATTGATGCACAATAATAATTATGCCATTAAACATCATATGATCACCATTTTTATGCTTGTCTGTTTTGATAATAATTATGACTCATTTGTAAATTTATCTAATTGTTATATATATGTTTACATTAAAATTATAAAAGTTCTACACTTATTGTGTAATATAATTTATTTTACATTTGTGATCTCACTCAAAAATTTCTTAAATACATACATATAAATATAAATTTTCCCAATGGTTAATATTATATATTATATTAGATTACTACCCAAACACTGGTTTATTACATAAATGAAACACTCTCAATCCAAAGATAAACATTTTAAAGAAAAAATGGATTATCCTATTTTTTTTATCTAAATTCATTTATAAAGGAAAATCTGAAGCACTTAAGAAAGAAAACACGGAGATCTTAAATTGATTATATTGCTTCTTTATAGCTATATTTCAAGTTGTTTTATAGTATTTTAATTGACATTTTCAAAAATAACATAAAGCAATTTGAAATGTAGCTTTAAAGAAGTACTATGATCAATTTAAGATCTTCATGCTTTCTTTCCAAAGTGCTTCAGATTTGCCTATATAAATAAATTTAGATAAAAAGAGATAAGATATTCCATTCTTTTCTCTTAAAAAGTTTTACCTCATGCTTTGGATTGAGAGTATTTCATTTATTTAATAAACTAGTGTTTGGGTTTTAATATATATATTTAAATGTATGTAAATAATAAATAACTCAGATTATATGTAATTGAACATGAAGTAATGGGAGCTTCCAATGAGTTATATAACATAAATAAACTCTCAAAAGACATATTTGTTCTTATATATGCTTAGTTTATATACATAATTTTTAATAAAAGAGTGAATTTGATATATTGATTATATATATTTATAGAATAAATGATAAGAATCACCATTTAAATATTCAGAGGATCAAAGCAGAGATTTAGTTTAAACAGCCACTACGTGTGAAATGAAAACTTAGTTTTAATATCCGTAAATAATAAATAACTCAGATTATATGTAATTGAACAGGAAGTAACCAAAGCTTTCACTGAGATAACTTATTGGAAACTTCATTTACTTCTTTTTCACTTATATATTATATATATATTGGAACAATAAATATGTGGGCCATGAAAAAATGGTTCCAGTTTGATAATGCCTGCGAATTGCAGAGCTATAGGTAATAGAATAAAAATGAAGGTATGTTCTTCTTTTAATGCTTTACAAATTTGGGAGTCATTTGTAACTGAATAATTATAATGATCATGGGAAATGAAAACCTTAATGTGATCTGAATGAAAATGTAGCCCAATCATTCATCACCATTTGGAACTGAATAAAAATATACTCTGAAGCTGAACACCATTTATAACAGAACAAAATTATGGGTTACATTGTATCCTGACTCATAGCCTAATTATTGATCACCATTTATAATAGGATAAAAATATGAACTAAAGAAGAACAATCCTATTTAATAATGCCCATGAATTGTGTTATTTGTAACAGAATGAAAATAATAAACTAAGCTAAAATGAATATCAATCAGTGAATAATAATCTAACACATTAATAAAACAATGATAATAACCTTTGTTGTAGCCTCATGAATTCAAATAACATTTAAAATAAATGGAAAACAAGCAAAATCCTTATTTTAAACTACCCTAAAATATAAGTATTCTTTGCAATAAGTCAAAAATAAAGCAATAAAACCAAATATTATCTTATAAACAACGAGCTATATTTATTTCATAAACCATTTATAATAAAATAAAAATAATGACAAAGAATTACACAGACACACTTTAATATTTCTCATGAACCAATACACTGTTTATAATAATACAAACTTGAACCAAAAATAAAATATTATTTCCTTTTATATGTAAATGAAATAATTCATGGATGGAGGTAATAATAATCTTAATATGTCTTACAAATTTAAAATATCAATAATATCTAAATAAATAGATAATTCTATGATTGATTTCCAATTACAATAAAATAAAATAAAAGTACTGCTAATTCACTCTTGCTATTCCACTAATATCAATATACTCTTATTAAAGGTAAGTCAATTGTAATATGATTAAATACCTAACAATAATATAAAATAAATTAACGTATCTTTCCATTCTCACCAACTTAAAATATTATAAAATCAAACCATCCTATTAAATAATCTTAATATGTTCAATATCCAATCATAACAATATATAAAATAAATGATAGATTCCCATTTGATATTTATTCAAATGCTATGGACAAATCATATCCAATTACTCTTCAGGTTAATAAAGCTAAATTGTTAAAACTTTAGACTATAACCGACAAAGCATGTTAAAGATTGTTAGATTTATTATAATCAAATATTAAAATTTAATATTTAAACTAAATTTATGATCCACACTAATGAAGTTTAAATAAACTTAAAGCAAATCACTCTAATTTATAACAATAAAATATATTATTATTACCAGCTTTATAACTGAATAAGATTATGATCTTTATGGTTGTATACTGACTTAATGTAGCATTCATTTTAGTCAATAATGATTTAAAATAAAATACACAAACATTTCATTGCAATTACCTTTACTCATCTTCAATAATTATCATATTTGTATCTTTATTAATCGTCAAATCAATTCACATATAATTTCTATTTTAATATGACTTACTTGTTACTAATAAAATAATTACAGTAAACTTCTAATTATTTATTAAATATTTAAGAATGTCAAATCACTTAATTTATTGTTAGATAAAATCTATACTTGGTCCAATAATGAGCATTACATTTAATACAAAGAAAATGATATGTAATTATACATTTTTACCCATCCTGTGGTTTTGATGTATGAACTATTTTGTAACTGCTTCTGATGAATTGTATGATCAATTAATGAATATTGTCTCATCCAAATATGATTAACTAATAAATTTGCATTGTAAAATTGAATGGAAACCAAGCAAGTTTATTTGTTTTAAATTAATTCAAAATTTATTAACAAATTAATATCAACAATGTATATGGCAAATAAACATTTGAAATATATGCACATGATCTGATTATACTTTATGAAGTAGGCTTTCAATTGACATTAACTTCATATTTAAATAGGTGATTGCACATCAATCTCCACTTATTGGATAACTTATGTTTATGTCACACAAAAAATATAGAATGTTTATGTTTTCCAAAATATAAGAGAGTTCAAGATATATTTTCTTTTTATACTTAATATAAAAATATAGTTAATTGAAATAAAATAAAATATATAAAAAATGAATCTGCTTATTTATTAATATAAATTTTAAAAAAATATTTTAAACTAAAACAATAATTATTATTCTGTAAAATATAAATTCAAACTTAGGAAAATATAGCTCTTAAATTTAGGTATATAAATAGGTCACTACTTAACCTAAAATTATACCACTATTTATATCAATAAATAGTATATATACTAAATGAAAAGATAAAAAATATAGCAATAATAATGATAAATATAAACAAACAACCTGAGTAGCATTTCTAAAATAATACCATAGTTCTAGTGTTTATTTTTTTTTAAAATTGCAATCCAACAATGTTTTGTTATTCCAGAGAAAGTAGAAATATTACGAATCCAATATTTTTTAAATATCCAAATTATCTTTTCATTCAGCAGATATTTAATCTATATAATGTTATAAGTATGCAAATCCATGATGATACAGTGTAGATATTCTTTTATTTAGCAAGTAATCAATACATAAAACATTACAGGTGAACAGACACTAGTTTCATCCATGACAATGCTATGGAAATTGAACCAATATCTGATGTATAAATTATTCATCAAGCATATAAAATTATATTAGTAGGTGAACATAATCTTTGTGTACATTTTATGTTGCTAGCTTTTTAGACTGCATCATTGAAAAGTAGGTAATATCCATTTTTAAAGCAAAGTCATGCTGATAGTTTATAACGCAATGTATCATTTTCGATTATTTTTCGTTTTTATAATAAATTGTCACTCTTCACAAATCTTCTACCCACCATATAGTTTCTGGGTGAATATTGTTGCTTTTCACCCCATCATTTTGTCCACTTAACTATACACTTTTAAAATAAACGAAAAAGAAAATCATGAAAAGAAATTTAGACTTGCTTCTGTTGAAGCTAAAACAAGAGAGAGTTTTTTTTTATTCAACTCTATGTATAACTTCCCATTGACGTCAGAGTAATTATAGCAATACTCATTATTAACTCTTTAGAAAATTCCAACCAGCATCTCTCAAATAAAAATTCTATTATTCAACAAATAAAATAAATATTTTAGAATTATTATATACAATAAACATTTAAGTTTTCATAATACAAATACTATTCTTTCATTCTAACACAAATTAAATAATTGATAATACATTCTCACTATACTACACTGAAAATATATTTTTCATATATATTTTTCCAGTACAATACGATTCAAATGAAATAACAAATATATTTGAGTCATTAGACATTTAATTGTATTGTTTGTAATTTATTATTGCAAATGCAGTAATGAAAATACATATAACAATAAAAAAACAATTTTATCCAAACTATATTATTCATATATCCATTTTAAAATGAATAATGTCACTTCACAATCTTATACAATACAATTAATAATAAACAATTTTTTTTATATCAATACTATCATTGTTATAGCAACACAGTTCAATGCTTCAAAGATTAAGATACCCTCCATCAAAATCAAACAAGAAAAAAAAATTATGATTGACATTTTTTCACATACTGAAACTTATCACATGATCATTGATGAAAGCCACAAGCTAGAAACTAGTTTGGAGATAGATGAGTAGGTACTAGATAGGAATTTTTGTACAAGTCTTCTGGCATCCATTGATTGCTCTGGCTTGCATGAGTGGCACTACTGTATGGAGAGTTTTGCCTGTTTTGATACTGAAACTTTTCTCAAACTTCAATAGGTACAATATATATTTACAAAAAAACTAGATTTCTTTTTTTACCATCACTATGTATTATTATTATTACTAATTAAATTTATGTTTTATATTGTAATTCAAAGAAGTGCTTTACCACAAATAAACAAAATAAAATTGTGAATTCGGATTGAATGATTAATATTTTGCAATGTTAAAATATGTCCATTTAAACTTAGTTAGAGTGTAATAAAATGAAAGAATAAGAATTAATTTATATTTGGAGTTATAATTACCACAAAGCTTACATAATTCTTACAGTTAGCAATAATGAATCCTCATTTTTTATTGTTTTACTGACATAATAATTAGTTCACTATGTTTTTGTGTGTTTTTTTAACATATTCAATTTTTGAAATCGATTATATATGAAAAGTTCAGTTTTTATTAGTATATTAATCTTTACAAATTGAAATATGAAAATAATTAAATAAATAAGTGTTTTACCATGATTTAATCTTTATCTGCATAAGGTATGTTTTAAATTTATAGTCAATTTTTATTTGGTTTGCAATACAGATGATTTTTTTTTTTATATTTTTTTGATATCAGTAAATTACATTTTCTTTTTCTAATTAGATTTTTATTTGACATCACCAATATATATCCACAACTTATATTTGATAGTTTTAATTTGGCCATAGCTGTACAACAACTCAAGCGTTATATGTCTCATTGATTCTCTAATGAAGTAGAATTCTTTAGCTACTTTATATAGACTTACATTCTTTCAATATTATTAGTCATTGTATTTTTTTTTCTTTCAAGAAAATAAAGTCATACTCCTTTTGTGAGTTTATGAATGCATTTGATTTTTGAAAGTTTATGCTATATTGTTAATTATTGATATTTTTTTGAGAAGTTATCAATGATCATGATCAAGTGTTATTGTTTGGTTGTAGAAATCTGTTCTTTAGTTGTGTTCATATATATGTAGATTATTTTACTCATATATATACATCTTTTTCATTTTGAAAACTTGTTTTTTTACTGAACTAAACTTTATATGTATAAAAATTTGTCTATCTGTCAAAGTTTTGATTATTTTCTATGATAACTTATTAAAGAATGATTCAAAAATGAATCTAAAATATAAAATAAAAATAAAAATATACAAATTTAAAAATAAATATAATTTTTTAATAGCTCAAAGTAATTGAAATAATGAGAAAGTACTGAAAGCTTCCAGCAGCTATATATAAACTAACTGCCAGTAAATGTAAAATATAGAATGAGCCCCATTCTACATTTATTTTACTGACAGTTTATATATATATATATATAGCTCCCTGGGGTTTTTCAGTACTTCCTCATTATTTCATCTAATTCAGGCAATTAAAATGTTATATTTACTTCTATTAACTGAAGTTTAATATTAAGAGGTGGTTAAATATAAGGCTTAGCCTCTCTCTCTAATTAATTAGTGATTTCAGAATAGCATATAATTGTCTTGAAATTGCATTAGTATGTGTAAATCACTCTTTCAGTAAATGGTATGCTTATATACATCAAAGCTAAAGTGTAGGTGGACTCTTCTACATTTTACATTTACTTGTAGTTAGTTTATATATAGCTCACTCAGTACTTCTGCATTATTTCATTTAAATTTAAAAATAGCCAAAAAAAAAAAAAATGTAATTATATAATATATAATATACTATCAAATATCCAAACTATAATAATGTATTTTCAAAAGGTTAATTTTCACTTTTTATTTTATTTTATTTATTTAATAAAGAATTGTTCTATCTTGATAGATTAATTTGTAATAAATTAAGAAATTATTATAGAAAATTCTTTTAAAATTAAATGGGATTCTATATATATAGGTTATAATTTATTTATTTTCTAATTTTTATGAAATAATGTCTTAAAAATGTAGGTCTTTGTAATGTTAATATTTCTTTATTAAATTAAAAAAAAAAGAATAAAAAATGAACATTAATTTTAGAAAATATTATAATTTATACATTTTTTGGTGTATTTTATATTATGATACATATTGTAATGGAAGCTATCAGGGTGATTTTGGTGACATCTGGGATATAAGAAAGGAGTGAACCTGTGGTGATGGCAAATCATCATTACTCCCAAGTTCAAGATATTTTAAATAATGTTAAAGTAATGTTTAACACCCAAAATATATTATTAATGTTATATATTAAAAGAGAGCATACGATCATGAAATCTCTGAGAGATCATCCAGTCACAGAGATCAACTCAGTTAACTCATTAGAGCAACTAAAAATATAATTAATACATCATCCAGCAAGTATTACCAATAAGTATAAGTAAGTACTAGTAATATACAAAGGAAATAGATAAATTAACAGTCAATCTTGTGACTGTATTTGAACAATAAAAAATATAAATCAACAGTCAATCTAGTGACTGGATTGGAAATGGGTCTTCTGTAGACCAGGCTAACTATTGAGCCATTGCCAGTTTGGGGCAATTATTTAAACATTAATTTGGTTGTATCATCATCTTAAGTGCTAATCCATCAGAATACATAATCAGAAAAATTTAAATAATAATGCTGGGACATTAAAATATGCTGATTATCATCAATGTTCTACCCACTTAGTTCCATTAATGCACTGGCCAATTATAAACTTCATTTCTAAGACTAAACTAAAATAAAATATAATGCAGTGGCTCTGAAGAATATCTCATGCCAAAACCAGGACATTGTCAAACTGGAATGCCTCTTAAGCACTAGGTAAACATCTCCACTTATATATCAGCCATTTTATATGAATCTAGCTCAGAAGAACACAAGATCTATAACTTATGGTGACCAAGAGATGATGCAATACAATTTTTAACATTTGAATAAAAGTTTAATAATAATAAAATAATGAAGACTATAATTAGAAGCCTTATGATTTTGATTAACATATAATAATAAAAAATATTTTCACATTGATTTACATATATGTGATTTACAATATTCACATTATATTAATTTACATATATGTTCCATATAGGTGCACAGATGCACGTTTTACTATTACATGAATACATATTTGAATTGACATTTAATAATAAAAAAGTGATTTAAAATTTACATATAGGTTCTATTTGACAAGCAGTGCTATATATACACACAGAGTGCAGTACAATTTAGAAATGGACATATATAAATTGTACTACAATAATACAGGATTAAACTTTTTAAGTTACTATATGGTGGTTTACATATAACACATATATGTGCACAGCCATGTGTTTTACTATTACATGAATATATTTAAATTTGTCAGAATAATAGAATTATTAATTTTTATACCAAGTAATTAATATATATGTTTATGCATATAGAAATGTATGTGCACATAGACATTTATATATTTTAATTTGTCACAATAATAATAATTTTTTAATTAATTCAATATTGAAAGTATATAAGATTCACACATATACATGGATACACAAAAATAAATGTTATATGAATCAAGTTCTATCATAATAGTTTGCAGTTTATATTTCTTTCTAAAAAAAATATCAGTTTATAAGTTTCTTTTTTTCTACTTTTTTTTAAAAAAAAAGTATTATCAATTTTTTTTTTTTTCAAAATATAACATTTCAATCTTGACTGGATTATTGTTGATTGAATAATTAGAAATGACTTTAAATTGAAAAATATAGATTTTAAATATTTTCACTTATTCGCTTGAAAAAACAAATATAATAGGGTCTATCAATCAAATCAACTTAAGCAAATTTGTTCTTTAAAACATAATTTTTAATATATAATGTTACTCACCAGCTATATATACATTTATTTGTGCTTCTCTGCATACATAGATAAACAGCAACATATGTATACCAATTCTTCAAGCTTTTTCTTGGTAAGTTTGGTTTTTTTGTCCATCAGAAAAGTATAATTCAGACTTGCCATATATCATCAGGGAAAATTATAATTCAGGTATGGTTGGCATTCTTCTTCTGTCTAGGGCTTGATAAGCTTCAGGCTAGAAAAACTGTCTTCTAGAACACATTTGTACAGGCTAATTGGTCAGTTTTAAGTTGACAGTTTTCAAGTGAATCAAAACTCCAATAAATAGAACTATTAGATTGCTCACTGCTGGATCTACCGGCTTCAGCTACATCTTCATGGGAGCTATTTTTATTTTCATAACTCCAAATGCCCATTCTGCTAGCCAACTGCTTCACAAAAATATTAAGACAAGAACTGTCTTCAAAAAATTACTATCTAAACTTTGCAATTGGCCTATTTTGCCACTGCTTCTCAAAATATTAAAACCAGACTGAACTTTTCAAAAACTGCTATCAAGATAACATATTTTTTTACCAAGCTTTTTATAGAATTATCTGGGTGATAAAAATATTGAATTTTTACCAAAGGTGTGATCTACATGTTTTTACTTAGGTAGAGAAATGCATACAAGCATTAATTAAAAAATAGATATTTTATACAAGTTTTAATTAAAAGGTCTCGCAAATAAATCCTGCTTGTTTTTAAATTTCAAAATCAGAATAATTTATGTAGATCTTTTTAAAAATATTTATTTCACAATAAAATTCTGTTTTAAATTGAGAGTTATTTAACACTTTACAGTCATTATTAGTCCAAGTGAAATGTAGAAAATATCTACAAAAAATTATATGTGTTTATTTCTACTTTTCCTTTACTTTTTATATATATGCACACACACAACTATGTTGCTGGGTTCTATGTAACTCAACTAGTTACAATATATTTGTTGATATTTTTGATTTGCACATTCTCATTTTAGACTTCAGATTACAGAAAATAATCAAAACTTTGATGGATATATATTTTATGTTTTTATGTTCAGTAAAACGTAAGTGTTTTAAAAAAAAAAAGTTTGATAAAATTTAAATTTTGAAACTGAAGTAAGTTTAAAAAGTGAGAAAACAAAACAAAACAAAGAATCTTCAGAAAATGGTTATATGATTATATGTTTAAATGTAGCTCTGATGAAGACTGCAGGACAATTGAAACTGTAAGCAAAATAAAAAAGGAATTATATAAAAAAAGATTGCATTAAAGTGTATATGAGGAGATGATAAAAAAAATTTAATTTTTAGAATATATTATTCTTTAGAAAAAATGTCTTCTACATATATTTTGCCTTTTTTTTTTAAAGTTTTGACTGATGTAGACCTAAGGTATACTTCAGTAATTTTTTTCTTTAGCAATATTAGATAATATAATATAATAGACCAAACAAAATTTTGCAGAACTTTCATTGCTTACTTTCACTATTTGCATTAGGAAAAATAATTATTTTTATTTTCTAAGAACCATCTGTTATGAGTTCGATTAAATAGTGGATACTTACTGATAATATTATATCCAAATCATTAGGCTATTTTCTAGCTATATGTCTTCATCAGTGAAGAGTATTGGATGTATATCCACATGTCCAGCAGTGATTTTTTAAAAAAAATCTTATCCAAAGAATAATCTGTGATTTAAATGATATGAGCTTTTGAATTCTGGATAACTTGTTTGTGAGGATATAATGGTCTGAAACTAGGCCAGCAATTTATACCTTAATGGTAGTAACTCTATGTTATTAATAGGCATTTTTGATCCTTTGGCAAGAACATTATGCATATTTTGATTACTATAAATATCTGCACTAAGATTTTAGCAATAATTCTAATTGTATATCTCTGTAACCAAGCTGAATGACAGCATTTTGGATTTTTCATTTTTAATATCAATATTTTACAGATTTATTTAAAAAAAATTCCTTTTTTCCCCCATAATTCATTTAGTTGAGTATATATCAATCAACATTTTATTTTTTATTAAAACACTTATATAAATATTTTAAAAAATTAGCTGTATAATGTTCATTACTGTCAAATCATGAGTGAATTTTAACCAGTTTGAATTCATCTTCTTGTGATATAATGAAAGCATGATTATTCCCTTCTATAAAACAAGCCACAATCTATGATTGTAAGGCAGGTTTTATATTAACAAGGTAAGAAAGTAAATACTTTTTAAGATCAAAAAGAAAGACTTTATACTTATAAGAGTGGCTTTTAAAAAAAAGATAAAATAAAGCAAAAGCCAAAACCTTTCTTATATGTTGAACATTTATATGATGCAGCCATATTATTTGAGATATACTTATAAATATTAGTTTAAAAGAAGAGAAACAAATATTGGAAGATATGAAAAAAAGTAAATCTGATTTAGTGGACTTCTTGATTATGAGATGTCCAGTCTTATTAAATAATTATTTGAGCCTAAGTACAAAAAAAAAAAAAAAAACAAAGGAAATTTTGACAATGTGTTAACAATCAATAATAAACACAAGATTGAATAATATAAAATCTATTTTTGTAGACTTGTAAGTGTTGGGAAAAAAAAATCATTAAATTCTATATGACTTTATATCTGTAGATTAGAAACAAATAAGTGACTAATAAAAGTCTTTTTATAATAATTAAATAAATACTGGATATAGTTTAATTTATAATATAATGGTTAAACAAAATCATGGCAATATCTCTTGTTAATTTTATATATATATAAGTATAAAGGATTTGGACTCAGATTTTCAAGCACCCTTCAAGATTAATAATCACCAATATACGTGTTTCATGCTAAACCAGCACTCATCAGTTGGTCCAGACTATCATCTCTCACACATATATATAATCAATGCTCTGTTTATATTAAGATAGCAAATCTTCATACTTTAATGGACAGGCTTCAATCCACTGCAACCTCCAACTTTTCAGCCATCCATATCATTGAAAATCTGATGATGAAAACTCAAATCCCATGCTGATGCTAATATTATTGCCATGCCCATGTTGACCTGAAGTCACTCTGACCCCTCATGTACAGGACAGTATCCATTAAATACATATAAGAGGGATGGACAGGATATAAGCTTAATATGTAAATATTTGAACCATATATATATATATTATGTACCAGAGAAATGTAATTACATATTAATGTAATTTTTTTTTTTTACAAATATAACCAATTCTAAGTAAGGAATATCTGGCAAGAAATTGATATTAATTTCAAAATCCTATGAAAAGAATTTTCAGATTCATATGATCTAAGGAGAATGGTTAAATTATTTATGCTAGATTAGCTGAAGCATCATTGACTAAAATTGCTGAACTATTTAATGTGTTAAGATTGGAAGTTTTCATGTGATGATTGCATTTACTAAACATGGTAGAATGGAACCTTTTAGAAGAAACCGTATTTGAAAATCAATGCTTTCAGATTGTTTTGGAAAATTGTAAACCAAAAAACAAAAACAATGCAGAGTTTAATACACATTTTAACACTCTAGCATCTATCAAATTTGTAGTGAATTTTATAAGATGAACAATTATGGTAGCTTACCATTCCAAAATGATTGTTTCTGATATGAATTCTATGATGCAGAAAGGGCAATGATATGATCAGATGAATTATCACTTATACTTTTTCAACCACTAGAAGAGTTAGTCTGGTGATTTACAAAAGAAACCTATTAACTAAACTCCCATTTTTTATTTATGAAACATGGCAATGGAATAATTATGATTTGAGCAGTGATATATTTTATTTCAAAATTAATATGTATGAACACATCACTGATTTATTTTATGCTATAAACATTTATCCAGATACTACTATCAATTTCAGCATGATAATTCTTAAATTCATACAGATAATGTAACAATATAATGAATAATATTTCTGCAGTGTAATTTTCACTATACCACTCTCATGCAAGATAGATACTGGTTTCTGTCTGCTTTTTTCATTTTTTGGAAGGATATAATCATAAACATATGAGATGTATGATCTCCAAGATGAACATTTCGTGCTGAACTAGCACTCACTAGTTGGTCCAGATCACATTCTTTTACATATATTTTTATCATTGTTCATTATATATAGATAGGAAATTACTACAGTTTAATTAATAAGTGTGAAACTTACTTCCCTCACAACTTTGACACAAACCACTTGGTAGAAATATATCAATAATTTTTAGTAGTCACTTAGTAGACTAGAGATTATTCATATAATGAATAATATTTCTCTAGTGTAATTTTCACTACATCACTCACGCAAGATAGGAACTTATTTATATCTGCTTTTAATACCCTTTTCAAGGGAAGTAATCATAAACATATGACCAAAGACCTGAAAAAGATGTATGATCTCCAAGGTGTACATTCCATGGTAAACCGGCTCTCTCAGTTGCCCCAGATTACATTCTCACACATATCTTTATCATTATTCAGTATATAGAAATATTCATTATATGCATAATCTATAATCTACTAAATATCTAATAAAAATTATTAACATAGCATTATATTGCGTTAAGTAACTTAAGGATGATGTTAAACATATTTTATGCCTTTTCCATTCTAAGCCCCTGTAACAATGAGTGAGAAATTATTATTTTTTGTCAATATTTTTCAAAACTTGAGGCTTAGGTCCCAAAGATTAACTTAAAATTTTCTAACATATGGAATACAACAGTTGTTAAAAATGGTGGAACTAAGTTATGTTGGTATTTGTGAGATAATTATTTATATAAAGAAAATATTGAAAAACAGAATTCTTTATCTGAAACAAAATTTATTTCGGCTAATTAAATTATCCTCTGCATTTAAAGTACTATGTAAAGGATTCACGAGATTGTATAATTAGGATGGACATTTTTATTTTTCAAATCATTTTATATATAATTATTTTACCGTAAATTTTTTTTAATGTTAAATAAACTAGTAATTTAAAAGATCAAAAAAATATCCAATTTTTTATTATGTAATATCTAAATATTTGGTAGTGGAAAAGTTAGCATTATATATATATAGTAAAATATGTAATATAGGGAGCATACCAATAGCTCAAACAAGCTCTTATTTAATAAGTGCCTTAAGAAAAAATATTTAAAATCTATCTAGAATATTCTTATCTCCAGACCAATTGGCTTCGAGCTTATGGCTCACCTCAGTGAGGAGTTAGAACATTCAGGCTCTAGATCCAAAATATCAACTCAAAACCCAGGACTTATTTAATACAAAACTATTGAGAAGAAAATCTGAAATTTTCAGAAACCAATTGGTTTGGACATAAGAATATTTTAGATAGAGATTTTAAATATTTTCTCTTACCGCATTTATTAAATAAGAGCTTGTTTGAGCTATTGGTACGCTCCCTATATTACATATTTGTAAATACAAGCTTTTAAAAGCAATGTCACATTATATATGACTTGCTTTATTGATTATACAGTAAAATATATTCTACCAGAATATGTAAACAATTATCAGCCATTACTATTGTTTTGTCAAAGATACACTGTATCAAAGGCTTGACTTAGCAAAACAACAAATATTGTTTTGTAGCAAAGATTTATTACTATAATGGTTGATAATTGTCCACGTATTCTGGTAGGATATATTTTACTACATATTATCTATGATATATATGTGTAATATAGTTTATATATATATAATTTTAAACAAGTAGTATTAGTCACATATTGCATGGATATAATTTTTTTTTTATTTCACTAACATTGTTCATGAAACAATAATTATAATTTTATTTGAAATTCAATAATTTAACATTTATATAGTGTGTTAAATGTGTACTTTTATATACTGTTCATATGCATAACATTCTGGAAATCTAAAAGAAACGACCTTACTTAAGCTAAAATTCCTAAAATTATTTGAAATATATCAAATTGTAATCAGTTCAAATGTTTTTTGTAGGTCCAGTTGGAGTAGCTGCGGCTGCTGCCATAGTTACTGGTAGGAAGCGCAAAAGGCCACATTCTTTTGAGACAAACCCTTCTATACGAAAAAGACAGCAGACTAGGCTACTTAGAAAACTGAAAGCCACTATTGATGAGTTTACAACACGAGTTGGACAACAAGCAGTTGTTCTTATCTGCACGCCGGCCAAACCGAATGGGATGTTTAAAGTATTTGGAGCTAATCCTTTAGAAACTGTGGTAGGAATATATGTTAGTTGTTTTTAAGAGGATTGTTTTAATTAAGAAAGATTTAGTGCTAGTCTCGGGGAAAATCATTTCTTATTTACATGTATTATATAACATTATCCATCACAGGATCTTATTTTTAAGTGTATTTTTTTTTTTTTTTTTAAAAAAGGAATAAAGATGTTGCTGCTAGTGTTGGCACATATTTTTTTCTACATATATTCTTTAAATTAGCAGATTTTTCTATTCTTTTTTTTTTCTTTTTAGAAAATTGGTTTTTACAATTTGTTTAAATTAAAGAATAAATTTTCCTTCTAATCCATTGGAAGTTTTTCTTGTTTTAATATATAGTTCAATTCTTCATATTAAGTTTACACTTTAAATCTTTTCAGATTAATGTGATAATTAATTATTTTCTAGAAAAAAAATGCACTGCTTCATATGTTACTTTTATGATATCCAGATTAATGATTTTATCAACAAATCTATTTATGTGTATTATGCATTCATTGGATGTTTCTCGTGTAATGTTCTTATGAAGTATTATAATAATGAAAAATTCTCTCTGGAGATCCAGGAGCATAATGTTATTCATTTTTGTTGCTTTCATAATAATCGAGTAGTTTACTGCTTAAGAAGTTTGAGCGAGAAATGTCAGAACTGGAATCAATCCAAATATCTTGTACTTCAGTGTCTGACACTCTACCAGTGCACTAAACCATACAGGGCAATTAGATAATTGAATGGCTTCATGTTTGAGCGTTCATGAGAAGTTCAAGCACCATTCTTTTCATTAATTAATTCATCTTTCAAAACTAAACTGGTGAGAGTTTTATCAAAATCTTCATTTTCGTTGTTATACGTATTATTATCATAATATATAAATATTAAAAGAAAGTCATATTTATTAATATCTGCCTGATTTGGTACAATGGTAGAGAGTCAAGTTCTGGTGCTCAAGGTCCATGGATGATATTCTAATCTGTCGCTTCTGATACTCAAACATTTTTATGCACTGCCAAGCAATAAACTGAAGCTTTAAAAAAATAAAAGGCATACAAAAATATTGATCACAAGAATTTGATTCCTTTATTTTTAAATATTATTATTATATCTGTTTTTGTAATTTTATTTTACAGATATAGTAAAAACAAAGCCATTATTTACAATAAAAAATAGATATAGTTTGATTTAAAAATGATTTTTATATAAAATAACATACTTAATCAATTATATTTAAACTTGTTTATTTTTGAAGGTACGGAATTGTAGGAACGTAATTATGCAGGATTTAGAAACAGCATTAGCGCAACAGGCCCCGCCCCCTCCACAAGAAGATCCCACATTGCATGAATTGCCTCCTTTAGTCATTGATGGGATTCCCACACCAGTTGAAAAAATGACACAGGTAACAAATTTAGTTTATCAAAGTCTATATAAATTTTTACATTTTTTTTTTATACTTTTGAGATTGAAAAAGTGTAGCTTGCAGTGGAAGAGTGGTAATTTTAAAGCTAAAAATTTTTGGATTTCAGCTGAGAAAAATAAAAAAAAAAAACCTTCCGTGTCTGGTTAGTCGAATCTGTTTTGCTCAACTTGCCACTTGGATATTGTATGAAAATGACGCAGTTGTTGAAAACAAACAAATAAATATGTTGATTAATTGTCTAATTAAGACTACTATATTGAATTTTCATGGAGTTGGTTTAAAATATCAGATTTCATAATGCAGTGATAACATTTTATATATTGCCAGAAAATTAAAATATATTATCATAACTATTAAAAAAAGTATTTAAAATTTTTTATATTATTCAAAAATTCTAAATTTTGATAAATAAGTTTTAAAAAGGAATTTTTTTAGCAATTTTATTGTATTTCTTATAATATTGTGATTAATATTATGTATTATACAACTTATCTATGATAATCTATTATTATAAAATCGCCATGGCCAAACTGTGGTTCTCGAAAAACTTTTGAAATAAAAATATAATTTGTATTAACATGATGTATTTACATTTTATTTTGAAACCATACATGCTTTATTCTTTTAGGGTGGCAATTTTACAATGGTTGTTTATGTGGTCAACTTCGATACTCTTATTGTTACTGTTTTTTGAGAATATAATAGTTATTGGAAAATTGTATGTCAAATATTTGCCTTTGTTGAGTACTTCTAAAATTTAATTGTGACTTTTGAGTGTATCTCAATTTTAACACATGGCTCCCATAAATATGGTAGTTTGGCCATCCCTGTTATAAAACATTAAAAAGTAAAAATCTTTGGCCCATTTTTTTCTGAGCATTTAACAGGATATAAAACAAATGATGTATTTCTAAATGTTTACCACTATAAATTGTTAAAAAAAAAATTTTTTTTTTCAACACTGTATCATAAAAAAAATAGAAAAAAGAAAATCAAGTGTGTGAGTGCTTATATTCATATTGTATTAATCATGAAGAGAGAAAAACCTAAGAAAAATAAAGTTTATTGAAAATATTTCCTATTGCAAATACAACACAGTATATGTAATTTTTAAAAGTGTAAATATAGATTATAACCATTGTATATGGTAAAATTGATAAAGATCTGAGATATTTTAATAAGAAATTCCAGAGATTGGCCAGTAAAGACAAAAAAACCATATTATAACAGCATTTAGGAAAATATTGTAAATGGAAGTTTGAAAAAAAATCAAGCACACGTTTTCAGGCTATTCATGACATAAAAATGAAATACTAGCTTTGATTGAGTTTGAAGTAACAAAGATCAACAGAAATATAAAGAAAAGATAGAAAAAGCTATATTATATAATTATTCATCGAAATATTGTTGCTTTATGTAGTTAAGAGCACTAATAAAGTGTTAGATTCTAGAACAGTGTTTCCCAATCTTATCAGGGTACTTTTGATCCCCCTCTTCATATCTCCTGGTATTCTTGATGAAAACACTTATTTCTAAAAAAAAGATTTACTTTCTAATTATTAGTTACGTGAAAGTCGTAATTGTTTATTGCTGTTAAGTTTCTGTTTATTTATTAATTAATTATGTGAGTTAACACAACCTAGAGGAAAAATACTCTTGAATGTTGCAACAATGTGGCAGCAATTTTATTTTAGTAAACAATTTGTTCTAGAAATCCAGCACCTTACCATGCATGTCTTGATCATGACTAGAATTGTTATCTTTTCTGCACCACATCATTGCACTGAACATGAAAAGGAAAGTTCAAACTATAACATTCCTTTAGTTGTATCAAATATACTTGTATCATTTGAAAATTTGATAATGCAGTTCCCTAGAACCCCAGAGGATTATGGAACTCCAGTTAGGAATTGCTGCTCTAGAGCAAATGTCATTGAATCGAAGCTCAACTTATCACTTCAGATACTCAAATGACACATTATCTGAAGAGTTGACTATCCAATTATTTTTTTAATGCAATTTATTGTAGTGGTAAAATGGGAAAATTGGGAGTGAAAGGGTTTTGGATTAATTTCATCTGAGTAAAGTAAAAAATAAGTCTTAGCTGATTATAATTGAAGGGATATAGTTGTGCCATTTGCATGTTCGAACATTACATGACTTCCCAATTTATTTTTTTAGGGCTCCTATATTGAGATCAATTACACACAGGACCATTGCCAAAAAATAAGGTCACAGAAATTAATGGCATTATACTGAAAAGGTAATAAGAAAAAGCAAGAAGAGTATTGTCTGAATTATATAAGTTTATCTGGGTACACCATTCATTAGCCTACCAGTTGGAAAAAAATGATTTATATTTCTGTTCAAAGAAAAGAGTCTTGACTGGCTGTTGCACAATATATTTTTTATTACATACAGTTTTAGATTATTCTGAAAATCACTTAGCATAGATTAAAGCCTTCTATTGAGTGAAAACTTTGAGATATTTAAATTTGTTTCAGCAAAGTTCAAGAAATACAAAACATTGTTTCTGATATATGCACACTGGTTAATTTAAAAAGAGTTAATATCAGAAAAAGATCATTGTGTAGCTTTATTGATTACAAGACGACTTTGATTTAAGTGACTATGCTAAATTATGAAATGCTTTTAGGGAAACAAATATACCAAAACATAAGTTTTACATGAGACTAGAAATTACAATTAATTTGATTATGATGACACAGATTATTTTTAATTAAGATATAGGCAAAGCTGCATATTTTTTTACCAAGGTATTCAAATGGTATTCTGAATATATAATACGGATAATAGATCGGACTAAGACAAAGGTTTAACGGAAGAAACATCTACAAGCTTAGACGTGCTATGAAATTCAATTTTGACAATATATTTTTGCAGGAATTTAATCTTTAATACAGAGAAGATAGATTTTGTGAGGAATTATTTATAATTCTGAGCCTCTTTTTAAAAATTGATAGTTATATTTCCAAATTCTGATAAGTTTTTAATAATGTTGAAAATAGTATTTTTTCATAGAGTAAAATTACTATTAACATTCTAATTAATTAATGCAGTAATAAGAATTTTCTGATTTCAAAACCTTCAGCAAATTTATTTATCATGTCTCAGTAAGCCATATCTGTGAAAGTTGGAAGCTTGACTTGAAATCTTTTATTATAGCAGATCGGGTTGCCTTCCATACATTGTTATGTTTTCAGATAGTTCAAAGCAAATTTCTATAGCAGTATCAAATAGCTAAATATTTTATAATAGAAAGTTTATTAAAAACCATTCCTTCAATAATTTTTAATAATTTTAACAACTATAAATTGCTGGAGTCGTTACAAATTACTAGCTTGTTTCAATAAAAATATTAAGACATTCAAATAAATTTATCTAATCAATTTTTGGGAGAGTTACATTTCTTCTAAATAGATTTAAGGAATCTGATTTTTAGGCAGATATTTTAAAGAAAAGGTTTTTTTTTTTCCAGTTATTCCTTTGGTTTTATTTTATTATAAAACAAAAATTAGAAATATTTTCAGATTAATGAAGATCCTGTTAATAGCCAAGGGAGAAGTTTTTGGAACTTTCAATGTAAATCTAATAATGTTGTTATTAAAATTAATCATTTGTTCTGGAAATTCGTATATGCTGATGCCATTGCTTTGATTATACAAAAAAATTCTAGAAGTTTTTAAGAATATGAAAAGTTTGGAATTTTCTTATCCCTATGTTCAACTTTTCATCTAAACAATAATGAAATATTTTATAAATTAAATATAGGCTTCTACAATAATAAATGGAAACACAGCCTTCTACTTAGAAATAATCTTGAACTATAATCTAATTAATTATTTTCATCTATTTGAAGATTAGATGCAAAGCAATTTTTAAAACAACCTCCTTAGAGTGCTGGGTACCACTTTTTAAAATTATGATGCAAATATTCTAAGGATAGTTTTCTTAATACTTAGCATATTCTGTAAATGAAAACTATGATCTGTTGAAGTAAAAATATGTACATTAGATTTTTGGATGCACATTTTAATGTAGTATTATCATCAGAAATATTACTGGTAACTTTAAATCCTGCTTATCATATATTCACATATTTTTTCAGACATTGGAATACAAGTTGCCTTACAGAAAATATATAATAAGTTATAAAGTAGATTAACCTTATTATTAACCATTCAAGAATTTTTTTCTGAGCGGTGATCCAAGAAAATTTTCAAATTACTAAAGAATTATGGCATAAGAAATAAAATTATTATTAGACCCACCCCCCCCAATTTTTTTTTTTTCAGAATAACAGTAAAACCATCTAGTTAATGTTCAATTCAAGACTACTCAGGATTTCTATGTCCATTTGCTTTGAAAATAGATTTAGTAGCCTTTGATTTAAGAAATTGTAGATGAATGTGAACTATGAAACACTTAATTAACAATCAAATTTATGCATGTAGTGACAGAATTGAAAAAATTAATAAAACCATTTAATGAATCTACCTCTTGGTTGAAATTTCTATAGATTTTTGTAACAGTGTTTACAAATAAGTAGTTGCCTTAAAAAAAAAAAAAAATCTATATATTAAATAAATATTGCTTTGTAGATTATGTGATATTTAAGCAACAAAGAGAAAGATTTAGCTCAACAGTTCCATTAACTTAATCAAACAATTTTTTTTTTTTAGTTTTCTCAGCCAAGAATTAAATTACAAACCTTTAACTTCTGAGTGTACTGTCACTACTGAGATGAATTGCACAGGATAGTGTTGTAATAATTAAATTTGTAAAGCGCATACTCGTTATGTAAAATAATATATATTAAGGCTATAACCTTAAGACCATGTGCCTGAAAAATGACAATAAGGACCTCTACAAGTCTTAACACAAGATTTATTTGAAAGACAAGAGCGGCCACTCTTGAATTTTAAGTAAATCTTGTGTTAAGATTTGTAGAGGTTCTTACTGTCATTTTTTAGGCGCATGATCTTAAGATTATAACCTTAATATATATTACAGGATAGTGTTATAATATTTTATTAATAGATTAACATATTATTAATTGAGAATTCATTAAAAACATTTTTATTTTTATGTGCATTATTATCACATGATATGAGATAATCTTTAAAATTATTATCATGTGATATGAGATAATTTCTAAAAGAGGTAGTAATTATTCTGTTAAAAAATAAATATATATTTCTTTTTTCATTATTATGTGTAAAAGTTTATGATTAATGAATGTTTTTTTTTTTTAAAAAAGGTAATTATTTGCATAGTTTTATTAATGTTTTAAGAAATTTCTAGAGAAACTTAACATTGAGAGAAAAAAAAACAAACTATTAATTACTGAAAAAAAAAAAAAACTCAAATGTTTGAGAGTAATTTAAAAACTGACAAATTGAGATATATTTATATGTTGGACTATTTCCATCATCTAATATGAGTATTGAATGTCTTTAGAAAAATGTAACTTTATTTAAATATTCCAAATACATTCATCTGTTAGTAATAGCACACAGTTAAATGTGTTTGGAATATTTAAATAAAGTTAAATTTTTCTAAAGACATTCATTCAATACTCATATTAGATGATGGAAATAATCCAACATATAAATACAACTAAAACGCTATTATCACAAACACAAACCTTTAGGAAAACACTGACAAAATGAGAGTTTTTTTCTTCAAATTATTATTATTTGTTTTCTCATATTGTTAATCAAATCAAAAGCAGTTTGAAAGTTTAATTTTTATATTATGTACAATTTATTCTCTATTCTCAGGACTTGCTCTATATATGATAAGTCGATGTTCCTGGAAATATAAAATATCATATGTAGTATTAAGTCTTTAAAATATTGTTTCTAAAGCTGTGTTTTTTTTCCAGGTTTTAATAATAACATTTTAAGCTCAGTAATGATGTATTGATTGAATTGATTGCAACTGGATTTGTATATTTAATTCAGGATAGTCTTTTTAGACAATACTGATTTTTTATTACATAATCGCATACATATGTAAACCTATTCACAGAATTAAAAAATCCGGTAGTTTTACCCGATGTGCACGATGGCTGCTAGAGGCGCTGTTCTTCCCCCAAGTTTTTTTTTTATTATATTTATTTTTTTTTTTTTTTTTTTCCAAAATCTTCAATCAAAAACAAGGAGGTTTAGTTTCCTAAGTAAATACATTTCTGGGCAAGATTTCATCATAATTATGTTATACATTTAATTTTTTTAATTTTGCTGAAATGTTAAATTTTAAGATTAAAAATTTAAGTTTAATTCTTATAGTTTTGTGAAAAATAAGATTTTTGTTAGTAAATGATTTATTTTTCAGATTTTAAAAATAATTTTAGTTTTTATTTTATTTTACAAAGAACAAAGAATAATTTCATAGAAAATCAATTGGAATTTCATTACAGTTATTACAGTACCATATTTCTTATTTTACAGGCTCAGCTAAGGGCATTTATTCCTTTAATGCTTAAATATTCTACGGGAAGAGGAAAACCAGGTTGGGGAAAAGAATCCACGAGACCTGTTTGGTGGCCTAGTGACTTACCATGGGCAAATGTTCGGAGTGATGCACGATCAGAAGAAGAAAAACAAAAGGTTAAAAAAAAATAAATTAAAAACATATTTAAGTATATTGAGAGTTAATTTAGAAAGACAAATTGTTTTGACATTTAATTAATTTTAATTCTTTATTGTATTAAAACTTTCAAAGTTTTCAAAGCTTATTATTTTTGAAGTATTTATTAAGAATCGAACTTTAGCATGATAAAAAGTATTCCTGAAAACATTTGATTTTAATGAATTGTTTCAAATATTATTTGCAATAATCTATCATATCTATTACATATTAAATATATGTAATACTTATATAACATGTGAATGAGTTATGCCCATAACATATTAAATCGATAATTATTATTTTTGTACTGGAATAAAAATTATGGTGATCATGTGATATTTATTGAATAAAAATTATGGTGATCTTGTGATGTTTATTGGCTCAATAAAAATTATCATAGACATGCTGTACCACCGATGATTAATGGAAACAGAAAAAGAGCTGATTAAATGGTCACCGATAAACTATTTGCTACCTTTCCATTTTTATAATTTATTAATTTTTAATATATTTGCAAGACAGGAGAAAAGTACAGATTATAGAATATTTTTTCTAAATTGTAATTTTTTGAGTTTTTCAAAATAAATCGACTATATTTTTTTGAAATGAATATTTTTCTTTAAAGTAGGGAAAATATAAATAAACTGAATTAAATTTTTTTTATTTATTTCAGGTTTCTTGGACACATGCACTTCGAACTATTGTTAAAAATTGTTATCGGCACCATGGACGTGAAGACTTATTACCAGCATTTAGTGAAGATGATGAAAAAGATAAGCAGAAATTACATATCCAACAAGCTCATCAACTGCAAGCATTCCAGGGAGCTGCAAGCACACATTACATTGGTAGGTAGTAAACATTGATTCCTCTGATTATGACGTTAAACTGTCTAATAAACTTATTTATTTATAGTAATGTAAGAGACTTTATTAATTTCTGGTAAAGCTCTAAACATAAGCTCATTAAAAGACCCAAGAGATTAGCATTCTTGTTTTAGCTAAGTTAACAAAAACATAGTTTTCTGTATTAATAAAGGTAACTCATATAAATTGATAATATTTAAAGGACTAGAAATTATTGTAATAAAGAAACTAGATTCTAAATTATTCCCAAATATAATTTTAAACTAAAATCTGAAATGATGTCTAAATAGCTATGATCATTCAAAAAACAATATCATATTTAGGGAAAATGAAGTTAACTGATTGCCTTTAAATCAATATTTTGGTTATGTCATTTGAACTTACTTAATAGAAGGATACGTGAGCTGTCATAATTTAGTATGAATCATATTGAAGTGTTTAGAAAAATTGTATAAAAATTTCATCCATTTCAAACTCTAGAAAAGAAATACTTCAGATTTATATAACTAACTTCCTAATTCACACTTGAAAGTTTACTTTACATTATTATATGCCTCTATATCAGTTAAACCAACAAATTAAAATAAATGCATTGAGTGATATGCCAAATTGAGGAAGAAGCTATTTATCAGTTATTCAAAAATTTGTAATAGTTTTTTATAAATTTTACTATCATTTACATAATGTATATATCCCAGTTCAGGGATTGGCAATCTAGGACAAGCATGATATGCAAAACTATTTTCAATGGCATCCTGATTGAGATTGAATTTAAATAGTAAAAAAATATATTTTAATTTCAGCACACAAGTTTGCACTATTATCTATATTTTGCATATGTGACTCACACGTAATTGGAAAAATTTACTAATTATTTTGTACAATAAATGTTCACTTGATCTTTGCTATTTTCAATAAAGATAAAAGTTAAGTGGGATGGAAATATTTTTTTTTTCCCAAAAAGAATTAATTTTGTGTGAATTTTTTTTTTTTTTTGATGGTCAATTGATCTTTGATACTTATGTTCTCTACTGCAGGAAGAATATTATATTAATTAATTTATTTGAAAAACTTTTATTTATAATTATATAATAATATATTATATATATATGTACTGTACGCACAGATAACGAAGCTAGTATATATAATCGAAAGCAAATAGGTCTAATGGGATTATGTATCACCCAATTTTCCTAAGGGAAACAAGCAGAAATGTGAAATCTATAATACCCATTGCAACCAATTTACGATGTCAGTGAAATTATTAAATATAAAAGTAGAAATGGAAATTGACAGTAGCAATCAAAAACTGGGAAATTTTAATGGAAAATTGTGTGAACCCTCTTATGTTAATGAGAACTAGTTTAAGAGCGAAAGATGCTAGTGGTAGTATGAAAATATTAGGGAAAGTAGTGTGTACAAATTAAAAAAAAGGTCCAGAGGTTATCATTGTATATAGTACAAGGCAGATTTAACCTTATTATAGATAGCGAATGGTTTAATGCTCTGGTAATAGAAATATGTAAGATTAAAAAGACCTCTATTAAATCAGCTCCACAGGAAATGGATCCAACCATTAGCTACTTAGACAACTGGAATAAAGTAATAATAGACGGCAAAAAATTAGTGAGTTGGACAAAAGCAGAGCATGGTTACAACTCATTAATAGAATGGATCAGCAAGGGCTGGCCTAGAAGTCAGTCTGAGATACTGCATAAAGCGATATGGGGTGTAAGAGAAAACCATCTATAAATAATGGATGTGTGTTAATGAATGATAGAGTCTTAATATCTAGTAGTGGCTGTTATCAAGTTCTGCAGCTTATTCATCAAGACTATCCTGGGATCATATGGGCTAAAACATTGCATGAAGTTGTGTTTGGTGGCCCGGAATTAATTCTGAGATAGAACAATTTGTGAAAACCTGTGAGAATTGCCAAGTGAACACAAATGTTGCAAGGAAAAGGAAACAACACAGCGTAGATCCCAAAAAACCAAGAAGGAAACAAATTATTGGAAAAACTACGTGAGACTTCAAAAATTGTAATTTTTGAAATGGAGGAGATGCTATATACATATAAAGTTAGAACTTAAAGAAATAATGTGTTTAGATATAAGACATTGATAAGCATTACCAGATTAGAAAATGATTAATTAAAAGATAAGTAACAAGTATAATTAATTACTTCTAGAACATTCCACCTTATGGGAAAAATATATAGAGAACAAGTATAATTAATTAGTTCCTAGAACTTTCCACATGACAGTGAAATAAAAAAACTCAGAGATAAGCAAAATTGGGGTCTTATTACCCACTTGCATTGTTGGAGCTGATCATTGCTGACAGAAGATACATAATTGCCCAAGTGGACAGAGAGATCCAGTGAACTCCATCACTGAAAGTACCAAAATGGACCTAGGGACTCTACAGGCCACATCAGCTTTATTATAATTTATGTATGCCTCATGAGGCCATGTATTTCGTTAAGTAATAATATTAATATGAATAAATTGTAATTATATTAAGCATTGTGGTAAAATCTTTCTATTAGTAACTTTTGGCAAATAGAGTCACTATTTAGTTATAAAACCTTGTTTCTGAATTACATTTATTTCTGATCGTCAGCCCATCTTTATCTTGATTCTAGTACTCAGGCTGGCTGTACACAGCACATATATAAAGTATCATATTTCTAATAATATTTAAAATAATAGATGCTTTGTAATTAACAATTTTATAATTAATAAAAGTTCTTGTTTTTTTTTTAAAAAACTTTTATACAAATAAATAAAAGATTATCTTTGTTCCTTTCTTGATAGGCCAAAAAATTAAATTAAAAGTGTAAGAAATTTTTTTTATACTATTAAAAGAAGGATAATGACCTTTTCTTCTTTGTCTTTTAAATAGTAAAATTAGTAATTGGAATATTTTGAATGTAAATTTTTATTGCTCTATTGAAAAACATTTTAGGTAATAAATGAAAGATTACTAATGTCTTTCTTAAGATATTCAAAATACTAAAAAAAAAAAAAAGAAATCTTTTCTTCTTTTGCACTTTTAAGTCAAATTACTTTATTGAAAATAACTAAAGGATTGATTATCCATCTTCTTCTTCTTTTTTTTTTTTTTAATGATAAAATTAATATGAGGAATTTTTGTGCAATTTCTGCATTATGTAATTAATTAATTATAAAACTATATCTTTTAATATTGTGAGTAAGAGCATTTAATTTTGTAAAATAAAATATAAAAAAAATCATATGATGAATTAAATTTTTTAAAAAAGGTACTGATTTAGACTGTGCTCACTGCCATTTTGAATTCTAAAGACCACCCAAAACCACCGCTAATACATCCAAGCAATAAACGACCTTGAATTATTCACATGGGATTGCTTGGATGTATCAGTAGTGGTTTTGGGTAATCCTTAGAATTCAAAATGGTGGTGACTACAGACTAAATACTAAAAGCTTACAACTTCTAAAATACAAATTTTATTACAATAATGATGGTGTGAAGCACCAAAGTATACATGGAGGGGGAACAATGTTTTCGATCATACAAAGTACTATCCAAAAAATGCAGAAGTGCGATATAACCAAGCTTATAATTTTGAAATACTAAAAGCTTATAACTTCTAAAATGCAAATTTTATTACAATGTATGCCTATAAGCACATGTTAAAATAATGTAAAATTGATCAAACCAAGCTTATAATTTCGAAATATTAAAAGCTTATAACTTCTAAGATACAAATTTTTTACAATATATGCCTATAACCACATGTTGAAATAAGGTAAAATTGATCAAACCAAGCTTATAATTTCGAAATACTAAAAGCTTAATAATTTCTAAAATATGAATTTTATTACAATGTATACCTATAACCACATGTTGAAATAAAGCATATTAATTTTATAATTAATCAGATTTTTTTTTTACCAGAAAGAAACTGTGATGTTGCATGCTTCCTTTGTTATATGTAATTAGAAAAAAAAAAAATGGAGGTAAGAAAAAATAGCATTGTTCACATATGATGTCCTTATGAAAATTGTGTTTTTTAATTATTGATGTAAATTATCATTTTGTAATGAATAGGTCATATCACAACCATGTGTGAATTATTCGATGTCATTTATTGCTTGGTTGGGTCAGCAGTGGTTTTGTGCAGTCCTAGAATTCAAAATGGCCATGAGCACACTTTAAATCAGTACCAAAAAATATTTATTGCTCATTTAATTAACATGAAAATATTAACACAATATTTAATAATGTTATTTTGTCCAGTTTGGAAAATCACCAGAGATTTCTAAATGTTGTAGATTGATACTTAGTGGTGCTATGCATAATTCTCCTAATTTGATGTTACACGTATGTTACTGAGAAGTGCATTTCTGTATATAGAATTTTTTTGTAAAATATTAGTATAGAATTATAATCATAGTGACATCCCTCAAGTTAGCCTTTCAATAGATCACTTTTACGATATTGTGTCTTGGTAATCTCACTATTGGAATAATGGTTTTCTGGATCTTTGATATACTCTCTTTATATTTATATAAATAATATTATTATTATTTTCATAGGTTCCACAATGGTTCAAACAATAAATAATCCAGATGGTACTGTTTCTATAATTCAAGTGGACCCAGGTAATGCAGTGGTGACCCTTCCTGATGGAACAACAGCTCAAGTTCACACTGTAAGCCAATTTCATAAGGTATTTATGAAGAAAACAACACTCATTTTATTCTTTATAAGAATTAAATTTTGCATAATTGATTATTAATTCAATAATTATTAATGCCATGGTTTCATCTGGCTGATATTTTGAGTTCGCTCTATATTTCTATTATTGTTAGTAAAGGTAAGTTTATAAACGTCAAAAACTTAAAGAATAGATGATTCCATTCTATATTTGACTCTTTGTCGACAGTGTTATTTATTCATTACCTAAGGGAAGAGAGTGATTTATTCATATATATATGTATAATTATTAAAGCATTAAAATGCAGTAAAATTAAGTTTTCTCATGCATTAAAAATTAATAGAGGATATTAACACATTTCTAAATTAAGTTAATTGGATAAAAAGATGGTGAAGAAAGTAGAGAGAATAGGAGCATTAATCTTAGTAAAATATTGAACCCCATGTTGTTATATATCTTTAAATATTAAAGGATTATTATGCTATCTATTGTATGTTTTTTTTTTTTTGTTCACTGCAGAAAGCTTATAAAATACTAATATCGTGATGAGAGTAAATGGATTGGAGTAAATCTAATCATCTCAGTTTCACTAAAAATTTTAAATATGTTTTAAATGAAAAATGTTATTTGAGAATTCTATTAATTTGATTTTGCTGAAAGGCTATATTTTTATTCAAACTTATTTCAATTTTACCAATTAATTTTATCATTAAAATAGATTTTCAAGACTTTTATTTTGTAATGAATGACCGAGTTAAAATTTGAAGGCAATATTTATTATATATGTTTATAACATATGTAATATATTTGTATATATAAATGGCATCTTATAGATTACGCAATAGTTAGTAGTGTAAATGTGAAAGAACTCATATGTTTTTGTATTCATGCATGCAAATTTTAGATTAGTATACTCCAACATTAAAATGATAGTTGTATTAAAAACAAGTTCTAACCAAACCCATTGGAAGTAATTTGATATGCAATTTTTATAAGCAATTTGAAATTTAGAAGCCTTTAACATTAAAGTTGCGAATTTGCATTTTTCAAATTTATCATGTTATATATCTATTTATATTTATCAGTGTTTATGTTTATTATATATGTTTTTAATATAAAACTTTTTGCATTTACAAAAGTAATTTTGAAATAGACAAAATTATTGTATTTGATTTAGGTATCTCTTTTTTTTTTAATAAACTTGGATTTTTTTTCATAGATTGCAGATCAGTTATTATTAGAATGAAATCCAATTTCATTTTTTACAAAGACTTTTTTGAAACATTTAATATAATATATTAATTAATAATTATTATTAAGTTAAGTCATGTGACATCTACCTTGCTTTTTTTGTCATTTAATTAATAATTATACAGCCTTAAAATTATTGCAAAAAAAGTTGTTTGTACATCAATCAATAGTATTCTGTCCTATGAACTGGTCCAGAGAATAGTCACATCATCAATTCATCCACTTTTTTACTTCATTTTCTTCATTACCTAGTCTTCAATTCCATATAATTCTTCCCCTCACTTATATCATCCAAGAACATCAATCTTTTCCATTCTTTCTTCTTGCTTTCACTCACTATTCTCTCCAAAACATCTTTCATTAAATTATACTTCCTTCTTATAATTCTGTTTCACTTTCTAATTTCCTCACTCAATCTTTTTTTTTTTCATTTACTCTTTTCAAATCTTCATTTGTTATTTTATTTATTCAACTGATTTTTTTCCATTCTTCTCAATGTCCACATCTCAAAGACTTTCAATCTGTTTTTAATTTAATTACTCATTGTCCATGTTCCACAGCATTTAATTAATCTTTTTCTTAATTTGCTCTTCAATGGTCCAAAAAATATTTTTTTTCTCCTAATAAATGCCTTCTTTGTCAATACTGGTCTTCCTTTAATTTCATCTTTACTTCTTCCATCCTCATTCAACCAACTACCCAAATAGCTAAATTTCTTTACCTGTTGAATGATGTTATCATGGATTTCAATTTGCAGTCATTTTGCATTCCTCTCTAACCATAAACACAATCTTCTCATCATTCATCTTCATTCCATACATTCTTCCTAAAATTTGTTCAACATATTCTGAAGATGCTTTTCATCCTCAGCTGTATGTATACAAATATGTATATACTGAAATGGATACTGCATTGACAATTTTAATCAGTTGCCAAAGTTTAAAAATGAGAGATCTAGAACATAGCTTATGTGGTCATAAATATATTTTAATTAAGCTTATTGATAATAATTTAAGGCTCAGTTTATTACATATTCATATATCTATAAACACAGACACATTAAGTTATTTGTGTATAGGCGTGTTTGTGAAAGTAAAATTTCAAATAATAATTTAACTAATAGAGAAGTTTAAATTCAGTTGTATTTTTATATTGGACTATTTCCATCATCTAATATGAGTAGTGAATGTCTTTAGAAAAATTTAACTTTTATTTAAATATTCCAAATACATTCAACTGTTAGTAATAGCACATCAAACAGGTATAGTCCAATATAAAAATACAACTAGAACACCGTCATCACAAACCTTCAGGAAAACACTAAGTTTAAATTCAGTTTTAAAAAAAGAAAACATTCTATGAATTTTTTTTATTTATTGAATAATAGTTATTTTATGATTTTAATTCATTATCAGATTTGCTTCAATTAAATTTGTTATTTTAAAAAACAACATAATTAATTTATTAGATTTAAGACTAATGGAGATAATAAATAATATATTTATTTTTTATTTCATATAAAATAAAGATGAAAATAAATTAATAACAGAAAGGTGTCTTTTAAGGTCGTTAATCTTGTGTTATGATTTGTAGAAGTACCTACTATCGCATTTAGGTGCATAGTCTTAAGGTTACAACCTTAATATATATTACTTATGTAATGAGTATGTGCTTAACAAATTATTAATTACAACTTACGAAGTTATATAAAGGCCAAAGAGGATTGTGTTAATTATTCATCCTGCTTCCAAATCTAAGAGATAGACTGACTATCTTCAAATAGATTAGATTATTTTCCTAGATTTCTCTACAAGGAGAGATAGATTGGAAAAAGAACTCATTTTTCAGCCATTGTGAAGCACTAGTAAAACCTCAGTGCTAGTTATATTTTAAGTGAAAAAGAAGTCATTCTCTCTTTTTCGGATTTTCTGTCTTATCTCCAAAATAGTATCCTGAGTATTGATTTCCATGTGTATCTGCTATTAATAATCCCCAAATCAACTCAAGGAATTTGTCAAAGTAGAAAATTTATTATACTACAACTTTTACCACACATAGTATTTTGCACAAGAAATATCAAATTGTTGAAAATATTTCAAATATTTGAAATTCAAAGATGATTTATATGAGTATTCAGAGATCGCCTGGAAAATCTACACTCACAACAAAAAGTTATGTAGCAAGACTGTAAGTTATTTATATATACATTTTTACAGACTTTTTCTAAAACTTTAGACAGAAAAAAAAATCAAGGATTGATCATTTGAAAATTTAGTGATATTATAAATGCAATTTATTTTTAACTTTCGCTCTTAGTTTGTTAAAGAAAAAAATTTTTTTTAAATATAATCTTATATTTATTTATATTATATAAAAAATTTTTTATATATATTTTTATTATGGTAAAATACTAAGGAAGAATTACTAAAGGGAAGTGAAAAAGTATTTCTAATGTAATGTGGAATTAGTTAAGAGAAAAAGAAAGATTTTGAAGTATGTTTTTATAAGCTTATTATGTAAAAATGTTGCATTATTTTGTATGTTATCTTTATGCATCTTCAGCTAAAAAATTCTTTTTTTTTTGACTAGTATGAATATTCTTTTATAGGTAAAAAGAAATAGAAAGTGTTTAAATAGCATGAACTTGCTAAATAATAAATAAGCCAACTGATTACAAAATAAAAGATTCACTCTCATTTGCCCAGTAAAATCAGTTAGAATTAAATAAATTTCTTAATTATTAAAAAAAAAAATTCATTTAATATTAGTATGTGGATTATATGTATGTTAATGTATCTTTATAATGCAGAATTTGATTCATTAACTATAAGCTTTTGGAAGTAACTTATAATATCTAAATTGCTAAAAGTATTATGAGTTATTAATTTTGGAAAGTTATATGAATGTTTGAAATATCTGAAACTGCTATAATTCCACTTTATTTAAATGCATTAAAGTTAAAGAAAAAGAAATAATAAGAATATGTTTTGATAATAATAATTTATATTTTATTGCTAGTACTGTAGTGTTGTACATGCATTTATAGTCTAACCTAATATTAATTATAGTATAACCATTTGTCATATGTTATCAGTAAATATACTTATTGATTTCCATTTCCATTCCTATGAGGTAAGAAACGAATTGATTGGAGATTTATTTCTATTTGCCTTTCATGGAGAGTTAACATAGTTCTATAACATAAGTTTATGGTTATGTATTTATATTATTCAAATATTGTAGCTCTGATGAAGACTGCTGGACAGTCGAAACTGTAAGGAAAATAAAGAAGTTTTTTTAAGAAAATTTGTTTGCATTGAAGTGTATATGAAAAAAGTATTATAAGTAACATAAGCTTTACTTAGACATCTGGGTAATAAAATGATTGATATATTGCTGTATGCAGTTAACAGTATCCTGTTTCAGTTATTTTTTTACATGCCTTGCATGATTTATTTGTACTTAATGTTTGTTGACTTGAACATATTTATTTCTTGGTAAGAAATATTTCAACTCTGATGTCTTTCAATTATGATATGCAATATAGATAATATTGTTAAAATAATGATGTGAAATAATTGATTATGAGGATTAAGAAAATTTAAATTATGATCAAGAAATTAGACTAGTAATGTGAGAATTATGTTGGGGAGAAAATTAATTTCTAAAACAATGTATTCCAAAGTCCCGAGCATAGGCACAATTAAGTTAAATTTAAATAGTATGTGCTCACAATATGGTTAAGGATTATATTGGAGAGAAAAAAATAAATTAACTTGGTTTTTTTAAACCTGAAAAGTAAATTATTTAAGGAAAGAATTCATTTTAGTAGTGTAAAATGAAAAGTCAAACCCATCTAAAAATATATATTCTGAACAAATAATATCTTTGTGAAATTGATTCAAAGAGAAAAGTGACCCCTTTGGAAAGTTGATATATTCTGTATATGTATGTATTTGAAGTGGAAGATATTGGATCATCAACCAATAGTGGTATTGTAAATAATTTGTATATAAACAAACCAATTCTGATACTTGTTAAATAATATTTTCTTCTGTGTAGTTTTTTTAGTAGTGATTTCATTCATTGTGTAAATTGTAGAATTGTGGTGTTCTGACCTAAGTTGGAAATAATTTATTTTATGTGATCATTGTGGAATGAAATGGAGAAGATGCATAAAAGGGAATCAGGAGAGAACTTTGTAAATGTAGTAATGAAATAAATTTGTATTATTTCATTTTAATACTATTGATGTAAAATATGATGGCTATAATGCCCTTCAGCCTACTACAAAAATCTGAGATACTAGACTACTTTTATAAGAGGATCAGAGTTTATCCCAATCTTAATCATTTTCCAGTTTCTGGAAGAACCTGGTGGCATCCAATCAAACTAATAAGAGCTGCTGCAAACATTGCAATACATATATCTTAAAATAGTTTTCATGAATGAAAGATGTGAATGCAATTTTTATTATTTCTGTATGTGATGTTTTTTAATATCAGTATTATTATTACTATAGCACTAATATTTGGCTTGATTTTACCTACCGTTTTATGGGTAGCATAGGTGACTCATTCCAATAATTGTCAATATTGTTAGAGAATGGAAAATAGTTTGCAGACCCCCTATCATAATATTCAAAATAAAATTTAGAAATCAGATTGAGAACAAAGGAATGAAGATAGTTAATTTGATATAGGAATTCTCATGCTCACATTTTTGTTTAAACATGGTTTTGAATATTCACGATTGATTAATTGCAGAGTAATAGTAAAAGTCTTCACACATTTATAAAATTAAAGTTTTATGAACTGGAAACTGCAATGAAATAAATGTTCAAGAGATTTAAAAATATGATGGTTATTTGCTTTCTTTAAAGTATGTTATCGCTATTTTCTAAACATAAAAAAAACAACGAAATGTTATATTTATAGCATAAATATGAAATTAGAAATTATAATAGGAAAGGAAAATGTAGTTTTGTTTATCAGTTGAAAATATAATAAAATAAATGAGTAGCCAGTTAAATGATTTTTTTTGAAACTGAAAATAAAAACTATCTTAAAAATATAAAGATTCAAAGGAACTATAGTATTAATGAAAATTTATTTAGGTGAAATAAATTTCTGATTGCTCTGGCTATAATTATCATTTCCAAAAGAAATTTTTATTTTTGATGAATCAAACTGTCTTTTAATTACATTTATCAAAAAAAAAAAAACGTTTTCATGTTTTAAAGTATTAAAAGATCATGCAACTTTGGCTGTCAATAAATTAAAATAGACCTTTTTAGTTCATTAAGGTGAAAATCCTGAAAAATGATCTCACATTTATCACTAGTTCTTTTAATTATGTTAAAGAAAATAATTATTTTTTTCAAATTTGTATGTAAAATTGTAATGTTTTATCTCAATAATTATGGGGAAAAACAAGCAAGATAAGCGCATGTATTCTTTTTTTTTAAAAGTAAAAACAAAAATAAAAAATAAATGAAGAAACAATAAAAATTAATTTCATGAATGGTTTTTAATTCATAATTTATGATTATTATTATTTTTTGACATTCATATTTATTTAATCCATGTTTATATTTAAGTTTTTAAATAAATGTATTACAATATACTCATACATTGAATATATCAATGTATAAAAATAGGCAATACAATTTTAGTTTGCTATATTTCTATTTTAAATATTATTTACATTATTCCTATGAAAATTTGATCCTTGTTCATTACAAACTCATTTATAATGATTTTTTAAAACTAGAATCAACTAAATGAGATGGACAAGTATCCATTTTATAAATACATGCATTTATAATTATCAATTCTTTTAGCAATAAATGAGTTAAATCCCATTTCACATCTCATTATCCATCAATTCTTAAGAATTCAAATATATATACCCACACACATAATTTCAATATTGAAGGCCTAGGTGTTCAACAAAATAATAGGAATGATTATTATATTATGTAATGCCATCTATTTGTATTCATGGGAAGTGAAATTATAATAATATTCAGAAAATGTAAAAGGAATATAACACTATTCCTTATGTCTGCAGAAATCAATGGAAAATCTAGATTTCTTACTTGTTATTCAAATAAAACCCACAGAGACTCGGTAATATTTAAATTATGTGATCTTGAAGGCCATAGTGGATGTATAAAGACAGCATTTTAATTTATTATATTTAATTAATTCTAGAAAAATGGAATGAAATATTAATTCATGATCAGTCAAATTTCCAAAGGCATAATGCTAATGTTAACATTTAATTGGTTAAATAGCGCCATGAAAGCACAGAATATACACACATATGTATTTTATGAGTGATACTTTACAGTACATATATTTATAGGCAAACATAAAAATATTGTTCAAATAAGTTCAAAAATTAAAGTTTTGTATAAAATAAAAAAATATTTTTTTTTAAATTAAAAAAAAAAAAGTTAACAGTTTTACATTCAGTTTAAAATGAAAAAAAAATTATTAGTGATAAATTTTAATAATTATGAAAAAAAAAAAAAGCATGACACCTCATCCTTTTATATATATCAATTTTATTGTTTCTTTATTTATTTCTTATTAGTTTCAAGAATAGTTTAGTTTTTTTGTAATTTTGTCATTAGCAATTTCATTTTTCTGCTACACTATACTTCAAAAATAACCATTTTTTTAAAACAAAAAGAATGTTATCTTTTTTTATTAGATTTTTACATAATTAGTAATGAAGATTTGACAAATTTTTTAGGATTTTTATTTTTAAGACAATAAACATCACATGACCACCACTTCTTATGTTTATGCATAATTGTTGTTAAAACAGGCAAAACTCACTATATATATTGCCACACACAGCAAGCTAGAGTAATCAATGGATGCCAGAAGGCTTGTGCATAAAATCCCCATCTAGTGCCTACTCATCCAATATCCCCAGACTAGTTTCTGGCTTATGTCTTTTTTATTTTTATTGTGTTCCATATTTGTTTTAAAATAGAAAACATTTTTTTAAAATCTTTTGGTCAATATTAAAAATTTGTTTTGGAATGCAATCCCTCAGCAATCAGAAGTTTAGATCATCTGGATAGACTTTTGGTAAATTTTCATTTGCAATATACCTTCTATATGAATTTGTACAATTTTAAATTTAGTATTTGATTTTAGTTGTCGATTATTAACTATTTTTTTTTCTTTGTAGATACAGTATTTATTTTCAAATGGCAAACAATATCTACATTTACCTTATGCATAATAATTTCTAATTTTACATTTAAGAACTAATGCATTCTCATTTTTTAAGTTTAGAAAGTATTGACATTATATTGTAAATACAAAAAATGTAATTTGATAACTATATACAATTATTTAACATAATATTTGAATACAAGTATACTTTATTGTATACTTGGAGTTTAGAAGTAATTATAGGGGATTTGAACACAGATTTTCAAGTTTCCTTCAGTTATCCACTTTATCTCATACAACCAATACACATGACTACCTACATGTGACAAAGATAAATGATCTCCAATATACGTATTTCATGTTGAACCAGCACTTGATCCAGATCATCATTTCCCACACATATGTATAATCAGTGCTCAGTTTACATTAAGGTAGCAAATCTTCAAACTTTAATGAACAGGCTTCAATCTACTCCACCTTCCAACTCTTCAGTTATCAATACCATTGAAAATCTGATGACGGAACCCTCAAATCCCTTATTGATGCCAATATTATTGTCATGTACATGTTGACTTTTAAGTCACTCTGACCTCTCATGCGTAGGACTTATCCATGCACATGACACACATATGTGAAAAAGATAAATGATTTCCAATATATATACTTCATGCTGAACCAGAATCATCAGTTGGTCTGTATGAAATAGAGTGGATAACTGAAGGGAGCTTGAAAGTGTGTTAAAATCTTATAATTAACGTAATACTACTATATTCCTAAATGATGAGCAATATCTACATTTTTTATAAAGTGCAGATATTAAAGATATAGTAGAATAAAGAAAATGATCACTTAGATATGAATTCATGTGTTAAAATGTACATGTTTAAATTTTCATGGTTGTTTTCTTGTTAAAAATTACTGTACAGACACAATAATGATGGAATGGCCATCATTAAATGAATTAATGCTTTTTTTTTCAATTATGAATGTATATAGTGATAACTTTATATGTACTACTATTTATTATACAGGTGAATAAAAAATATGTGTTTAATTCAATTTTACAAACAAAATAGGAAAAAATATATTATTGTAAAGAAAGGAATTCATTCCACAATTTTTTTAAATACAATTTAGTTTTATAAAATGTATATTATTTTAAAATTTTTTAAAAAGTGCATATTATTTGAAATATCATATTTTTAATAGCATTTTAAATAATGGCCATCAGAAATTAGCATTTTCATAATTAATAATGTTAATGGTTTTTTTTTTTTAAATGCAGAAAAAGTTAATTTTCTAGTAAGGAATGAAAAAAACTTATTTTACTTCTCTCCTTTTTTAAAAAAAGATAAAGACAATATAGAAGTCTTTTTTTTTTTGAGGAAAAAAAAAAATGTTTTCCCTTTCTAAATGATAAAACAAAATTAAAAATAGTTTTTATACTATTAAATCGAATTATTCACTTCTGAATAATAATTTTTTAAAATGTTTTGCTTGCAGTTTTTGTAGTTATACTACAGGAATATGAAATGAAAATTCAGTTATAATAGATGTAAATAACTCAGATTGTATGTAATTGAACAGAAAGTAACTGAAACTTCCAATGAGTTATATCATGTTTGCAGTCCTATCACAACCATCCATCAGTTCAGAAGTCAGACCAATCCTCTCAGACCATAGATATATTAGAAACATACACTTTTTCACACAATTCATATAGCACATGTTACAATTCAACTTTATGTACACATTATTTCTAGAGAAACTCCAAAATTAATTTTTTTAAAATATATATATATATATTGCAATTCTATCATATATTACTGAAACATATGACCAAAGACATATGAAAAGGATAAATGATCGTTTATCCTTTTCACATCTTCAGATATATGTTTCAATAATATGTGCTAGAATTGTTATTAATATATATAAAGGAAAAAAAAAAAGTTTGGAGTTTTTCTAGAAATAATGTATATATAAAGTTGAATTGTAATGTGCTATATGAATTGTATGAAAAAGTGTATATTTCTAATATATCTATGGTCTGAGAGGATTGGTCTGACTTCTGGATAGTTGTGATAGGGTTGCAAACATAACGTAACTCATTGGTAGCTTCAGTTAGTTTCTGTTCAGTTAAATACTACAACAGTAATTATCGTTACATCTATCGTGTCATAAAGATGCAGCACAATGGAAAGTATTTAAATTCTTTTTTAAATCTACACCAGAATTTGCATATATTTTAGATATTATTTAGCATAAAATATAAAATAAAGTTTAGAAAATCACCAGAGCTATTTACAAAAAATACTGAAATAGTGATACTCCAAAAAGAAAATGATATTTGATGTAATTCTTGGGATCACAGATGTTAATTATATATTGCTAAAAGTATACCCACACATAATTTAGAAATAACAAAAAGTTGTTTAAAAAATGCACATTTTTTTTTCTGAGAATGCATATTTTTTGCTGTAATCATCACATTATGAAATGGGTTTAATTTATAAATTTCCAGTCTAATGAAGCCGTCATCTCAAGACATTCTACAATTATCCAATCATAACTGCGAGAAATTATGATGAATACAGATGTAAGCAATGAAGAATTTCTATATAATTTTTTTATGCATATCATACCAATATTTGATTGCTTGGAGTATGTAAATTTGAACATTATTATTTGAAGGATGGTGGCGATATTTAGAAATCATTTTTATATCAGAGAGTGAACTTGATATTCCAAAATGTTTAGAAAATAACAATGACATGGTTGTCCAAATCAGAATCTTTTGAAGGTTTCTTTTGTCAGTTGCCAGACAGAAAGTTTTTTGGTGGTTGTGAAAAGTATATTTCACCAATCACATTACACAATTACAGCCATCCAATATCCAATTTTTATGCTCACAAATATATCAGTAAATAGTGACATGAAAACTTTATCATAGTTGTGATTTTAAGTTTTTTTTGGCTACAATTCTTGTAATCTCTAATTGCCATTCATAATAAGCATTATTTTTAATTGCATATTGTTCTAGTATTCTCATTATATCACATTTAATGAACTCAATCTTCTATTTTCAAGACTATCACAATTTAGACACGAATGGTCTATACTGTTAGCCATGTTTAATAATTCTTTTTTCAAGCTTATGGAATTGACATCATCTCATTAAAATATGCTGCTGATCATCATCTACTTAGGATACTATATATATAAAAGAAAAAAATTATTGCATCATTGAATGTTAAAAATATAACTCTAATATAACAAGTTATCTTGTTGTTTTATCAAATCTTTGTACAAATAATATTTGTTAAATATTTGAAGATCATTATTGAAAATATATAATTTAGTAATTGGCTAAATTGATCATTACTAATTTTAAATTTATAAAAACAAAAAGGAAAATATTTACCACTCCTAAGCACAATTTTTTTAATAATTTTACAAGCAAATCTTAAAATATGTGTAGTCGGTCTTCAAAAGATTGACGATGAGTGTTTATTTCAATTGAAATATTTTTAATAATTACAAAGGAATTTAAAAAAAATTATGTTTTGTCAACTTTCGTTTAAATATGTTTCTGTATTTTCTCTAAAACTCGTTTTCATATTTTGGTATTTTCAGATACAAAATTCTCAAACAGAGGCTACTCAGGCTGTACAAACTCTAGCTGAGGTCGCAGCCAGTCAGCAAGATGGCACTCATACGGGTCAACAGACTCCTGTCACGATGGACATAAATAGTGAGGCTGCAGCTCAGGCTGTAGCAACTCTAGCAGAGGCGACGTTAAACCATGAAGGTCAAATTATTCTTTCAGGAGAAGATGGTAACCAAAGTAAGTACATACGAATTATTAGACATTTTAATATTAATGGAGAAAAAGTTAGAACTGCTAAATCAGGTATTGCATGAAAATGAAATTCTAGTCATTAAAAACAAAATGAAGAAATTACCAACAGATTATTATCTATGAAATACTGTTTTTATTAATTTTAAATTTATTAAAAAAATTCAAAACAGCTTAAAATTTGGAAATTTATAACTTTTTAAAAAGTTTAGTCAAATTTCAAAAGATTGATAATAAGAATTCATTATAGTCACAAAAACCTTTATGATTTTGATATTAATAATCTTGAAGCATTGCCAACATTATACTATTATTATTTTATTTTAATACCATGTTTCATTATTATTATATCTATTAGAAGTATATATACTCAATGTATATAAATAATAAATCACTTATATGCTAGTGTTTTTGCAATTTCTTTCTTTATTTTTGTATTTATGCCAACAGTTTTGATTGTGAAACTGTCTTCTTAAGAACTATAAATGTACAACATTTTGTCTTACCATGCATCTTTTAAATATTTAATTCAGGTGTAATTTAATATATAATTAAACTACATTCTAAATAAATATATGATTGTATTGAAGAGACAGATTATTATTAATTTTTTATTCAGTATTTTTTTTTTTACATCAGTTAGGGAGAGTTCAAAAGTGCATTATTTAAAATAAATCAGGAAACAATGATTATTGCTGCACTTGGAGTATAATCCTTATTGCCAATATGAGTGAGTATAGGATTGAGATCAATATAAATTGCATGATTCAAATCTTAATGTAAAATTGGTCAGTTTTATCTATAGGAGTTTTATTTATGATTTAATATTTTATTAATTACTTTGTTTTAAATTCATTTTTAGATATTTTGAATTTTCTGCAAGTGAATTTATTAAATGCAAGGTGAATTCATTACAAAAACTTAATAGTCATGCATCTATATTACCATTAGGCTGGTTAATTCTATTCTTTTCTTGTCTGGTGCGATACTTAGAATTGCCTTCACAGATTGTATTCTGTTATCTGAATGTAATAACTTCTACTTAGATTGATGTTTTCTTAGATAGTGATAATCTTCTGTTGCTGATCTGAAATCATTGTTTAGTTTTCTTTTCTGCTCTAGATTTCAACTAATTCTTCAGCTAAATTGCTTTTTCATATTGGACTATAGAAAATTGCAACTTTCTGTAGTTTCTTTCCATTGCATTGTCTCTTTTCTGTTTCTAAGCTATGTTGATTTTGTACCAGATAAGATATAATCATGTTGCAATTGGCCTTATCATTAGGGACAACTTTCTCTACTTTTTATGATAACTAAATGATTTCCTCAGCTTCTTTTTATAATAGCTGATTTCAACCTGATGTTCTTTTAGTACATTCTACATACAATTCTTGGCAACTGGCTGGATTATTTTGATTCCATCATTTGTTTATGATATTTTGATCTATTATTAGGTTGTTTCTCAATTTATGATTTAACAGGAGCTCAGTAAATTAGAAAATGTTTATACTACCACCATTCTGACTAGTTGTGTGCTCTAGCTACCTTCAGTTTCTTTCTTGAAAATCTTCTTGATTATCTGGATTATTTCTCTGCTTTCTCATTATTTTCTGGATGAAGTGTCAGTGATATTATTTATTGAATTTCATTCTTGACATAAGGAAGTTCTTGTACTGAATGAGGGTTAATGCGTGAGTGTTTATGCTGTATCATTATTTGAAATCATAATTGTTGGATGACTGTGGATAGATGCAGTGTCCTTAATGCTGAGTGAGGGAAAAAAGAATACAAATTAGCTTTATAATCAAAAATTTCTTGCCTTTCCATAAGCAGCATAATGTATGTGAATTCTATGCCAAGAGGTAATTGTTTTAGATCATTGAGTAATGTGCTCTATTCTGGAAGAATTTGTGGCATCCAGGATTCGATGTCTGTATCTACTTATAGTTATCTTTTCAATCCTTGGGAGGCTATTGTGTAAGGTATAACATATATTTGCAGTTACCAGACAAATTGATGACTCACAGTACAGTTGTTTTCTATAATAATTCTTCTCTTAAATACCAATAGGATTTATGTAATCCCTTGATTTGTTTGACTATCCAGAGCGAATCTGTTTTTTAAATCATTGCAACAAATGAGATGATGTATGCTGAGGAAGACCTTAGTGTGCTGCCAGGATGCCTACCAATGATTTACGATCAGTTTCTGATATGAATGATATTCCATAAAGACATTCCTGGACTTTTTTTAATATCTACTAGTAAAGTTACCAGGCCTTCTCTATCAATTTAGGCTTAGTTCTTTTAGGTATAAAACATACAAGGGTAATGATGAATCTGACATAGTTTCGTTTCTGTGATCAAGGGCTTCTCCAATCACCACCAATGAACATAGTTGTAATGGGCATATTTGATATTTTTGTTTTTGATATTGTTGTGGTCTTTAATCAAGAAATTAGTTCCTGTGCTCAGAGCATCATATAACACTGATAACCTCATTGTTTGTGTCTTTGATTCATCTTGAGGTGACAAGACATGTTGAAGCATAGATCCAATTGATTTTTTTTTTTTAATTGTACATTTTAATTAAGGGATATTATTTCACTAATTAAAATTTTGATGGGTGTTCCAAAACTGAACATTTGGTTTTGTCTTAAATTTTAAAGAAAATTAAAGATTCTGTAATTGAAATTAATTTGAGTAAAATTTTTCTTTGGATGAATATGCTTTAAATTTAACTGCAGAATTACCATAGAAAACATTTTTCATTTTAATTAATTATATACTTCTAAATACATATATATTAGAGGAGGTTCTTCTTGTTAGATATTGTTAAGATTTGGATTAGTTAATATTGGGGGGGGGGGCATATAAGGTTTTATGCAATTATTTCAACTTTTAAAAAAAGTATATCCATCTTGGATTAATGATTGAGTAATCTTGACAATGTGATTTGAGTGAGAATTTAATTTAATTCTGCAGTTGATTGCTTAGTTTAGTTTAATTTTCCTTATTTAGAAATTTTACATTATTTTAGAATCTTTTTCCATCTTGTGTAACCTTTTCCTGATTAGAAAGATGTTATGCTGTCAATTTACAAAATTTCACCCTAAAAATAACATTTTCCTTGATATAAAATTAATATTGTAATATATGACTGTTAACAAAAACATTCACAGAAAAAGTAGTTTTTAAAACAATATTCATCTTTATTACTGCCTAGGATGCTTTCAATATGACATGTATATTATATTCTTGGCTTATAGTAAACCATGAATATGATATATATGTTATATTGAAAGCATGCTAGGCAGTAAGAAAACTGAATATTTTTTAAAAAAACTATTTTCTATGGATGTTTTCATTGACAGTCATGTAGTATATTAGCTCAGAAAAGAAGGACATTATTTATAGTTAAAATTAATATTTGAAAATATACTTAATATTATGTATGGGAATATAATTTTTAGTAACTCCTAAAGAAAAAAAAATTGAATGAAACATTATCTAATGTTAATATTTTGTAATTGCTAATTTATTTTTTTTAATAATTAACTTATTCATTTTCTTTTTTTGGTGTTCTTTAATTCCAGTTCTTCATTGTTTCTTATTTATTTAATTGATATATTGTGCATATATGTCATCATTATCATCATCAACCATTATCAATCCACTGTAGGAATAATGTCTAAGTTCAATCCATCTTATAACTTTATCTTTCTTATTGCATTGCCAAATCCATATAATATTAATATCATCTATGTTCTTTATTACTTTTTACAATGCTTTTTTACAACTCACTATTGACAGTTTTGATTGCCCTAGCAATCATGTATTTGTATTTTGTTTGTTATAGTTTTGAAGAAGATTGCTGGGGCAATCAAAACTGTCAACATCAGGTTGTAAAAAAGCATTGTAAAAAGTAATAAAGAACATAAATGATATTAATATTATATTCGGTTCATCTTTTTCAATTTCCAGTTTCTGTTCTCCACATCACTCCAGCACACTTCCTTATTTCATTCATCCATCTCATATGTGGGCTCTTTCTAGATATTTTACAATCTCTTAGAATCCAGGTTAAGATATCAACTGTCCATCTATTATCATATTTTCTAGAAATGTGTCCAACCCAACTTCACTTCAATCTTTTATCCCTTTCAATGATATCAGTAACACCTGTTTTCTCACCTATCTATTTCATTCTTAATCTCTTCTTGTTACTCCTAGCATACATCTCTTGATCTATCATACAGCAATATTTGTTAACTTTTTTTAAATTTCATTTTTGTTTAAAACAGGGGTGGGCAACCTTTTTCAGTAGCAGGTCAATTCAGACTTACCTGATTTAGATGAGGATTATAATTTTTAGGGGTTCAAAATAAAAGATCATAAAAATGATATAAAGTTATTTATTTCAATATTTATTAATCATAATAAGATCATAATTATATAACTGGAAAATTTAGTGAGATATCAACCATTATTGATTTTTAAGCAGTGAATTCATATACAGCAGAAAATATCTGTTAGACCACTTTTCTTGAAATGTATAATTTTCATTATCAACTTTTCTCATCTTATTGGATATAGTCACCCTAGTAAAAAAACAAATATAAAATAATAATAAAAAAACAAAACAAAATAATATGTTTGAGTTCTACTTTTAATTGTTGCCAGCAATGTATAGAAAGTTATGCAACTGCACATAACTACTACACAACCAGTGCAGTCAAGTATTGAAAGTATTATTGAGAGAAACAGTTATCTGCAATTTTGAGCACTCCAGCCTGGAAATCATTGGAAATATATAATGGTCTTGCTCTAACTATGCAAGCTTCTTATCTTGCCACCAAAGGTAAATAAACGGTTGAAATATTTTATCAAAGAACTGTGTGCATCATTGTAACTGGAATGATATTGTAAATAGAAATTTTATCCATAGGAATTATTAGTGACACATATTTTTAAGGACCTTTCTTAAAAATAAAAATGAATACATACAATTTATGAAGAAACATTTTATTATGTATATTTTAAAAATGTTTGCGGATTTAATTACAGACTTTTAAGGGCCGGAAGTTACCCATTCCCAATTTAAATGATAAAGCTAGACCTAATACCCATTGTGAATGATATCTCTATTATTATTATGCAACATGTGAACAATCACTCTGACCAAGTCAGATTTTCTTCCAGCTATGAGTATTCATGTATTGACAGAATAGTTAGCTAGATGAATTAAGAATTAGCTATTTAAGGAAATTCTAAGTTTGCTTGAGACATCCTAATTTACAGAACAAAAAAAAAAAAAATAGCTCCACTGGAATTTTAAAGAGTCATTTAACTGTTTGTTGGTAATTTAAATTTTGTACTTATATGTAAGTTCATTAAATTATTTAATTTTAATGTGATTATATGGCTTAGATTTATTCCAAATATAGTTGATTATTTGTAAATTTACATTCTACTTGTATTTTTACAAGCAAATGACCATATATTATATGAAGTATAGCATTATGCTTATTTCATGGTATAATCATGAGAGTGTTATATTTGTATAATCTGTAATTCTTGATATTATGTATTTTACAATTTATGCATGTATTTTTTTTTTAGTTGGTATGGTAACAATCCCGGTCTCCATGTATCAGACTGTGGTTACAAGCATCTCACAGCTCAACGAGGGACAGGGCGGGATGCATGTTGCCATGGCACCTATCACTACTGAAACAGGAACAGGAGATGTACCTGATGCAACTCATGCAGTAGAGGTTATGACAGTAACAAGTGATCATGCTCATTAGCAGTGACTTTGCATGTTTAATGAATGATGGTTTTCATTGTGTTCTGTATTTACTGATGGAGCTTCTTTATGTAATCTTGTTATCAAGAATGAGGAGAAACAGTATGTGAGTTGTGCTTATTATATATAAACATCTTACATCAAATTCTGGAAGTATGGCTCTGCATTCCATTCATATTAATATGAAACGGCAGTTCCAGATAATTTTTTTTTTTTTTAAATTATTAATTTGTGTGGTGCGCGTGTGTGTGCTTTTAAAAAAATTTTTTTTTTTTTTATTGTGAGATGAATTCGTACTTTGGAATCTCATGTTTGTAAAAAAAAAGAAACGATTTGGATTTTTTTCTTTCTTATACCTGCAGCTAAAGGTTGAAATTCTTTTTATATTAAAAGATCCACTGAAAAGCCATTACTGTTTAGCTTTACTAAGGAATCGATTTTAAACTATTATTATTTTAAAATGTGGTTTTTTTCTTAAGTAAAAAATTACATAGGATTAGTATTTGCATCTTAATAATGTAAAACACTCAATAAAGTTTATGATGTGTTTCAAATATTAAGATGCTAAAATAAAATGTGTTAAGGGAATGGCCGCAATGATGAAATACTACGATGATGATAATCAAGTATTATTGTTTTGTTGTAGCATTTTATTAGCTTAGTTGTCTTCTTGTGCCTTTGGGCAGAGCTTAACATACATAAATTTGGGCTGTATCCACATTTCAGTATCAGTAATAAAGTTTAAAATAAGGCCAGTTACTAGCTGAATAAAGAAATATCAGAATAATAAAGTAGTATTTGAAATACAATACTATGTAAATAATTACAGTTGTAACCAAAATATTTTAACTTGTAAATAGAATGAAAAAAAAAGATACATATTTATAATTTAAAATTTTTAATTTCCATTTTTTTTTTTTTTTTTTTGAATGAAAAAAATTTAACTCATTAATGGTAACTAAGCTTCCTGTTGGGATAGAAATTGCAACACCTTTGTGTTTATGTAATTTTTTTTTTTTTTGATATTACAACAGAATGAGTAATTAATTTGGAACCGGTTGCAGATTATTGAAAAATAGAGAGAATCTTTTGAATTCTGAAAAGTAATTCTAGTGGTATTAAAAGCAACTTTTGTAATATTGAAAATACTTTTTTATTACGTTTATTTGACGCTTTTAGTAGGTCAATACAATTAACAGATATTTTTTTTAATATATTTATTTAAGTACGTAATTACTGCAGAAATTTGTTCTCACTATTAGAGTCTGTAATTTGTATTAGTTGTCTGCCCCTCAACTGATTCAAATGACATATTCTAAATTAAACATCATGAGAATAAAAAAAAAACAGGAGATATTAATTTTCAGATATTTTAAGTAAATTTTACAATATTAAATAAAATATGTTGTCATGCTTTATTATAGTGTTCAGAATTTCCACTTATTTTCAATACATGACCAAATCATTAATTTTTTGAGAAAATTAGATTTTCCTCAATATTGTAGAGGATTTAAATAATCAGGGAAACAATAAACAGAATGTAAACTGTAAAAAGAATTTTATTTGTTGCTAAAAACGATGAATTTTAGATCTTGATTAATTTGCATAATCAGAATATGCATCTTATTAAAATGAGATATGGTAAGAAAATTTGTTAATGAATTTTGTGCCATAGAACTATATACTATAAAACACTGCTTCTTAAATCATTTTTTATTTGTGTTCTCTTTTCACAACACAGTATTTTATTATGACTTCTTGCTAAATTGCATTTTAAAATTGTAAATAGTATCATTCTAAGTTATTAATTTATTATACAAACAGTACTACGGTAAAAATTTTATGTTTTAAACTTCAAAAATTTTTGTAACTTGTATCATATGTTCCTCTAATCTAAGAAGTGCTGCAGTAGAAGAATATATTTAAAATTTATAACTTGATAGTAGTCATGTATGTTGACATTTAGTAGGATATGATCAACTACAATATAGCAGAAAAATTATATTCTTTCACTTTACATATATATATAGCTAGTGGCAAATTCTTAAAAGGAAAAAAAATTCACTGCTAAATAAAAATTTCTTTGTTCATTGTTAGCATTTTAAATTCTCATTACATGATATTTGTGACTATAATTGGAAATCCCCAGATCAATGTTTTTTTAAAAATGATAAGCATTTATTTTCATTTCATTAAAACATTAAATATAGTTGGTGAAAGTTTCTGATGAAGTTTGTATATTTTATGTTAAAATCAAATTTTAATTACTATTTAAAACTTACAAGGGGAAAAAAAGATCATTATTTAAAAAGTGAATTTTACTAATTAAAACATTAATTATAGCTAATATAAATATTCTTTATTAATGTTGGAAATTAAATTATTTAAATACTACAAAATAAAGTGTATTTAAAATCATGAAAACAAAAATCATTATTATTATTTTTTAATTACTAATAGAAATTATCATTTTAGATGTTTTTTTCAATTAATTTTTTAAAATGATTATAATTTCTGTAGTAAATTTCAAATATAAAATAATAAATGCATTTACATTGGACAATGATTTTGTTTATGTTACATAAGTTATTTTGAAAAAAAAAAGTTTTTTATATTAAAAATAAATCAATTTCTGGAAGATTTCATTAATAATTAAAAATGAAAACACTAAATAAGATATTTCAGTAAATATAACTAATTATGCAAGAGACATGGAAAAAACTCACAGAATTAATACAATATATGGACAAAGCAATATCATTCTGCAAACTAATACTCCGAACAAAGAATCAGTCTGCACGATATGATTTTGATAATCGCAAAGAGGATAGAGTATCATTTAGTTTTTATTCTCTAGTATCTAGATTAGTTGGTGGTTCACTCATTGTATAACAACAGGTTAATCAAAAGTATGTGAATGCAAAACCTACTCATAATTTTTGTAAATATGTTATTAATTTTTTAACTTCTATTCTGCATGGGTCAAAGTTTCTAAGATAATCCATTATTTTTCATGCCCTTGATTCTGAAATTCACATTGTCAATAATTCTTACTTACTGTAAACTGTAAATAAAAGATCATTGCATTCATCATTACAGGAAGATCTAGATCAAAGAATTGTTAGTAGACATGTGGAGCAAAGCCAGTCTTCTAAATTTATTTTTAATTTTTGTAATTTTCTTTATATCTTAAATATCAAGATAAAATTTCCAACTATGATCCTAAATAATATTTAAATCATATGTAAAAATGTTCATTTTTTTCAAAAAATTAATAAATTGATTTAAAAAAAATTACATATTAATAATAAATTTCCCTTTGTAATTAATACTTTTCAAAAATTTAATGCTATTTTTAAAAAAAAGCAATATAGCTGGCTATACATATACAAAAATTTAGCCCAATTTATTCTCAATGAGAATTTGCTCTTGATATACATATATATGTAAATGAAACTCAAAAAAATTCTCTAGAAAATGAAATTTTGGCAATCATTAACAGTTATTCACCCTTTTTTCCATTTAAATCCTCAAATTTTATTTTGTTGACAATATATTTTCCTTTTTTTAAAAAAATATACGCATATGACTTTAGAAAATTGTTAAAAGAAACTTTTAAGCGAGCAATACTTGCAGGTGTCTTTTCAATTTTTTTTTTGTTCATGATGTAAATATTATAATTATTAAATATATCTACACATTCAGCTTTCACTGCAGAAATGTCTGAAAGGTGAAAAAAAAATCATTGTAAATTTAATTTGTAAAAAGAAAACCGACACAAAACTCTTGCTTCATTATTTTTTACTTTTCGGTTTGATTTTACTATTAGTAATATATATATATTGTTTTTAGTATATTTTTTATTATTTTTAATACTATTTCATCAATATTTCAAATTCCTTCAAATTGTTATCTTTTGTATTCTGTGCATATATGTTTGTATATTCAAATTTATAATGGAATTCTAAATTGGAGATACTAAAATAAACTGTGTTAAGAGGCTGTAAAGCAATATTACTACTTCCATTTGCTATTCAGACACAGTGCAGCATTGATCAGATATATAAAATTGCCATCAGTCAGATACACATACTCAGCTATTTATTATATATCAATGGTGAATGCTTAGTTATCTTATTGTAAGTTCTGTACAATTCATTAATAAAAATTCAAAATAAATTTATTATATTTATTTAATGAACTTTAATAAAGTTTTTTTTTATCATATGAAATAACAATTCTCATGTTTTAAAAATAAGACATATCACATCGAGATATTTCTGTTTTAAATTACTACTTCTATATTACTGAATTTAAACAAGTATTTTAGAATTCACCACTGCCAAAGATTTGTTGGCCAATCAGATGAAACATTTTCTGTGAATTGTTGTTAAAATATTTATTTATATGTTTATTATTTAGACTAGTTTATTTTTTACTATTTGCCTTAATTCTAATAGTTATGTACTATTTTTAAAAAATAGTTCCAAAAATAATGCATGAAATGAATCTTTTTAATATAGTCTTCTGCAAACAGAAGATTATGTGAATAAATACTATGTTTTAACTGAAAATTTTGTACATTACTTTATCAAAACACTGCATATTATTTGTCAAGTTTTAGCCATTTCTGCTACACTCACATTTTAAAAATTATGGTTAATTGTTCACTGATTTTTATTACATGTGAATTTTTAATATATTTTAAATGTTCTTTCATGGAATTTACAGATCTTTCTTTGATATTTTTATAATATAATTAATATATGTATATATTCTGAATTTTTTCTTTTTATAATCAATTTAAGATAAAATATTAATTACTTCCATCTAAATTACAAATTTTAACATTCAGGTAATTACAAAAACAAATCAATAATTTCAAAATATTTTCAATCAGCTTCAGACTGCAAAATAACAATAATTATTGTTATTACATAGTATTTTTAATTAATACTAAGAAATTTTATTCTTTTAATGTCTTTTCTGGCTTTCTGAAAACAAAAACAGAGATTATCTGTTTATAACTGAATTCCTTTTTAGCAAGTAATTAGCATTTTTATTGAAAGTGGAAAAAACATATTTCCATAGAAGTAATGAAAAGTGAGATTTTATTCGAAATGCATGCAATGAAACATGTTGATACATGCATATATTTTACTTAAATAGTAGTTATTCTTATATACAACTATATTTATATAAAAGTGCATTTTAATAGAAAAAATTAGTGAAATTTTCTAAATTTCAAATATGGTATGAAAATTCCTGCATATTGATTTATATAATTGAATTATTTATATTTAATTTATTAAATAGTTTATTAAAAGCAAGAAGTCATTAATCAAAATATGTTTTTTAATTCATCAACTTCTTAATAGTTTTATTTTTGAATGATTGACAATTTATAAACATTTAAGATTCTTTTAATTAAATATTAAATAATTTCAATATCTATTTTGTTTATAATTAAACTGTTTTCCTAAAATACCAAAAAAAAAAAATTTTAAAAGGCATATATATATTCCTTGTAAAAATTTCAATTATTTTTCTTTGCATATTGAACCCTAAAAAATATTTCTTTCTTCTGAGCTTGATAAAATTTGATTTTAGATTATTTTAAGTGATTGTGGAATTTAAAAGATATAATCATTGTCAAAAAAAGTATTTAGGAAAAATTATTAGAAAAATATATCAATTTTATTTTCACTGGCGATTTGTTATACTTAAATATTTACATTAGTAACAATTCATGAATCCATAATTACATTATTTCAATCATATTTTTATTTAAGATCGTGTAAAAGTATATTAGTACAGAAAATATTTATGTATATTTATTTATACAATAGTGTAATGATGGCTTTGTAATGATTTAATAAATATTTGAACGATAGATATTCTCTAGACATAATTTTAAATAAATTTAATATCTATTTGACAATTAAGAACAAAACTAAAAAAAAAAATTAGTAATTTTTAGACAGGGTCGTTTTTTTTTAAAAAAACTCGATATTCACCTCTGATATATAATAATTTATATAAGAAATTTTTAGATATTATAACAATTACAGAAAACAATGCACAAAATATTTTTTACAAGTAGTTATTCTTAGTTCATCATACTTTAAATGTGTCATAATTAGTGCAAATGTAGCAGGAAAAATATTATTTATTATATAAAAAAATCATTTAATGTATTATTATTCTCTTTCATGTCAATTTACTTAAAATAATACTCAGCATTTATTTTTTATAGCGTCTGTATACAATTGTAATCACATTCATATCGGCTTTTTCAAACCAAATTGTGCAAACGCTTTTTGCGAGTGTTAAATAATAAGTGAATACCCTCTGACCCATACAAGATATAGAATTTATGCAGCAATAAAAGGAATCCTCTTATTACTATGACTCAAATATTTATATATGAGCAAATCTGAAGTACTGGCACAGAAGGTGTGACTATAGAACAGTCACTTTGAATTACTATATATAACTTATGAATGAATGATGCCGATGAAATTTACTAGAATTTAACACTTGCAAAAAGCGTTTGCACAATTTGGCTTGAAAAAGCCGATATGAATGTGATTACAATTGTATACAGACGCTATAAAAAATAAATGCTGATTTATATATATGATTAATTTCAGTTGGAATGACGTTCAGTAAATTCTAGTAAATTTCATCGGCGTCATTCATTCATAAGTTATATATAGTAATTCAAAGTGACTATTCTATAGTCACACCTTCTGTGCCAATACTTCAGATTTGCTCATATATAAATATTTGAGTCATAGTAATAAGAGGATTCCTTTTATTGCTGCATAAATTCTATATCTTGTATGGGTCAGACGGTATTCATTTATTATTTAACACTCGCAAAAAGCGTTTGCACAATTTGGTTTGAAAAAGCCGATATGAATGTGATTAAAATAATACTGTAATACTGGATGATTTAAGAATGAAATGATTTACTAGAAACAATTATCTTGTCAAATTATATCATGTGATGTAATTGGCAAATACTTTGTGCCGATTGTAGAGACCTCTATATTTTAATAACTGAAAAAAACTCCACAATGACTATATTTAGATAAGTAGCAAATAATTTTTAAAAATCTCTTACTATATGAAATATCCTTTTTTTACATATGTAATTTTTTTTCACGCTTCTAATGAAAATTGATAATTTTTTTTTCAAGTATTTCAAATCGAAATTTTGAAGTAAGTTGTTTATAACAAATTGGAATTTGCATTGTTTTTCGTGAAATATTTCAAAGTGTCTTGTAAGCATGATCTGCAAGTATTTAATTTAAGAAAAGTTTCTGATGATATTAGTTTTTTTTTTGTTGTTGTTGTCAATATTATGTTAACTATGTTACATTGGTTCTGTTCCAGAAATCCAAACGGAATTTTATGTAAAGATACATCCAATTGTAATTCATTGTATATAAACATTTTGTCATTATTGTAAATAATAGATGTTTCACTTTATTGTATATTATGTTAATTTGCATCCTTTTAAACAGAAGGAATTAAATTTAGCATTTTCAATTTTTTTTTTTTGCCCATTTTTCCCTTCACCTTTTATGCATGATATGAAAATTTAAGAACTATGTGTTTTCATCATGTGAAATGAACCAAGTGACACATTTTTTGAAGATGTAGATGAAAAATTTTACAGATCTTTGTTGCAACAAAATATTGTGAATACTGTGTCATTTAATTTTAAACTATGAAAAAGTGTATAATTTAAAAATAAATATTCAGAAATTAATAAATATTTGTCCTCTTTTTTCCTTCAAATATTTATTTATTGTAATTACATTTTTAATTCAGAATATAACTATTTGCACATATAAAGATATATAAATCATATACAAAGTTTAGTGGCGGTTAGTAAATATTCCTAGGCATATCAGCATTAGCCTTACTAATAAAGATTAGTACCCAGGTTAATAATTGTTGAAAAAAATTAATGACAAACTCACTTGTTTCAATCTCTTTAATTACAAATTGTATTATTTAAGGGTCTTTGTTTTTTATATTCTTTATCTGTGATACAATAATTCCTGTGAATAAAACATGAACTTTTTATTGAATCATGATTTAAAACCCTTAGAAAAGAATGTTTTTGACTTGGTGGATCTCAAGCTTTTAGACAAAAGCCCACCATTTTAAGAGACCACAATATTTACAATAAGTCTTAGACATTTGACTCTATTATCGATCATCCAATTGAAAGTGTGCCAAGTATGTGGTAAAACCTGATAAGGAATTTAGTTTATGTACCATAGAAAAGCTATCTCCTGCTTTAAACTTTAATGAACTTAGCTTCTCATAGCATATTTGTTATGATTGGTTAGAATAAAATTCTTTCAAATGTCATGCTATAGAAAAGAATTAAAATCATGCTATTCCTTTGGTATGGTAAATCTTTAAATTTTCTACCATTTTTTAAGATACAATGAAAGCAGTATTAAGTGGAGCTATATTTTCTTATATCAGAAACATTTATTAGCAACAGAAAATTTTGGTTTTCTAAGACTTATGACAAAGAAAAGCTGCCTTTAGATAAATTCATGGAGCCTATAATTTCTCTATTGGATCATAAAATTGATATTTTTAACATTCTAACTGCAATGTTTGTTTACCTTTCTAATCCAAACAACTTTTCAGATAAAATACATCTATGTAAAATCATCAACAATGTAGTATCATTTGTGATTAAGACAAATTCTAAAAACACATTTTATTGCATTTGTCTCTTCAATTGTACAACGTATCAATTCTCTCAAAGCCTTAAGTTGAACTAACATCTCATTCTGTACTCTCATGTTTCATTTCAATTAAAGCTTTTATATCTTTTCATAAATTCACACTCTATTTCATTCTTATTTAATGTAGATGACCTTTTTTATTACATAAATCACATATATTTCCAGCTTTTCTACATTTTTGTTTTCATCACTAATAATTTACTATTTAATGTCTTCAATTATTGATTACTTTCAAATATACTATTTCTTTTTAATTCCATCCTCTCTTTTTGATCATTTCTAACTTTAATTAACATTTCAATTTACTATTATATTTTTTCTCTTCACAACTTCTAGAAAATTCCTTTTTTAAAATCATTTTATGATTGCTAATGCAGACTTTTTTTAAAAAAAGAAAATCTTGTCATAATCTAAAATCATTTCCACAATATATTTTAAAGCTTCTTTGAATAATTACTATCTACTTTATCAGTTAATTCTACTTCTATTTATGCTTATTAACTGGTACAGAAAATATGAATTATCCTAATATTTCAAGTTTTCAATGGCCATTTTTTTTCCTTTTTATTTCTGCAATTATATCACTTTACATTATGATTATTGTCTATATCAGATCAAGGAAATGCACATAGACATACTATTTTCTTAACTTAATCTATATCAAAACATAAACTAAATAAAATCTAATATCTGGATTTTTAGATGATTAAATCTTTTATGATTTTTGAATATTACAGAAGGTTAAGGAACTGTTTACTAGAATATTTTCTCATAAATACTATATTTAATATTTCCAATACATATGTAGTACTTATCAAGGGTTTCTAGAAAATGTTTTATTGGATCTATGGGTGCTACCTAAAGATGTGATTCTAATGAGAGAAATGAATATTCCATTGAAAAGATTCAGTGGGAAGCTCCAAAATGTCCTATTTTGTTTTATAACAAATAATTTCATTAGTAAAGCTGATAAAGCTCAAAAATTCAATTTTATCTGATATTTGACTTTCATGTTGAGAAGCTTCTCAGCAGGATGAAAAGCTAAGCCTAAGGTAACATGAGAAAAATACAGTAATGAGAAAATTCTAATTGTGGGCACAAATTCTTGAAAATAAAAAGATTTCTATATCAAATCTATAATAGACCTAAATTAGATTTTTTTTTTTTTTTTTTAAGAAAAAATTTTGAGTACTTTCTGATTGTTTTTTCATATATTTGTCTCCCTTCTCACTTGTAAATCAGTACGATTTAGAAAATTCTATGAATAGTAATATTTATTAACATATGTGAAGATATTTAAACGTTATAAAAATCTCAAAACTAAATTCTTATTTATTAAATCCATCAATGTCAGTGTTTTTATAATATTTGGGATAGAAGTATTTTGATAATCTTTTGACTGATATAAGAAATGAGATGAAGACTTTTAATTATATATCTACTTTATTTAAACATTTAGATTTGGACACATTTTAAAAATGGAATGTATGCATCTTGATGAGATTCCTAGACAAGTTTTAAAATAGTTTAGTTTCAAAAGTACAGTATTATAATTTTTTAGAAGATATGAACTTGTAAAATGGTGCCCTCTGATCTTAAATATGCTTCTATTATTCCAATTTTTAAAAATAAATTAACAAGATTGCAGTAATAGAATCAACAAGAACTCTGATAATGACTGCATGACAGTCGAAACTGTTAGTGTAATACAAATAAAAGTATTGATAAAGTGTCTAAGAAGGTGTAAATGGTATGATATGAAATATTATTGTTATCCATTATAGCAAAAGTACTTTCAGGAATTTTGTTGAATGATTACTTCCAATCATAAATTCAATGTAGTTTTAGAAAATCAAGGAGCATTATAGACCTGACTTTTATTGCCAGTAAATTACAAGAAGGGTATCGGAAGTAAAATAGTGATTTGTACATATTGCTTATTGATTTGTCATGGCATTTGATCTAATTAGTCAAACACATCTAACACAATTTGAAATTGGTTATGATCACAATGTATGCATATTGTAGACTTTCTGTATAATGGAATGAAATCTTATTACTACAGATGTAAAATATGAGGCATTTGAAACAAAAACTGGTGTTAAATAAGGATATGTATCGTCTCAACTTTGTTTTTAATTTTATGATGGTCTTTGAAACTGTTTATAGGTAGGATTTTAATACATTAAGCATATTAAACATGATATAGGCTCAATGGAAGTATTAATTTTAATTACTTAAAAACAATAACTATAGAATTTCATGCTCTTGGTTTTTGGTATCGTATGCTGATTTTGTGTTTTTCTTCCAATTCTAAAGAGTGATCTCTAGAATATACTTAATGTTTTGAATACAATATAATGATTTTGAGGTAATTTATTTCTAAAAAAAAATAAAATTCTTTATTAGCGAATAATAAAAGAAATTTTTTTAGTTTGAATAGTTATTATCTTGAGTACATGAATCAATTTAAATATCTTAGTTTTTTTTAGAAATAAAAGATACTTCATCACAGGAAAATAACGATTGCAACTAAATTAGCTGTATATAAAATTTTACTTTTATCTAATTTAATGTATGGAAGTGAGACTTGGACATCTTATTAATCTTATATAAAGATATCAGAAACATTTTATTTATGGATGCTCTGTAAAATTCTAAAAATACAATAAAATCAAAAGACCAATCAATATGTTCAACTTACTGAGATACTAAAAAATCTATCGTAATCACACTTGTTGAATTGGGCATGTGATAAAAATGAATAATACGAGACAAGCTTAAAAAATATTTCAAATGAATGAACTTGAGCATGGTAATTACTAAGGAGATAGACCCATTTATGTTTTGAAGATTATCTCAAAGAAGTACAATTGAGAAATTATGATTAGAGAGAACTGCAATTAGATAAGTATAGAGGCTTTTGAGAAAGAAAAGTTTGTTGCAGAAAAAATTTAAAAAAACAGCACTAAAAAATATCAAATAAAATAATGAATCAGCATATTTTACATGTGAACAAATTTGTAATTACTAAAAGATTGTTCCCTTCCTAGAATTCATATCAGAATTGATCTTGAGAAACAAATATAAGCGAATTTTCATTATGTAAATATTTTTATGACAAAAAAAAAATGTTAAGAGAATTGTGATCAAGAAAATATAGTCAGTATGCTAGTATCTTGAGACTTATTTTGAGTATTCAAGCTGTATAGTTTAATATTGAGGCACTAATGGTATCCATCAACTGATCTTTTGACATATATATTAAAAGTGATTTATCATATTCTTTTCAAAGTCCCAGCACATTTTCCATTGCAATTGTAATGTGAACCAACCAAGTATTTGTCACTCAGAATATGATTGAAAAGCAAGAGTGAAACTGCAATCCATAGATATTTAGTACTTGAGTCAACCCTTCTATCACTGCACCAAACTATACAGGACGTATATCTAATAAGAAATCTGAAACAGCAGCGCCATAATTACCAAAGTATCAAAATTCAGAACTAATCTTATTCAATTTAAATTATATTCCTTTAAGTTTTTTTCTGTATTATGATACTTGATTATTGACAAAATATGTTTCTGTATCCAAACATTTATGCCTTATTACTTAAATAAAGGCTTAAAAATGCCTTTGAAAGTTTCAAGTCATTCCATGGGGAATCTTTTTAAGTTTTAATTAAATATTTTTTTATATATATAATTGATTTAAATTAAGTCAATTTTATTTAATATTTTAAACTTGTTTTATTAAAACATTTGTTTAATTAAAGTTGTTTTTTTTTTTTTTAGTAATGATTAGTTTACTTATTTTTTTGTTTACTTTACCTGCAAACATATATCTTCTCTTATTTTTTGTTTTGATGCTTTTGAAGATCTAAAGTTTTTTTTTAAAAAATAATATTTTTTGCAATTTGATTTTCTCAAATTTTAATTAAAAATTGATTATAAATAATTTTTGTTGGAATCATTTTGTTTATATTTAAAAAAAAAAAGCATTTAAGGCCTTGTAATTTAATAATAGCCAGCAATTCCCATGTCTTGGGTTTGCTTCCACACCAGGTAATTTAAAATTTTTCTCAAGTACTAATTACATTTATGTATAGGATTTTTTTTTCTTTCAAATAACCAGCTCATGGGCAACTTAGCTAAAACATCCAAATTAATTTGTAAAAGAATATCTAGCTATTCTCAGCTAGAAGGGGTAACATAAAAAAATTTTCAAACTCTTATTACCTGGCAATTGGCCAACCTCGTTTACTTTTTACCTACTTGTATATATAATTTGTTACAAATTTTATGAAAATTATCATTGTATTAATTTAAATCATTGTGGCTTTGGCAAAAATTTTTCTTCTATTGATCATATTTCATCTTATATTAAAATGTGTTTTGAGTTTCCCTTTCTAAGAATCTTCATAAGGAATTTTAATTTTTCATCTAACAGTTTTTGTAAGAATATGTATCTTTATCATTTGTTTATTTACATTTTCCTAATATCTTATTTTTAAAATTTATATTAACTAGTAGAAATATTGGATGATAATAATAGTTGAATATAGATATGTCAATAGTTAAACATCATTTCAAATTGTGCAGGAGAAAACAATCGTAAATTATTTCTGCACAATATATTAAGAATCAAAATCTGATGACTTAGCAAACATAACAGAATGAAATTATATATGAAGGCAGATACTAAACATATTACTGAAGAGTCACAGATATCTACTATTTCTAGATTGTATGATATGGCTATATTGAAGTCACTTGAACAATTAGTTGCTAAGGTCACTGTGGAAAAGGAAATCTAAAGCTGCAGTGAGAACATGATTAAAACATGGATTATGCAGAGCTTGATGTGGTAAAGTTGAGATCAGTAATACTTACACATTAGTACCTTAGGAATTAAAGAAGTAAAGTGAATTATAAAAGCATGCTAAAAATTATTTAGACCATTTCAAGAAGTAAACGAGGCTTTTATTATCAAGAAAAATATTGCAAGAACTTTATATTATGTAATGCTGTGATTGATTCATTAATATTTCGTAAACTTGTATTCAATATTACTACTATACAACTAGCTGCATGCCTAAACAATTTAAGTGACTGAAGAAACTTGAAGAAAAAAGCAGCAATTATTATGTCAAAACAGATTTTTAATAAGAATATGATGTTATTTTGTAACCATTTGAAATTTAATAAAAATGCCTACTAAATATTTTGAGCGTTGTTTTATAAAGAATAGATATACAAATAGTTAAAAGATAATATTAAAGGGTTTAGGGATGTGAAAAAGAAATATGAATAAGTTGGATTATTTAGTAACATGAAAATGTTAATTAAATAAAGAAAAATTACTTAGGAAGATTATGAAGCATATAAGAAAGTGGATAGAGAATTGCTTGACAGTTGTGAAAGTTATATATATATATAACTGCTATCCTTCCTAATCTCATAGACAGAAATGAAATTCTGTAGGGCAGAGTCCAATAGCTGAAACTAGTGGCTTGCAGATAGCACTTAAGAAAATTATCATTTATTTGGTATCAATGTCTATTTTTTGAGTGCATCAATAAATTTGTGGAGCCAAAGATCAACAACTTACATTTGTAACACTTGGTAATTATTTTACAGAAATGTGAAAACATAAAGTAAATATGTTAAAAATTGCAATTTTTCTTATTCTTTCAATATAACAAATGGGTGAATAAAAAAAATGTTTAGATGTAGTGTAAGTATTAATAAAACAAAGAAATTTTTTATTTGACTCTTTATTTAAACCTGAGATTAATTAGCCATCACCTGCTTTTTCAGAAACATCATCTTGCATAGCTAAATGGTCCCTCAAAAACAGCAATCTATAGGCTATGCCTTTAAAATTTTAATACATTTAATTTAACAAATAAAGTGACACTGAATTTGATCATTGCCTTTTTTTTTTTTTTTTAAAAAAAAAAAAGTACTTTATGAAAATACAAAATAAATAAAAATTAAATAAAAAAACCTTTGACAAAATATATTAAAATAAGTGCAAGAAATACTGAAAATAAAATTATAATTTTTCTTTTAACTAAAATTTATATTATATATATGCCCTATTTTACCAATATGTCAAAATTTCAACAGTTTTCAGAAAATAACAAGAGTGCATTCAAATGTGTGTTTTGTTTTTTTTTTAAAAAAAAAGTTTAATTAAATAAAGATTATTTTTAATTGAGGAGAAAGTATTATATTTAAGTCTTTTTAAAAAAAAAAATAATTTTTTTTTGAAATTCTCTTGTTTTGGAAAACTGTTGCAATTTTGACTTTTATAGATTATACTTTCTCCATCATTAAAAAATCACTTTATTTAAGTAAATGATATAAAATCATTTCTAGTGCTTTATAGTAAAACAAAACAAAAAAAAATTAATACATGATAAATATTTTTTTTTACTTCATTAAAACCGTGAAGTAAAATCAAATCAGTTGTAACTCATAGTAATAAGTGGATCATTAAAAAATAAATGTAATACTTAAAAATATTAAAAGATTATAAAACAAACCATGAACAATGAGGTTAAGTGCAAAGATCACAAAAACAAGAAGTGAACTATTGAAATCCAAAATGGTTGTCAATTATTTAGTACCAATATGGCTCAACTATTTGATGTAAAGGCAAACGTTGACTAGATTTGCAAGTAACAGCTTATGTATTTAAAAGCAGATGAGGCAAGTTTGTGGAATGCAATCCTTTTACTAGCCTCAAAAATAATATATATTTATTCAAATTTATTTTTATATAATTGATTACATGTTAATACTAAAATAAACAAATTATTAATTAAATCATTTTTACTTTCAAGATAAATAATTAATTTTGATAATAGTTTAGAAGTAAAAAAAAAAAAACTATCAGAAAGTTAAAAAATTTTCTAGGCTTAATTTTAATTAATATTACGAATATTAAAGCTCTGATAATTAAGATTTAAACTATTTATAATTTCTTTCAATTACATTAACATATTAAACAACTTGCTTAAAATCTTGACAACCTTTATTCAAATTTCTTAATATTTTATGATATATTAAATGCCATAATGAAAAGATTAGGAATTGACAATCACAGATTGCTTTTAACTCATTTTTAGCATTTCAGTGTAAAAACATTCAATTTTCTTTCTAAAAAAAATCAATAAAAATATTAAAAATGCACAAATATGGAAATATGGAGCTATCTTTATTGTGTCAATTTAATGAATAAAGGTTTTTGCTTATTAAAATAAAGTAAGAATAAAATAGATTGTTAGAATGTATGAACAGTCCGTGCAATATTTATATTAATGTGTTACATTTTTTACACTGACATTAAAAGTATATCACATCTTATAATGATTTTTTACATTTGTTCTTAACACTGACAAAAAACATCAGCAAAATTTAATCTCACACTCACAGTGGAAGTGGGGTTAACCTCAATTCTGAAAATTTTATCATGAATTGGCAGTCCAATGCTTTTTTCCTTTTAAAATAAAAACCCCTAATACTAATATGCTTGTTAAAACAATTGGACGGTTTCCCCCGTGATAATTATACCCATTTCTCTACTTGGAAAAATAAAACTAGACATAAATTCTTTGTTTCGCTAATTCTAGGAAACTATCTCTTTTATTTTATATATGTATTTTTTACATTTTATTTTTTAATAAAAAAAGTCATTAATAGTATTATATAACAGGTAAGACAAAATAATTATCTATTATAAGCATTCGTATTTAACATCTTAACAGGGATATTCCTTGAAGTTTCTGCTTTTACAGTATTCTAAATAAATATTTGAGTAGTCAGCTGATCAGTGATTCTAAAGGCTTTAGATAAAATCTGATACAACAGATTCACATGAGATTACGTAAAACTAATTTTTGATTGGTCATTTAATATCTGAAAAAAAAAAAGAAAATAAAACTCATAATTACATTTTTAAAACAGTAAATCATTTGCTAATAATAATAATGACAATAGTAATGACACATTACCTGTAATAATTGGGTTTAAAAGGTCCAGCCTTATTCAGTCCCATATACTTGGCTTGTTCGTCAGTAAGTTCAGTTAAATGTGCATCAAATGTAGGCAAGTGCAAACTAGCTACATATTCATCTATATAAAATATAATATACATGTATTTAAAACTAAATTTATATCCTTATATAAGTGAAATATACGCATTTATAAAATGATAATGCAATTTATTTTATGAATAACATAGTAAACAAATTAATAAGAGAAGGGGGGGGTAGAAATAAATGCTAATGTGTGCACACATATATTCAAATATTTATGTGACTAAGACTACTAATAATAAGTGATTGTTCAATGATCATACATATTAACATATATTCAAATATTCATTTGACTATACATATTAATTATACATATTACTTTCCACATTCAAAATAGAGATTAATTGCTTGAAAAGGTCCTACACCCAAAAGAAAGGGTCTAATAATGCAAAGAATTTCATATTTAGAATTAAACAAAGATAATTATTTGAAAAAATCTTAGACCAGTAAAAAAGCATCTCCTTCAACATTAATAATCAAAATAAACATTTATATATAAGTAAAAAGATTACAGTAATTATTACAACTCAGATAAAATAAAGAATCTTATAGATCACATACCAAATATCGGTAATATTTATCAATAATCAAATGGTTGTTGCTCTCAGTTAATATGAACTGCAAGTTTAGGAAATGACAGAATTGAGTCACAATCCATAGAACTTAAACGCTATAGTCGACCACATTACAACTACACTAAACCACGTAGGGACATTCTTCTATGATTGTTCTTAATTATTAAATTTCTTATGTTGAAGAAATCATTATAGTTAAATATTTCAAATATGACATAAATATTGTAACGTTTTCACGTTTTGATAGGCCTTCAATTACGCACTAGGGTGCGTGAATTAATCAAGCTATGAATACGAAAAATATATATATTTAGTTCATATTTCTAAAAACATAGCCATATTTCCTGATTAACTGGCCTACTAATTATTGCGACTTAACGCTGTCGGCGGAATCAGCTTTTTTATTTGTTTTTATAGGAGCACCAGGATTCATACAAGAATTCGCTGAAATCCATCGCATCGCATATCGTAAATTAAGAAGAAAATAATTTAAAGGATCGGGTTTGTTTTGATTTCCCGTAACTTAGTTATTTTTCGGAGAATATTACACCCAGGGCTTAGTTAATAAACAAACATATTGGCCAAGGTAATTTACACATCACACAACTAATATTAATAAATTTAATAACTAACATTAATAACGCACAATGCATAGTTGATATTAGAAATAAATATTTTATTCTAACAAATTAAAATATTAAAAACACAAATTACTAATAAGTTGGAAAGATTACATGCATGCTAATCCAGACATGAATCAATTAATTACAACAGTTCACATTACACTCAGATTTCTTAGGCCATAAACAAAAGTCTCTTGAATAATAAAATTTAATGTCTCTATCAGGATTATATTATAAGCTTATTGGAGAATGGTTTGCAAATGCTTAATTTAGTCACAATAAGGAATAATTAATCTTAGCTTACTGGTAAGTTTAGCAAATTTCCATAGATGGTTGATTACCATGCATGGTTTTTTTATGAGAGGTAGAATGAGCTCGTGGCCATATTAGTATTAAACTTGTTTTTTGATCTGTTCTAAAGGCTAGTCACGAAAGCTTTTCTGAGGTCGATGTCTGCATGATGAATGATGTCAAAAGCTTCGGTCCACTCCAGCATGACAATTATTTCAGCATAGAGTGGTCCTGGACCTTTTCGTGATCCAGAATCAACCAAAAGAAAAACAGACAAGACAAGACAACATTTGATGTTTTTCTGACCTTTTATATTACGATCAGTTTTTAGACTTCTCTGCGCATCTATTTTTTTTTTGTTCTTCTATCAGAATACCAGATAATAATCTAGTACATTCTTTCTTAAATTTAAGTTACAGTCTTTTTTTTTTTCAGCATAATTCTGCCATCTTTAATTAACTTCCCCCCCAAAAAGTTTTAATGATTGTAATATTTTACTTCAGTATTTTTCTTTTTATTTGTCTGCATTAATAATCTGCATGTCATTTATTCTTTCCAATTCTAACTCTTATTTTTAATCAAAGTAATAATTGGGAAAAAAAATCAACTCTCATTGTATGTTTCAAAAAAAAAAAAAACAAATTACACTAACAAAAAAAAAAAAAAATTTAAATGTGTCTTTTTAAAGATTTTTTTCTTTTTTAGCTTTTATCAAATGCCAATATATTTGTACCATATATAAATAAACGGTACAATATATACTGAAGACCGAAATAGTGCAAGATCTTTAGAATTTTTAATGTTTGGATATTTCAAGTTAAAAGACATTACTAGTTATACAAACTTCTGCAAACACATACTAAATGAGATAGCCAACATTAAATTTGGCTCATTTCTGATATCTAACACCAGTAAGACTTCTAGGGACATAGATAGCTATGAAGATATTCCAAACTAGAAACATTAAATTCTGGCTTCCAATAATTTCTCATCAGAACTACAGATAAATTAATGCGTCAATTTATTTAAATTTATCTCATGAATTCACTGCATATAATCTTTTATATTGGCAATTTCATTATAATGTAGTATTTTAACATATTAGCTTGTTGGAGCTAATTTTTTTTTTTCACATAGCCATCCCAGCTAGTCGTTCAAATCCGGCAAATAAATGGGCATCTAGTTATTGATTGAAGGGTAAAGTAAGTAGTCTAGGAATAATCAGTCAGTTATATGAATAATCACATGCTAATCACATAGAAAAAGTATAAATACAATGTGATGCAATTATTAGTAGAAATTGTCAAACATCTGGAGATGGTAAATTCATGATTTACCATTATTGTTTCATTATATTAAATATTGAAATACAGTAGCTCACCAATTGCAGTATTTTAACAATCATTTGTTCTTTAAGTCAATTTCCACATAGTGTTCTTTGACTTATTGCTTATCTATCTGAGGCTGTTGCGAAAATGGCGACTACTGGGTTAACCATTACATTAGGAGGATTTAAGTTCATATTTTCTAATTATTTGCTTTGATTTATTTCTGAAAAAAGGAGAATTACTTTTTATGATATAATAGTTTCTGGTCTTACTTTTTATTACCAAATCATTATTCAGCCTGATTAACTTTCTTTCTATCTCTCACCCCATTTTAATAAAAGATGTCTTATTAATTTCACTATCCTACCCTCATATTCATTTTTGTTTTTAAGACATAAATAAAAAAATCATAAATTTCTATCTCTTTTGTTCCTTTACATTTAAAATTTTCCCATTCTCCATAAATCTATCTAAATCCTCTCTCAACTTCCTATATTCTAAAAATAAATTTTCCAATACTTTCCAATTTCATAAACATGTTTATAGTATACGTCTTTGTTCCATTTTTTTTACTCCTGTTATCTAAAGCTTCTGTCTTTGACTAAATAACATTAAATTCCCTCTAATATTATCATACATCCTTTGATATTTTATATTCGTATATAATCCAAATTATTTTTTATTTTTTAAAAGGTGTCCATTTTCCATAATACTTGTTTTTCTCTTAAAAAAACTTATTTATCTTCTTAGACCCTTATAATTAAATATGTGTAATATATTTTGTATTTTAATAATGACATCCAATTAATTAAATGTAACTAAACTTACTAGAAATATTTTTCTAATGTAGAAATGAATTCTGTGAAAAAAATTAATTCTCATTGATAAGTCGGGATCAATTCTGCTGATAGGTTTATCATCTCATACCTAAGGCTCATTCAAGCTTAAATATTTTGGCTCAGGAGAAGAATGTAAAGAACTCTTTCTGAAAGCATGTGGTTTTGTATTAATATTATGGAACAATGTCCAATGTCAAACTATTACTACTTTATGAAAAACTTATGTCAAGTGTAAAGTTTTATATCTAAAGATTATTCAAAATCACTGTTTCAAATGCAATTTTCAATTCTGAATATAAAAATGATCACAGCAGTTTTTTATATATCATCATATAATTTAATTAAATTTTTGTGAGTACAAGGGTGTGCTTGCATATAAAGCATGTGCAGGTAATACACGTATTCACACTCAATTATGTGCTTGTGCGCGTGAGTGTATATGCATACGAATGTACATGTATATATATATACACACACACACATTTACTTTCATGAATCAGCATCAGTTTTCATTTTAGGCAGCAAAAAGATACAATCTGTTCCTGAATATGTATGTATATGTAATAATATCTTACCCATTTTTTTTGGTAATAAATAGACATCTTGTTTATACCGTCCAAGTGGTGCATTGTACAATTCAATGAGAGCCAGAGCCTATGAAATAGAGGTTAAAAGTATTAAAACTAGATTATTTTTTTATTTGATATAACTTAGATATATATACTATAACAGGATGAGGTATCAGGGTTTAAGATAATGTAAACCTGGGGTGAACACAAATCATCATCAACCCCAGTTCAAAATATTTCAAATAATGAAATTTAATATAAATTTTATACGATTAAAATAATAGAGTACTATTACAAAAAATGTAAGTACACCTGGGTCTCGTTTTACGCGATAGATAGGTTCCTCAGAAAACACGTGCAAACGAAATCGCGCAAAAATAGACGCAACTTACATTGAAAAAGGGGGGATGTGGTCTGTGATTTTTCAAAATTCGCGTAAAAGCAAAGCACCGATGTAAAATTACATTAAAATTCGCGCAAAAAAAAAAATAATAAGGAAATAAAATATGACTAATAAAAAATTTCAAATTTGAAAAAAATTGATACAAGACAAACTTTTTTTAACTATAATATTTAATTTTATTCAAAATAATATATTTTTATGCATAATTTACAGTACAGTAATTTACATTTTTTATACACGTTTTAATTATTATGATTTTCTGGTGACAACGTAATTAGTAATTAATCTTTGAGACGATGATTTTATTAATTGTTTACGAAGCTTGTGATATCCAGACATACAACCATTTAGCTCTCATTGGAATTTAAGTGCACGTTAATGATTCGCGTCACTAATAAGAAAATAATAATTGATTACGTTCTTTTTTAAAAAGCAAAAACAGAATGTGATTTAAACTGCAAAATTAACACGCACAATGTTTGAACAAATTTACATTATAATCTTGTAAAATTTAATATGTGTATACATAAAATGTGGAAATCATGATTTTAAGTTCATTATTGCATAAACTCTTACTATTATAAAGCACTGAAAATATTGAAATTACTAAGATGAAAGTAGAATTCCAATAATGTGCTATTACTTTCAATATAACATAAGTGCGCGAAATTTATTATTTAAAATAATAGCGCATTATCGGAAATTGACTTCCGGTGAAACACGAATCGCGTAACTTCAAAATCGTGTTAAATAAGTCCGCGTAAAAAGAGACCCAGGTGTAATGTTATATATTCAAAGAACATGAGAGATCTATATCTCTCTGAGAAATCAGCCCAGTTAACTCCTTAGAGCAACTAAAATTAACTATAAATACACCAGCATTATCAATAAGTAAAAGTATAAGTAATACTAAAAAAAAAAACCATTCATCATCATGAATAATCAACAATCAAAATAAATCAACAATCAATCAATGTGACTGGATTTGAAATGGGTCATTGTAGACCATGCCAACTATAAGCCTTTTCCAGCTTGGAACAATTATTTAACCATTAATTTGGAGGCACAAACTTAAGTGCTTACTATTAGAATATACAACCATAAAAATAATGATGGGATATTAAAACATGCTGATCATCAACAATGCTCTGGTCATTTTGGCCAACTATAAACTTAAATTTTGATAAAGACTAAACTAAAATAAAATGTTTGCTTGGGCTTTAAAGAATATTCTCTTTGTGCCAACCAGGATGATGATGATTGATGGGAATATCATCATCATCACTGTATGTCTATAAATACTAATATATATCCCCTTTAATATATCAGACCATTATGCTCGAATCTATCTCAGAGAACATAAGCTCTATAATTGTTACTGCAATCAAGAGATGTGCAAATACATAAGATCTAAAAATCATTTAGAAATAAATCACTGAAATAATTTTAACAATAAAATTCAAGCTTATTAATAACAATAAAAATATTAAGGTCTTTAGAATATGGCTACACATACTTCTGATTTTGAGTAATATACATGTAAAAAAAACTCACATTGTGATTTACAATTAATACAAAATTCAAATTACTATAAGATGGTTTACATATATGTTCAATAGATTTCCTTAAATCCAGTCAGCACACAGATTTATCTTAATAATTTAAGATCATCTTTGACTTGCCATAAAATAAAAATATATGATTAAAATTTTTAAGTTATATCTTAATGATGCAAATACTATGCTAGATTTACTTAAACATGTATATATTATTGCACAGACATGCGTTATATTAATTGATTAACATAACATATTTAGATTTGTCAAAATAATAAATGTCTTTAATTTTTATAACATGTAATTAACATATATGTTTGTGCACATAAAAATGTATATGCACACTGGTGTTTATATCATATTTTAACTTGTCAAAATAATAGTTATTAAAATGTACATTTTCACAGTTAAATTCTTTGTTGAAAATATATAACATTCACTACTTTAATAATACAGGCTTTCCTTTCTTTTAAAAAATAAAATCAGTCTTGACAGGTTTCTCTAAAACTACTTTGTTTTTTTCATCAGGTTACTCTTAATTAATTATAAATATCTTTAAAAAATATACTCAGGCAAACTTCTTTTGTTTTCTTTTTTGTATTCTAAAAGATTTTGAAGTTTTAGAAGTATCTATGAATCAATCATTTCATTCAAGCAAAAGTTACTTGTTATCTTTTAAAATATATAGATTTTTTTAAAATAATATTTTCACTAACGAGATTATTTAAAATATCAATCTCGATATATATATATATATATCACTATCACAGATCATTTACTCTTGATTATTTCATCTTTAATATTTAAATATATATGTTTTAAAATGTCATTTTTCTTACTAATGAATTATTCTCTTGAAAACATACCAATATAAAATCACCTACGAATTAAATCTTCATTTTTAGATATTTAACTTAAGTAAAATAATTTACTTGTACTTTAAAATGTCATTTTAAGAAATTATTTAAAAGAACTTGTCCAGGATTGTCTCATCAGGAAAGGTATATAGTTCAGGAATTGTCATCACCAGGAAAAGTATAATTTAGGTATGGTTGACATTCTCCTTTCTGTCTATGATTTGAATTTACTTCAGGCAAGCAAACTGTCTTCTAGGAAACATTTGTAGCTATGAACCACTTGAAGATGACCCTTTTTTCCATGTGAATTCAAATTCCACCATCGTGGACTATAGAGCAGCTTTTTGACTTGCCCGTCTTGCAGTCTTATATATTCATTGTAGTTTTCTATCCTCCTCTGGAGTATTCTTCTGGCTAGCTACTTCTGGCCAGTTATATTTACTGCTAACTGCTTCTCAAAATATCATTAGCCAAACTCTTGAAAAAAACTACTAGCCAACTGCTTCTCAAAAAAATTTATTAGCCAAACTCTAACAAAAAACTATCACCCAACTAATCTATTCTTTTTATCAACACTTTTTTATATGGTCAGCTGAGATGACAAAAATACTAAATTAAAAACTTTTTCATATCTCTCTAATCTTTGACTTTTAATTAAAACCTACTTTTGAAAGCAAGTATGACAGTTTTAGCAAAGTATAATCTAAAAATATTTTTAAAAAAAAAATAATAGAAATGTTTACAATTATCAGTTCTATTTTGTCATAAAACATGCTTGTTTTTACTTTCAAAATCAGAATTCACTATTAATCTTTATTTAGACCTTTTAAAACTGTTTAATTTATAATAAAATTTTATTTTAAATCTAGAATTCTTTTAACCCTTTATAGTTGTTACTATTTCCATTGACATTAGAAAATAACTACAAAATTTTTTTTGTGTGTTTATTTCTTTTTCCTTTCAACTTTATATATATTTGTGCACACACATTATGTTATTGTGTACTATGTAACAGAAGTGTTATAATACATAATATTGTTTCATTTCTAAACTATTTATAATTAAAAAGAAACATGAAACAACAATAAATGCTGATCCAAATGAATATAGTATGAATTTTCTACATTTAGTATTCTTCAATAAAGGGACATTGGAAAATAATTTTTAATTACAAATTTTATAATTTATTTTATGCATATAACCACCAATTAACATGATTAGTTTACTCCTTATGCATTATATAGTTCATACATCTTTTCTGTATATAGAAGATAAGATTTTGATGGTCTAGTGATTATTGCATTGCCTGTCAAGTTTATAATTTGGGGCTAGAATCCCAGCTGAATAAAACTTGTAATTTTTGTACTAGGTTACAATTAATGTGATGATGGAAAACCATGAAAAATCTTCATCAGCTGAAAAATGGCAAACCAAATGAGTAATGTTTTTTTTCTTCACTTGTCTTCTAAGGAGAGATTGTTAGAGTTCTGCATTGAGCTGTATTAACTTTATATATATATAAATGGCATTATTCTAAAAAAACATAATTTTAGATCAGCCTTCCATCATTTTATTATTATTATTAGTTTAAGTATAAAATTTTCAACCCAGAAACTAAGGGTTATTTATGATCGATTCTTCTACACAATTTGAAATAATTGTATTATTAATATTATTTTTAGCTTATCTATAAAATTTTCAACACATAAATTAAGAGTTATTTATGATTGACTATTCTACTCAATTTGAAATAATGTTCCGCTATTGATAGCTTGATATCAACCTGTATTTCTGGATAAATAAAAAGTATCGAAAATAGTACTAGTATACTAATTATAAGAAAGGACTTCATTGTATAGTTGATATAATCAGCAATTGAAAAAGATTATAACTTGTTATGTGTCTTGGATTCATCAAATTATATTCAATAATTGAGAGTCTATGAAGAGAGCAATATAGTAATAATAGCTATTAAATAGTATTTAATAATAATAGCATCAACAATATTAGTAGTGGTCATCGTAACAATAATATGAACAAATATTATTATTGATATCAGTGATAAAAATAACATTAAAAAGTTTTATACCACAATTTATAAGCAAAATTTTAACAAATACTATAAACAAGACAATCACGATGTAGACGTAATTTAAAATGGTGGCTCTCAAAATATAACAGAACAAAGGAACTTTTTTTCATTCAATAAGAAATATAAATTAATATATTTATTACTACAGTTTTATTTCTTGTAAAATACATTACAGTGTAAGCAAACTAACATGAGTTCTGCTGTTTGCAATCAAAACTAAGAATAACTTTTAAATAAAGTGTATTAAAACCGATGTATTAATGATGTGAGGCTAATAAAGTTTATGATGTAACTATAAAATTGAAATGCTAAAATAGATTATAAAAAAATGGCAAACTTCTACTGATGATGAGCAAATATTATTTGATCACAGTATTCCACTGTTTAGTTAAATTGCTTTCAAGCGAAAAAAAAATCAATCCTATTCCTAGTTATCAAAGTTTCTAAATGCTGAATTTTTAAAATAATTTTATTGAAATAACAAAGCTAGGCAATAAAAGTTGATATTTTGAAATGAATGAAACAAAATTTCAATAGAAATGAAAGAGAAAAAATTATGCTAAATACATACAACACATACTTTTAAAATAAGTATCTCTTTTTTAAGATCAAGCAATGATTGCCCAGTGAAATATTATCAAAATGATTTGCTAATTAAAATAAACTGCAGTTTATCAGAAAAAAAAAATTGAAAGTTTAAATTAAACATAACTGATTAGCCAGAAGTTGTTTATAAGTTTCTAATTTTCTATGATTAGTGAAATAAATAAATAAATAAATATATATATACTTAGATTTATATAATGTAGATATTTTCGCCTAGTGAATATGAATCAGAAAAACTGATGTGCAATAATAATTTTTTTTCTTATTTTGTACTATATTTTGTGTTTTATACAGATATCTACACCAAGCTCCATCTTATCTTCATAAAAGAATCAATCTTTTTTTCATAATTTTTTTCTATTGGTTTTATTTATTATTTTTTTCTTAAATGTTTTATAATTAATTTCTGTATTGAGCAGACCAAGTTGATGATAGCTGATCACAGCTACATCTGCAGAAAAACATTATTTCAAATTATAAAAAAAGCAATCATAAACTACACACATACTCATGTGTATATTATGTTGACAATTTGATGAATAGGTAGAATGAAATTCATATGATTGTCAGCAGACACTAATTTGATGGCACTAAATATTATGCACATTTTTATAAATAACTATACCAATTGTTATTTATGCATATGTCGTATCACTTATATAATTAACAAATTAAAGAGTTATAAGTTATATTATGAATAACAGTATTTAAATGCACTCTATTAGCTCAATGTGAAACAAGACATTAGATGTTATATATAATAGTCAATTTCAAGTTATAAACTATGTCAATATAAGATTTGACAGCTAAGTCCTTATACATCATTAATTAGAAATGAGAACAGGTTTGAATTTTATTTATATTATGCAATTTTATAACACAAACATGCTTGAATATAAATTTACACATATATGTTTTTTAATTATTTTATAAGTTGTAGTAAAATTGTTGCCAGAAAAACTCATTGCATATGAGTAACTGAAAATTTCTATATTTAATAATGATATAAAAATCTGTTGTATGGTAACTGAAATTTGAATCATTCTTTATATAAAATGTTGCAAAGTTGTAATAATTTTGAATAATATTTCTGTAGTGTAATTTTCACTACACCACTCTCATTGCAAGATAGAAAAGTTCAATCCACTATTCATTATTGGATAATCTCTAGTCTAATGAATGACCAATAAACAATTATAATAATTCTATTTTTAAAGACTACAGAATCTAAAACACTTAAATATATATATATATAATACCTTTCTATTTGCATTAATTTTAAAATTATGATCTAATATATATTTTTAAATCTGATAATATTCATTTTAGAAGACTGAAAGATTTTTAAATGTCAAATCTATAAATTGTTAAATAAGTTTGTAAACAATTTTTTTTTTCTACAATATATTGAAATTCACATTTTAAATTTCAATTAAATAAATTACGTTCGTGATTTTATGTATAAAAATATTATTTTCCTTGTTTAAAAAAAAAAGAAAATTTATAGTGATGGGATTTTATGTATAACATCTATCAATGTAAGAGTTATATCAGTTTGATGATATGTTTCTATTTGAAGTATTTATTTTGGGATAGAAAAATGCATCTAATGGATTTATAATAAGCTACAGTAGAAGAAAATACTGCTTTAAGGTATTTAACAAATCATATGATAATGTCTATTATCTAAGAAAGCCAGTATGTTGCTTTCTGCGTAAAATATCAATGACTTAGAAGTGGTCTGAATTAAATATTCTAAAATGAAGTAACTTTCTGCAAGAATCTGGTTAGTAATTTCAAAAATGTTAATTTAAACATGAGCAAGATTTCATGAAATGCAAATTTCAGAAAAAGATGGTATTGCCAATAGAATATCAAAGTAGCATTTCATAACTATAATTTAATTACCATCTGATCAAAGCAAAATCATTAGAAAAAATATATTTTTTTAATAATAACAATTTCATTTTAAGAAAATTAACCATCATTTTTAATTTTTATCAAAAAAAAAATGTATTTATAAACTTACTTGAGTTGCTGCAGTGATAGAAACGACAAAGGAAGGAATACTGGAACAGCTCAAGTTCACCAGACGACCCTAAACAATTTATATAAATAATAAATGTACAGAGTATGTATGTTATCTGCATTTTAAAAATATATAATTGAAATGTTTGTTGTTTAAGATCACAAGACATTCAAATACTGATAGTGACAGAGTTGAGCTGTGATTCATAAAATTGTAGTTCTCAAGACACTAGACCATACACAGCATAAACTAATATAATGGTTTACCATTTGAAAAATAACATGACATTCAAGCATCAAAAGTGACAAAATTGCAATCCAGGGACTCTAACTTTTAAGTCTATCATTCTACCATTGCCCATATTCCGTGCATATATATGATATTTAATGGATGTTCAGATGGAAATATTTTAATACATGAAGTGTCTATTTATAATTGGAAAGCTTTTACTAGGACAATAACCAATCAGGGTTAGCTGCCCAAGGTAAGAGAAAGTAAAACTCAGCACCAATGCAATCAAAAGTGATACCTCCTTTGATTACTGCTCTTCGTCTAATATAGAGACAAAGCAATACAGTTTACACATATAGGTTATAGAGACAATGCAATACAGTTTACACATATAGGTATAAGAAAACAAAGTATCACAAATATAGATGTATGACACCAAAGTATCACAAAAGTTTTCAATTTTCTTACTATTGTTATAAATCCCCCACAAAAGTAAGAAAATCAATAAGTGTTGTCATATTTTGATTTCTTACACACATATATGTAAACTGTAGTGTTTTGTCTCTACATTACAAAAAAGGGCAGTGATCAAAAGAGCTATCCATTTTGATTACATTGGTGCTAACAGTTTTACTTTCTTTCTTTGCCTTGGATAGTTAATCTCGATTGGCTAATGTCCTAGCAAGAGCTTTCTAATTAAATAATTATAAACAGCAAACTCCACATACTAAAATATTTATATATATGCACATATAATAGGATGAATAATATAAATTAGATCACTATTGGAGTATATAAAGAATATGTGGATGTACTGTATATCCTCTTCAGCACTCTTAGATTACATGTAATATTGAAATATCACATAGTAATCGAGAAGTTGAAAAATAATCATTCGCAATAATAAAATAAAATATTAATTGAATGACTTTATTGTCCAGGAGTAGATATGATTTATGGACTTTAAGCTCCAGAGTTTGTGATTCTACCCTACATGAAACATGCAAGGCAGTAATTATTTATTACAGAATTGAACATTATTCTACTGCTAATAGATAATCATAACAAATTATAATCCAATCTTCAATTACAAATACTTGCAGAAAATAATGTAGGAAGATCAAATTTTTTAAAATGATTTCTAAAAATAATTTATCACAGACATAATTTTTACTATACCCACATCATATACTTACCTACAAAATGAGAAGTATATTAATAAGTACGTTTTAAAAAAAAAAAAAAAAAACATTTAAAAAATGAAATTTTTTTTACAGAAAAAATTGGACAAGCCATAGTTATTTTAAAAATAATCATACAAAAAAACAACAACATTCAACCAACTTGTTAAACAACAGTGAAATTTCAGTTTGCTTAAACAAATACAGAAATAACTTGAGCTAGCTAAACTTTTGTAGATATAAATGTATATAATTATGAGTATAAAATAAAAAAAAACCCCGAATAATTTATACAAAAATATAATTTTCATAAAATAAATAGTAAACAGTAGTAATGCGAAGAAAAGAATAACTCAAGTCTTCTATAATTGATAAAGTATTTAATGTTTGCATAACAATACAATTATATAATGCCTATTTTGTTGGTAATTTATTTAAGAATATTTAAACGTTAAAGTATGCTTTGAAATTTTTTTTATTAGTTGGAGCATTAATATCAAGACACTTTCAGTATACATCTTTTTTTTTCAAAATATTCTAAAGTTCTTTCATAATATTTTATAAAACTCATTTTCATTTTCTGAAAATATTATCATAGCATCAATAAATCTAATTCAATGAAGCACTCTACTTCCAATACTAATACCAGCATCAAAATAGTCATTTCACAATATATCTAAGGCAAAAGTATACAACATCTGTTTCCTATACCTCCTCTATATCTATATCTTTTGCAAAAAAAATAAATAAATAAGCACATGTATTTTGTTATACTATTTCTTTTAATTTATAACCCATTTCTTCAAAATATTTAACAAAGTAATCCAATTCATCCTGCAAAATGTCTTTCAAAATCAATGAAATAAGATACTAACCATTTTTTCTTTCTTTTTCTATATATCTCGATGAAAGTTGTCAATTCTAACTACATTTCTTATATTAAATCTACTCAGATATAAACAAATCTAATCAGTTGAAAATTCACATATACAAGATGGTGAAAAACATTTTAGTTACATGTGAGTCACAGCTAATAATCTCAAATCTTCACATTTCACTGCATATGACCATTTCTTTATTGAAATAGTATAAAGCAATATATTTTGAGAGGAAATCTAATAATCATTCTCCAGATTAATGGATTCTAATACAAATTATTCCAAGTATTTAATAATTTAAATAAAATACAGGAAACAGATGCGTTATCAAATTAAGCACTTAATTAGATAAAATAAATCCACTACATATATATATATGTAAGCGTCTACATTTTTTAAAAAGGGATAAAATTATGTTTAATTATAAACTAAAATAATTCTAAATAAAATAATTGATTCTAACAAAAATTGAGAAAATCCAATTACAAAGAAGAATTATATCTATATATTCTTAGAGTTTAGATATAATTATAGTGGATTTGAACACAGACTTTCAACTCCTTTCAGCTATCCACTCTATTTCATACAACTGATACACATATCCACACACATGTGAAAAAGATAAATGATCTCCAATATATGTATTCAGCGTTGAACCAGCACTCATCAGTTGGTCCAGATCATCATCTTCCACATATTAAGATAGCAAATCTTCAAACTTTAATGGACAGGTTTCAATCTACTCTACACTCAAATTTTTCAACCATCCATACCATTGAAAATATGATGATGGAACACCCAAATACCTTGTCGATGCCAATATTAGCATCATGCCCTACAATAATATTGGCATCAAGAAAAGATTTTGGCGTTCCATCATCAGATTTTTCAATAGCATGGATGACTGAACAGTTGAAGGGTAGAGTAGATTGAAGCCTGTCCATTAAAGTTTGAAGATTTGCTATCTTAATATAAACTGAGCATTGATCATATATATGTGTGGAAGATGATGATCTGAACCAACTGATGAGTACTGGTTCAGCACAAAATACGTATATTAGAGATTTTTTATCTTTTTCACAAGTGTGTGATCAAGAGTATCAGTTGTATGAGATAGAGTGGATAGATGAAGGAAACTTGAAAGTCTGTGTTCAAATCCCCTATAATTACATCTATATAGTAATATAAATATATTGTCTATACTAAGTAAAATTTTCATGATAAAAATAATCCATAAAAATTTTATAAGTATTCAAATTACAGAATTTATATTATAAAACAGTTCTGAGCCATCAATACTGTTCTAGTGTATCACAGGAAGGATGTTTTGATATATACTGTTTTCTGCTTTCTGGCTATCATTCTTTGTCATCTCTAACAATATTTTTAGTTAAATAACATTTTCCCTTCTTTAGTAAATATATTCATCATCTTTGAAGCAATAGTTCATTAGTTTTTGACACCAATGGTCTAGCAAATCAGGAACTAAAAATCTGATTATTTAAAAAACCCAAATAAGTCTGGTTTTTCTTTTCGCAGGCATATGAAAGTGATGTCAATTATTTCTTATCAAATACTTCTTACTATGTTCTTAGAATTCTATTTGAAATTGTTTCTTTGTTATATATTTTGATGGATGTTAAAAATATAGTGCTAATATGACATTACCCAATATTAGCGTTTAGAAATGTTAAAATATAAATAAAATAAAATATTAAAATTGTGGTTGTCATTATATTTGATTGCTTTTGATTACTTAGTCTTAATTAATCTAAAAATATATATTCTGTTCCTATTTATTTATCGCCTTAATATCTTAAAATAAAGTAATAAAGTGTATAAGATTTGCAGATGATATGGTTCTTATTGCTGAGGAGGAAAGGTTCTTCAGAATATGTTGAATGAATTGGAAGAAGGATGTATGGCATATGGAATGAAGATTAATATTGAAAAGACTAAGTGTTTATGGATAGGGAGAGATGCAAAAAGACTGCAAATTGGAATCCATGATGACATGGTTCAACAGGTGAAGGGATTTAGATATTTGGGTAGTTGGTTGAGTGAAAATGAAAGAAGTGAAGATGAAGTTAAAAAAAGAATAGCATTGGCAAAGATGACATTGTAAAAAGAAAGAAGATATTTTGTGGACCTATGGAAAGAGAATTAAGCAAGAGATTAATTAAATGTTATGTGTGGAGTGTATTAACGTATGGTTGTGAGACATGGACATTGAGTAATAGAATTAAGAAAAGAATGGAAGCTTTTGAGATGTGGACATGGAAAAAAATGGAAAAAATCAGTTGGATGAGTAAAATAACAAATGAAGTTTTGAAAAGAGTTAATGAGGAAAGAAGATTGATTGAAAATATCAGAGAAAGAAAGAGAAACTGGATTAGACATATATTAAGAAGAGATTATAGTTTAATGAAAGATGTTTTGGAGGGAATGGTGAGTGGAAATAAAAAGAAAGGACAGAAGAGATTGACATTATTGGATGATATAAGAGGTGGAAAGGCTTATGTAGAATTGAGGAAATGGACAAGGAAGAGAATGGAATGGAAGAATAGATGAACTGATGTAGTGACTACTCTCTGGACATGACTATTGGATAGACTACTATCGATTGATATTACTAAATACCAATATACCTTGTTAAATATCCTCACTTGGTTAAGCTGACACTGACAATGCAATGTTTACTTGATCATAATGTTCATTTACATCAATATTAAATATTGTACACATGCATACATAAAATTGATAACTTATATCAAATTTTAAATAAAAAGTTCAGTTATTAAAAACAAAAAATAAACTATAAAATAAAACAATACCTCAGCCAATAAAACAATGCGTTTGCCATCGGGCCATATAACATGATCTACTTGCGATCTGACTTTTTCCCACGTTAACTCTGAAGTACGTAAACTACCGACATCAATTTCAGTATTGGAATGACCCATATTACAAACAATACAACCATTCTTCATTCGATCTAAATGTTCCCGTGTTACAACATTCTTATTTCCTATCAATTAAAAAAAAAAACATTTAACAATAAAATTTTGATTGTAATTTATGATATCATCATCTAATAAATTATTTTAACATTTAAATAACAAAATTAAAATATATATATATAAAGATACCAATGAATATAAATCGTTTGCACTGAGTTTAACATTCCAATATGAAAATAAAATTAGCATAATAATCAATGGTTACAGATTTCTTCAACAATAGTTTTTAAAATTTTGACTATTCAGGATGAACTTTATCTTCTTCAGTAACTAAACTGTTAATAATGATATCCAAATTAATGATTAGATGATTCTAAGGTTTAAACTCAGGCTGTCAATCTGTCAGACTATGTTATAACTGTTTACCACAGTGATGGCTCTATTATTTCAATCCAAAACCTGACTACTTCTTAAAAGACTTTTCTATAAAAATGGAAATCTACAATATCTTTTTTTTTTTTTTTTGAAAAAAAAACCTGTACTGTAAAAATAAATAAATTCATATTTCAAAAATAACTTTTGTAATTCTCTAATCTTATTACCACTTAATAGAATTTTCATTTTATTTCTCACTTGTAGTCCAGTGTATTATAAAATTGAGTCGATTTTTTTAAAAAAATTATTATTAGAGATTACATATAATTAAAATTCTTTTTTATAAACTATCTACTAAGATACAACTAAATGAGTTAAAGATTGAGGATTATATAAAGCAACTAATCAGTTATCAGTAGAATTTTTTTTTGCCCACAATAGTGTCACTTACAGCAAGCTCTAATAACAATAAATGCTAGAAAGTTGTGCATCATAAATCCCTATCTTATGTTTTTCCATCCAATATTCCTAGACTAGTTTCTAGCTTATGGCTTTCATTAGTGAGAAATCTTGGTTCTCAGAGCATTGCATCTGGATCTTGGGATTTACTGCACCTCTCCGGCATCCACTTTTTTATCTTATTGGTTAACTATAGAGCTATCAGTCCAAACTAAAAACACAATAATATTTTCAATCCAAGCTAATTTGTTTATATAGTAGTCATACAGATCTGAATTTCAATTCAATATCTATAGATTTTGATGTCTTTAATATTTTAATAATCATCTTTATACTTTGGTTAGGATTGTTATTAAACTATTAGGACATCACAAGATCACTTTTCCTTTATGCCTACACTGTTAAAACAGCTATTTTAACAGGTTATTTAAGCATAAAAAAAGGTAATCATGTGATGTTTTAATGGGTTAAATCAATTATCAGTATTAAAATCTTTGATTGAATTCAAGTATAATTTATATATTTGGAGTTTTAGATGTAAATTATAAGTTAAACAAAGATTTTCAAACTCCCTTCAGCTATCGACTCTATCTCATAAAACTGATACACATGACTACCCACCTGTGAAAAAAATATATGATCTCCAATATATGTATCGTCATCCCACACATATGGTAAATGATGATCTGGAGTAAGTGGTAAGTGCTGGTTGAGCATAAAAAATGTATAGTGGAGACCATTTATCTTTTTCACAAGCATGTGAATCAGTTGTATGAGATAGAGAGGATAGCTGAAAGGAACTTGAAGGTCTCTGTTCAAGTCCCTGAATTTGAAAGTCTCTGTTCAAGTCTCTTATAATTTACAATATTAAAATTAAATATATTAGTAGAGAATAAGTTCAAAAGAATCCTGTTAAAATTCAGTGGAATGTTGTTGGGAAATATTTAATGCAGGTGAAGAAATATTCCAATTTCAAAAATAAACTTGGAAAGAAGAAATAGATAGAAAAATTACAGCAAAAAATTTATAGTATGATTTATAGGCTGACAGAGAATCAAAGACAAATGGGAATTAGAAGACATTGTAAAGTATTACAAACTGATAAGAAAAAAAAAAAAATATTGATCATGATAAATAGTAAAATTATCGGGATTTGAAAAATGAAAAATAATTTATTGAGACAAGTGCTTTGGTCATAAAATATTCCAGGTTCCATAAGTTGGTGCTAAAAAGTGATTATCAGGAATAAAAACTTTAAATTAGAAAAGAATGATGCTATTGGCTCTGAATTTTCTATTCAGTCAAACATAAAGCATTAAATAAGTAAAAAGTTTTTAATTGGAATGCAACAAGCTCCCACCAACTTGACACCTGAAGATTGATTTATCATTACAAATCTCACAGGCTGGAAGAATAGCAGCAGAGTCCAAGCATAGCTTAATTATTAAAGTGATGATGGCTTTAGTAGGTATACAAAAGTTAAAAATACTCTAGACTAAACAGGTTTCAGGTTTAAAATCATGGAAATAGAAATAAAACATAAAATTCAGGCAATATCTTAGTTATTAACTACATAAATTGTAATTGTCTGCAGTTGGCAATGAAAACAATATCTAACTTGTGATGGGCTGAATGCACATCCTATGAGGTTATGAATTCAGAAAATATGTTTTGTCTAGCATTGCTTACTCTTAGCTAACTCACATTTCTAAAGATCACTAACTAAAGATACTGCTCATTCAATTCAACTGCATGCATACACAAACATTTAAATAAAATATCAAATCAAAAGCTTTTATTTATTATATCTACTGCTGTGAAAGAAATATATCTCTATTAGGTTTTAAACATAAAAAAGAAGATTCATTTTCATGAGATATAATAAAAGTTTTTGTCATATCTATCCTGCCACATAGATAAACCAATACACAACTAACAAATTAAAAAGTTCTCACTATTAAAATAATATATTATCTTTAAAACCATTTTCTTTTTTCTTTTTATATCCTTATTAACATTTTTATATTGATAAAAATATTCTTTCCCACACAAAAGTACCAAAAATCAACGCACACATATAAATAAAAAGTAAAATCTCTAGTTTAATATGTGATTAGTAATAATCATTACGTGTTTATCAAAAAGTTGGGAGTGGAGTAAAGTGACACTTGAAAATAAAAATGAGACAATTTGCTTTACATAAATACTCTTCATGTAATAAGAATATATACGAGAGATGATGACCTAGCCCAAATGATGAGTGCTGGTTCAGCACGAAATGCATCTTGGGGGTTATTTGTCTTTTATTGTATCTTTATTTATATGAAATTATTTATGAAATAAAAAAGAATGCAGAAATATGGAAGTTGTCTAATCTATAAAAAAGATATTGGGGAGAAAGAGAAACGTAAATAGCCATGTGTGTGTTGAAAATCAGATATATTAATCTTTAACTTGGATTAAAGTTTATATCTGTGCTAGAGAAAATCTCTAGTTTAATAAATGATTAATAATAATCATTATGTGTTTATTAAAAAGTTGATAACGAAAAAGTTGGGAGTGGAGTAAATTGACGCTTGAAAATAAAAACGAGACAATTTGCTCTACATAAATACTCATGTAATAAGGATAGGTATGAGAGATGATGACTTGGCCTAACAGATGAGTGCTGGTTCAGCACGAAATGCATCTTGGGGTTTATTTGTCTTTTATTGTATCTTTATTTATATAAAATTATTTATGAAATAAAAAAAGAATGGAGAAATATGGAAGTTATCTAATCTATAAATAACATAATTTCATATTAACAGAATAAAAAATGGTTGAATGTAGTCAAGTATTAAGTGTTTAATCAAATAAAAATAAATGAAATCATTTTCTTTTTCTCTTTCCATCTATGATTTTCTAAAATAATTTTTTGTCTTAGTAAACCTGTTTTATTTTTGTTTTTAGCTTAATATTTTAAAAGTTTAAAATGTGATAATTTTGAAATATTTGTAGTATTATTGTTGCAGATTTTTGAATGCATTAAACAGAAGTTTCCTGATTCTTTAATATCCAATATAATTTAATTTTCTTCTTTAAATACTTTTCCTGTAAGATTCACTGAATATTTAAATTTATGAAGTAACTTTCCTTTATTTTCTTTATATATTGTTCTTGATTAATAAATGTGATTACAGACTTTTAATGTAGATTATATTCATCCTACATTGTAAACTATGTTTAGTAAGTATAGTCATCAATTTTCTTTTGAAAGCTTGTGTGTTATGGATTGATATAAAATAACACTATATAGGGCTTTTCTTTCAATAATTGATCCATTCACTTTAATTTTTGTCAATCGTTTTGAATATGCACTTTCTTCTAGCTTTCTAAATAATTTTGTTTTAATATATCATACCATTGAAATTAAACTTAATAAAACATAATGAAAATAAATATATTAATCAGTGAAATAATAATAAAATTAATTTATCTAACCTGTTGCTGTGATAAGAATATCAACATTTCTAATAACTTCATTTAACTTGACTACTTTAAACCCATCCATGCTGAAAATACAATTATAAATATATTATATAATTTAAATATAAACTAAAATAAATATATAAAATTGCAAATGTTTAATATTGGAAGAGCTTAAAGGGAGACAAACACAGCTTACTCTAGAATAAATGCAATTGGCTGTAATTAAAAAACAATACATCTAATTCACATTTTGAAAAACTAAAAAGTGATAAAAATACTATACAAAAACAAAATTATATACAAATTAATTTGCAAATGAGGGGGAGACGGACTCCTGGATATCTGACATATAATTATTATGCTACATTAACTATGAAAATTAGGGTAGTCAGGTATCCAAGCCATAGTTAGTCATCATTGAAAAAAACAGTAAGTGAAATCTGGCAGTCATATGTACAATAAAGAAGAGTGTGAATATAATGCTTTTAATAGCCATTTCATTGCAGGACATTTAGGCATTATCAGTAAAATGGAATAACTGCAATATAAATCTTAAGGAAATTAACACTTTAACTAGCAATTCATGCTTAGAAAGATTCAATAACAGACATAATCTTATGGTATACAAGTAATGGTTATAACTTTGGCTCTGATAACTTTAAATACAAAATTTCTTCAGATTAAGCAATTTCTATAGAAACACTGTATGCCACATAATATGTAATAAAAAATGAGATACCTATGAGTTTTCAAGTAAACCAAGATGGTAACCCATATTTTTGATAAATCCACAGTTTCAGCCCCCCCCCCCCCCAAATGCCTATAAAAAATGCCTGCTAGAAGACACATTTTATATTTTATTACTGTTATTTTTTTTTTTAAAAAAAAAATCATTGTGGAAAAATTAGTTACAATATTTACAGATTATTTTCTTTTTTGGATTAACTTATTAACATAAAAATGGGGGGAAATATAAATACGATATTTACCCTATAACATGTCAGTATGTGCAATCTTATCATTACCATTAAGCACACTTTTCAGGAGGGCAGAGATCCAGTATTTTCGTAAATAGGCTAATGCATCACATTATGTGACAGGAAAGTTCCAAATTTTTATCATTATGACAATTTACCAAAAAAAAAAACTGCTGACAAAAAGAAACATGCTGAATTGAAACGAAATACGACAATGTTAAGAGCATCTCATCAATTCTCATGTTATAAGTAAAAAAAAAATTGAAATAAAGCTTCTAAATAAAATTTATCAGAATTTATTCCTTTTTAAATTTAACAATTGACTTACTAATTTTGTTTTAATTTAACAACTAACACATCTTTGGTAGATTATAGGCCATCAAAACTGTACATTTATCAAAAATATAGAGTGCCATCTTGATTTACTTGAAAACTCACAAGTACTTAACAAACTATTCAATCAAAGTCATAAGTTTTTTTTATTTTAACAGCCACAAGAATATTTATATATGAAATAAAAAAATGAAATGTCAATAGAAATAAAGCATATTACTTTGAGACAAAGCAAACCTAAAATGCCTTCAGAAACCATTATAATATTTATCATTATTAATACATGCTAAGATTTTATGAATAGGCCTAAATTGGAATGAGAAATACAAAAATTAGAGCTAGACATATAAACATCAAGGAGCTTGTTTTGTGTACTATTTCCAGAAAACCATGTAATATACACATTCGCTATTGTCAGAATAAAATAATAAGAATGACACAAACTTCATTATCATTTGTGTATAAGTTTAAAAATAATAAAATATAATGTAATAAACATTTTACTGTAATGTGAGTGACAAATTAAATTATTCATGGGTCATAAACCAAAGGCCTTCTTTCACTTCAATTTTATAGTGTTTCTGGAGATTTTGAAAATTTTAAGAATATAATAAGATTTTGACATCAAAATTAACTAAAATATATACATATTGTTTCAAATTTAGTTCAAAACTGAATCAAGTCAACATTTTTTTTTTATTGTAACAAGAAAGTAAATTTTCAATCTTGAAACATTTTTATAGAAATTATTAGTTTTCTTCTTTGATTGTATTCATGCCAGTACAAAATTGTAATAATATGGATTAAAGGTCAAGCAATGCTAACACATTCTCATTATATTTAAAATGTCCATAAGTTAAAGAATACATTGTCAATCAAATAACAATACAGTTTAGCAAAGCATTTCTTCAAAGCATTGTACTGAATTAATATTTGCATGAATGACTCTTCATATGAAAAAAAAAAAGAGAAAATTAATTAAGAAAGTCACATGGTTCTTAGTTATGGCATGTACTACTCTTCTGCCCCCAAAGATCAAAGATACAAACAGTTTAACTTATCAAAGAGCTTTTAAAAATATATGTTGCTAATTACCAATTCTATACGGCTATACAAATGAGTTGGCCTTATTTAAAATCTTAGGTTATTAAAAAGTGTTATTACATTGAAAAAGTACAAACAATTAATGTTATTAAAAAGTCAAATAAGCAGAAAATAAAGTGATGCATATTTGATTTTTCTTTTTTGAATTTGTTAAGGTTGAATAGCAAAGGTAAAAACAGGTTAACAATGCAAATTACTGTCTTATTACATTAATTACTAAAACAAACATGACACACACAAAAAAGACTAATCAAGTTCCTTAGAATAAATGGACAGAATTAAAGGATGCCATGGAGTTAGCTTATAATCAGCTCAGCAATGCAAATTACTGTATTATTATATTAATTACTAAAACAAAATACACATACACAAAAACCGACTAATCAAGTTCCTTAGAATAAATGAAGGATTAAGGGATGGCATGGAGTTAGTTTATAATCAGCTTTCTTGCAAAGAAGAAACAGAAATGGACATGAAATACACACTATCCAAGCCAGTTGGTGAACTTTAAAAGAATCAGAACAAGAGTTATCACTATCCAAGTCTATGAAAGAACACTATTTAAACTATCACAGCTCTGCTATTAAAAAATTGAGGTCACCAATAACTGATGTTGGAAAGATCAAGGAAGATATTTATTTAGCATATAAATCTTTGAAAGGAATTTTATCAAACATTCTCAAAAGAATCAGCAAAAAAATTAATTAAAGACATGAATATGCTAATAGTCAAAAGCTATGCAGTTTGTGTGTGAATATAACTAAATAAATGGAGATTGTATCATGTTTTAAAATTGATTAGTGCAGTAACAATTTTTGGTAGAATATTTTTCTATCTTCTTTTTTTGCCACCTACTGCAAACTTTACAAAGCAAGGACAGTTACTAGGTGATAGTTCTTAATAAAAGCTTTCTAAAGCTTACAATAAGTGACAAAATGGTAGAAAGTATGCTACTAAAATAGCAATAGATCATATGATGTTTTATTGATTTACAATAACCATTTATTCTGATCTTAAAAATGAGATTTTAACAATTATACAAAATTATAAAAAAAAAATGCTTTTATAATTTGGGTCTGAAAAGACAATTTTATGTGAGACTCCACATAAAACTAAAGCATTTTATTTCCTATGTCATCTCTTTTCTGTTGTTTGAAGAACTTAGTAATTCTGATACCAGAAGAGACATTTTCAGGTGCACATCAGGAGGCTAAAATTATATTTTAAATTAATGGAAAGTTAGGTAAAAAATGACTTTTCATATATATTTTCTTTAAGATAATTTTTCTTCTGACAATATCTTCTGCAATACAAGTCATGATGAATAAAAATTATCTCTTAATTATAAGATAATCGATCATATATTCTAAAATGTGCAATTATCAATATTATGTAAAAAAAAAAAAAAACTTTGCCAATAAGAATTTTTATTTCATCAAATATTAATTTTTATAAAAACAAAATAGATTTTTTTTTTGCATTAAAAAAATGAAGATAAGAAGATCCAATAGAATTAAATTATTTTGCCCACTGATTATGACAATTTTTTTTTGAAATAGCTGAAGAAAATATAGTATACCACAAAATGAACTAGATCATTCCACACTTAGGCAGCCAATGTAACATTTATGATAAGCATACTGAAGGACAATATCAGTTTAAAAACCTATTGCTGATAATGTTGATTCCACAACAGTAATATTTCCTACTCTCATATGGATATGACTTATTATACCAGAAATTAAAGAAATGTTTATTAGTTCAGGCTGATTCTACTATTTAATATTCATAATGGCACCACTAAACAAACCATGTCTGAATTTATACCCATTATTAAAAATCTTGTCAACAGTGAACCATGAAACTCATTTATGATATTTCACCATTCAGTGAAATGCATAAATGGAAAATGAATAAAGGCAAATATATATATATAACAACTGTTTTATTTCATGTAAAGACACAACATAAAGGATCTCCTTTTCAACCAGGTACATTATCCCCAACATTGGTGTTGCAACTCTTGATAAGGTATGGATATTCTCTTCCTAGGTAATGATAATTACATTGCCATATTATTATTAATTTAAAAATTTTTTTTTTATTAGTTCAGATGCCTGATCAACATTTAAATTATATAATTAATCAGTAATAATTAATATTAGTAATAAATACATATATCAAATTACTCAATAAAAAAATAGATTAAAAAAAATTGTACACCTTATTCTAAGTAATCAGACAGATAATATTTTAGAGCAAATAGATTAGTATAAAATTAATAAATATTAATGGTTAACCAAACAAAATAACACAACAATAGATCTTATTTCAGTCTGTTCATCTGTGCCACAAAAAAAGTGGTTACATAATAAAAAAATAACACTTTAAGCATTCCTTGAGATTCTTTATTTCCTGTTTTATCAACGAAGTCATTTAAATTTATTTCACTGATCACTCCTATACACTTCTTGACTTGATTAAATGTGAACAATTTAATCCATACAATAATTTCAACATTTGTAGAATTTAAACAGCTGCAAAATAAAATGAACTTTCTTTATTTCATGAAAATAGTTTGTGATACTTTTGCACTAGTCAGTCAAGAATAATCTTTATATTAGTAGTACTTCTGATTGTGTAGTTGACAGTTATCAGTAGATTTTCTCTTTTTCTTCCTTGGGTAAAGAACAGATAGAAAAATAGCCAGGGTGAAGCAACAATGACTTCTTCTTTACGCTAAGGCATCCTTTCAATATGAGACTGGTCAATATTAACACATCCTCTGTGTAGCAGTTATGCCAGCTGAGAGATGAACAACTGGAGTGTTTTGCAAGTCATTCCAGTGAGAGTTAAATTACAAACATAGGAGGTCATTGTACATTTAAATAGTAACAGCAATATTAAAAATATACCTCTAATTTTGTGCATAGATTTGCAAGGTAAGCTGTCCAATGATGACTCTCACTGTAAAATTTCCTAATCCATTCTCTCTGCCAACAAAATGTATTTTGATTCTTAAAATTATTGTCATAGTCTTATTATATATTATCAAGTTATAGTTGCCTCCATCCAATCCTTATCTTAATCTAACTCAAGTCATGTTAATCAAAAAACAAATTGGCCACCCCCATATAAACGTTATCAATGGCATGTTTTTTAAAAACATAGAAAACAGATGATGATGATTCATGAGAAATAAAAAAAGAAAACAGAGAAAAATTAAAAAAAAATATTTAAATTTATTCAAAACAAACTGCATCTATATAAATGAAATTTAAATAACTGGAGAATTTTACCACACAATTAATAATTTTAGTAATCTCAGTTTGTTTTAAATCTGTTTTACTCCATTTTTTTCTTTCGAATTAATAATCATTTTTTTTATATATACATAAAATATTTATCTGAGAGAAAATGCTAGGTACTCACACACACAACTACTGGAATAAAACTTAACATATTATTTACTGAATGTTTAGAACAAATGAAAATGTTATTTATTACATTTGATACTTTAGTTGGCTACAATAAGAATTTTGATTTAATCAAAAATTAATTTCTATAAAAATAAAATAGATTTCAGTATTAATTTTTAGATTAAAGAAATAACGATAAGACGATCCAATAGAACTTGCTTATTTTTGTCCACTGATTATGACAAATTTGTTTTGAAATAGCTAAAATAAATAAAATACAGATATAAAATTTTAGCTATTTCAATGGAATTCACAACTGACATAAAAGTCACTATTTTGGCTGTTGTCTTTTTAATAATTTATTTAACATTTTATATTTAGAGTTGCAATAGAAACTTCGAGTTCTAGAATTTTTGCATAATGTTTTGTCCTTGAAAGCAAATTGAAAATAATAGAATATTAAGGCCAAGAATTAATATTTTAAAGCAACACTACATATCTTCAAAACAAACAAATATGTGCATTGATATATTTCATGTATAAAATTAAATAAGAATTAATTAACAAAGGGTTAACAATCACATATATAATTTATTTCTTATCATCTACAGAAAGTAATCAATTGCTGATAATTAGCAGTATCAATTATATAGCAGAGTGGTCTTAAATCACACTTTCAATAAATCTAATTATTTATAGATGGGTTGAATTTCATTAATAACCTTTTAATCTATTAATAATGATACATAAACTTGCTGCTAATTTACCATGCTTGCAAGGCACAAATGGGATCAATTTCTGTTACCATGACGATGGCACCTAAACCTTTCAAAGCTTGACAGCAACCTTTACCAACCTACGAAAGAAAAAATAATAAATCTCTAATAAAAAGAATATCGTTAAAATAAATGCTGGTAAAAAATATGTATTTTAACTATAGATTTTTAAAAATAATTTAATAGATTCTGATATTAAAAATCTATTACACTATATAAATTAAAAACAACTATAAAATTATATCTATACAAATATAGACACATATGATTTTGAATAAATTTTATTAAATGGTTATTCATTTATTATATAATAATAGATGATAGAAACAATGAAAGAAAACACAGTTAGTTCAATAAGTATTACAACTAGAATTAAGAGTTGCTGCTTGAGTTTCTTGAAGTATTTCAGATATATCATGCCATTCATAGTTTCATGCAATGGGAGTGGTAGACCCAAAATTTCAAAGTCCATGGATTAAGGCTCAACTTATTCATTCCTGGTATATGAACTTTAACTATTTATTGAGCATCAAACCATTTATCACTATTATTATTATAATATAAAGGAAACACATTTTCAATCATGCACTTTTATGAATTTACATGTCCTCACCCATGAGCATTAGTTTAAAGAGTATAAGTGCTTAGAGCTTATCTGTATATAAGCCGACCTCTGCTCACGGTGCCGAAATCAGCACTTTAACCTATTGTGTGCCTGAATTATAAATTATTAAATGAATTGTACAAATTTATTCATTATGTAGCAGAAGAGAGCTAGAATCTCATTTTTAACCAACTCAGCATATACTTATGCTTTTTAAATTGATGCTCATGGGTGAGTGCATATAAATTTGTAAAAATGCATGACCAGAGGTTTTGTTCTCTTCTTTATATTACATTTGTAATCTTCTTTATATTACATATGTAATAAACTATTTATTACAGTAAATTCAAAATTTTCTATTTATTTCTAATAGCAGGTGTTTAAAATTGAGATTCTCTCTCTCTCTCTCCTGCTACAGAATAAATAAGTTTGTACAATTCACTTAACAATTTATAATTCAGGCACACAATAAGTTAAAGCCCTGATTTCAGCATTGTGAGCAGAGGTTGACTTATACATAGATAAGCTCTAAGCATAAGTGTACATTTATGCTTTTTAAACTGATGCTCAAGGGCAAGTGAAGTGCATGTAGATTCTTAAAAGCGTATGATTGAAGGTTTGTTCCAATATTATTATTTTTTAGAGGTATCATTATCAAAGAAATGAAAATAATAATCATTTATGATATGAACATTTTAAGGACCTTTGTTAAACCATAGGTAATTGTTAGAGAAACTTGTAGCTGCTCCATTTTTAGAAAAGGGAGAAATATAAAGATGATCAAATCTTAAACTATCTTTAGAAAGAGAGATATCTATTTTTTAAATGATTTTAGTGCAAAAAGTATTAAGTTTTTTTGTTTTTTTTTGACACATTTTTTATTTTATTGATTAGGTTTGAAAGAAAAGAATGGCAATAAAGTTTCTGTGATTATTTTCATTTTTTTGATTTAAGTGAGTGATAACGATCACCATTATTTCCAAATCAAATCGCATTCTGCGAAATAGATGATTCATCATTTAATTCAATCTTTTACTTTTGCAGTAAAAAATCCCGAAAAACCAGTTATTATAATTAATAAATATTTTTATTTTCATACAGCACAGTATTTATTGTAATATCTTTGAGAGCAAATCAATCCACATGCGCTGCTTTAACAAACTGATGTGCACTCGTTCATAAGGAAATCTTTGCTTATGATGAGTGCACACTAATTTGTTAAAACAGTACATAAATAATTAAATCTATTTCACAGAACAAACAAATCCAAATATGTTTCTAAAACGATTGACAAGAAAAATTCCCAAACAATCATTTAAATAAACTAGTAAATAATGCCCACCTTTTGTTATATCAATATAACAAAAGTTGGGCAATTTTATACAGGTTTATTTGAATGACTCTTTGATTACCTTGTTTATAAATTGTCTTAATAATATATTCAGATTTAATTATTCTGTGAAATAATTTTAAAAGTTTATAAATATATATCACAAAATAAAAGCAGCTCAAAACACAAAACTCCAGGTAATAATGCTCACTCAGTACCAACCACATGGTAACATTTTTTATATTTACAATTACAAACATAAATTCCATGCATTAAATAAATAATAATTGAATGGGTTTATTGCTTGAGAATTTCTAAAATGTTTGAGTGGCAGAAATATAATTGATCTGAGGGTTTTATGCTCCAGAGTCAGATGATCTGCATTAAACATGGTTCATGCTCTTATTATGAATTATTCTACTGATTCTATAAACAGAGGCTTTTGACATAATAATCACACAAAAAAGAAATGAAAAACATTTTTTCAGTGGTTGTTAAAAATTATAGTAATAATATCGTTAAAAAGTGGGAGATAAAATTTATTTTACAAACAAAGTAGTAAAATTTTAGAAAACTTTTAGACTATATGTATATGTTAAGTTGTTAACAAGAAATGGCAAACAATGACCGTGCCTGGATTCGGCTTCTGGATAAAAATTGTAGCATAATTAACTCTGTATCTAGCAAGATATTTACATTTTTATAAGCAATTAATAAAATAGTATCTAGCCTTTTACTTAACTTCATTGTTATTGAATTTAATATCTATAACAATAAAATTATTACTCAAGTAACTTTATTCTGTTCAAAAGTATTACTCCTAAAATATTGTACATGTAATAAAACTGTAAAATTTATATATATCTATTTACACCATTTTAATATATTATTTATTTTAAAAGTTACAGACATATATGTGATGATTTCAGCATCATAAAAGATTTGATTAAAATTGTTAATGTTACTTTCGAAACATAAGCTGTCATTCCTCTTAAATATACGTATATCATATTTTTCATTTGATTATTTTTTATAGATTGAACAAAAAAATTTTGTTTCAAAAAACTTGTTTTGAAATAACTAGTTTCAAAATATCAGGATAAGGTTAATGACATAATAATGGTGTGCAATGAATGCTATTTTAATTTTTAAAAATAATCTAATGTAAAATATTATTGGAGCAGTTTATTATTTGTATAGTAATTTTGTTTTACTTTTTAAATTCAATATTTTTTGTGTTAAAGTCTGAAAATATGATTTAATTTATAAATTTGTTCCGCTATAATATCTAATTTTTTTAAAAGAATATAATATTTTAGTTATTTAATTCACCTAGCATCTTTGCTTCAAATGTACCATAACTGAAGCCTTTCAATATTGACCACTTAAAATTTATTTTTGTTTAATTTCATCATCATCAGTTAATCCACTGCAGGGTGAAGGTCCCTCCAAGATCAATCCATCTTCTCTAATCTCTGACATCTCTTCCCCACATAACCTCTACACACTTTTTTATTTCATCCATCTACCTCACATATGGTCTCTTTCTGGGTCTTTTACAATCTCTTGGAATTCAGTTTAATATCTCCAATTGTCCATTTATTATCATCTCTTGTAGGAAATATGTCCAGCCCAACCCCACTTCAGTTTTTTAATCCTTTCAATGATGTCAATAACACCTGTTTGTTCTCTTACCACATATTGCATTTTCAATCTCTTCTAGTTACTCCTAACATGCGTCTCTCCATACTTCTTTGATTGATCTGAAATCTCTGTATTGCTCTTCTATTAAGTATCCAAGTCTCAGATCCATAAGTAAGAATTAGTAAAACACATTTATTAAAAACCTTTTAACATTAAGTTATTTCTATCAAAAGCATCACAAACAAGTTTAATTCTATGATTAATTTCATTCATTACGTTTCTATCTGTAGTAATAATCTGACCAAAATACTTGCAGTTGTTAACTTCTTCTAACTCATTATTATCAATCTTTATTTTCATCTTTTGAGTAAATCCATTGAACATTACTTTAGATTTTTTAACGTTTGCCTTTAGTCCTACTTTATTGAAATATATTTACGGTTTTTTTTTTTGTTTCAAATAAATAATTTTTATTTAATTGCTAGTTTAGTTTTTCTTTAACATTTTTCTCATAATTACATTTGGGATCCCCTTCCCCCTTAAAAAAACAAAACAAAAAGCAGATAATATAAATTATACATTTTCCTTTAATTTTTAATATTAATTCATCTTAGTATTTACTTGTTAAATTACATGAAGGTTTTTTAAAAAAAAAGAATATAATTAAAGGCATGTAATTAGTTTTATGCAACTTTTGACTACATCACTAGTTTTATATCAATGCATGTATTACATAATGACATAGTTTAGCAATTTTAAGATGCTAGCATATCTAACCATGAGTTACAACCTGAAATGTGACAGCATGTTTTGATGAATCATCTTCAATGATTTCCCTATCATTACTAAATCTTAAAAACCATTTGACAACATTCTTGTGATTTATGGCATTAAGATATATTGCAACTCATGATTCAGACATGCCAATCACCAATAATCCTTTCACTGGGAGCCCTATATATATATTGTAACGGAAACCTGGTGATCGAAAGCTTAAACTTCCCTTTTATTTATATATAATGGGGAATTCTTATAATTCAAGATCGTCTACTTTCCGCTACCACAAGCAGAGAGAACATACAGACATACACGAGTCTATATCCATACTTGACTGAACCTGTAACTATACGGGTATAGCCCCAGGTTATTTTTCCTGGTCAAATGTCTCTCGACTGCTGTAAGATTTAACAGAGTTACAGCGCTTGGATATTTATAAATTTTAATGGGATCAAAATACTGCACCACTAGCTTCACGTGTTAATTCAGTACTCATAATGAGTAATAATTATTTTCCCAAACCCTAAGATTATATTATTTTTGGAGTGGCGAAGAACTAGACGAAACAGATTTAAATCAATAATAAATATGTTTAATAGAATAAATTAACAATAAAAGAAATACTTTAATTCATTAACACTCAATAAAAAAAACACAGATTATTTGCTATAATGCTACGATTAAAAATACAATAAAAGGATCCTATAAATGATTGTACATTTATAAATCGTCATTCCAAAGTAAGAATTTGACCATTGTCTCAACAAAGGTATGTGCACATGGAAATATAAAATATAGTATACATATTTACCTAGGTTTTTAAGTCTTTGAATTAATTTGAAGTCTTGCTGACGGCCACATGGAATTTCTCCACTTCTTTAGCAGGGACGGTTGCTCTTAAGTTAGATTTTGGTTGTGGGAACTCCGCATTTAGGACCAGGCAAAAACGAATCCTCTGGCAGGCGCTACGTCGGCTGTTGTTACATCTAGATGGGAACCATTAGAGCACAGGGAGTCTGGATCGGCAAGCGATCACGACGGCCCTTAGCCAGCCATTCTAGATGAGGCACCGACATTAGAAATCATATGTTGTTAACTATGGCTGCTTATTATCGGAGCAGTGTTTCCACCAACCTCTCGACAAAAAGTCTCCAACTCTAATCTCTATACTGAAAACTTTTTAATTAAAAAATTCCCCCAGTCCTTTGTCCTTTCGATCCTTTGTTTTCGCTGTTGTTCACACCTTTGCTTTTCTGAATATGCCTTCAGCCATTTATAGATTTGCCTTTACATAATTTCGTAGCACTATGTACATTTATTTATTTATTCATTTTTTTTTTTTTTAATTAAACAGATTTTTAATAAAATGTTCGTTATTTGTTGACATTACTGACAAGCATAAATTATTGCTGTCTTTATCATACTTCATACACGCATTTTGTTTTATCGTCAAATTTGTACTTTTATGACCCAGATCCTTATCTTTCGGTCATGTTTTTAAATTTCTATTTTATTTTTATTTAAACTTTTCAAACTTTACTTTTCTTATACATCATTTTAAGTTTGTCTTTCATTTAGATTTCTTTATTACTATTAATTTTCTAATGTACAATTTCAATATTTCTAACTTATTTTTCATTTCACAAAATCTTAACTTTGGAAGGTAAAAGATAAGAATCTTTTCGATTCTAATTCCCCCTCTTTTCTTAATTAAAACATTTCTTTGTTTATAATTTTTTAAACTCACTTTTTAGTATTCCAAACACAGTATTTAATATTCTTTAAATGTTAAATATCTATATGTGTGATCGCAGTATGTGCGATCATTACATTACACCGTTCCCCTCCTTTAAAATTTTTTCTTAAAAAAATTTTAATTTACTGCATTGAAAGCTAGCTGCTCCTAACTACTGTTAGAACCATCTCCTATCTATGTACTTCTAATATAACTTAGTGATGAGATTATTCCTAGAGAGGTGACCAGGCATATTACATTTCTACTCTGACGATCCAACCAGCATTACTAAACCAATTTAATCTTGCTATACACAACACATGAGTTTTATTTCTGCCTCCTACTTGTATATACAGGTTCGAGTCCACAGGATATCTCTGAGACTCGATTAAACCTGTTCATACCTCACATTTTTACAAATGATAATCCTCTGAGTGACAACATTGGTCACTATCCCGAGGTGGGTTGGGAGGCTGGCATCTTTTTATCCAGCTCATCCATGAGCTCAGAATATTTTACTGATAGCTCGTATTTTATAAAGGGGTTCTTTCCCCATACATTGGTTTCTAATCCATTGACTCACGATATTTGTCAAATATCTAACTGGAAATCTTAATCCAGTGAGTCATTATGAGAAGGGGACCTCTGTCCCTGTCTTCTCTATATAATAAGATCTGGTGACCACAGAAAACCCATGAATGCATAACAGAAGGCTCACCATATACTGCTAAGATCCACCTACAAATACATATACCTACACACCTTCAGCCTCTATCTACGATCTCACACTACTATCTATCATATCTTTTTCTTAGTTTGGATACAGTCCTTTATACTGTTTGGCCATTTACTGGCTCATCATTCCTTTGTATTATCATGATCAATATTTTTTAATTACATGTCCATTTTCCATTACTCATGGTCCAATTCATTTCCAATCTGGTATCAGTGAATCCGTCCTTTATTGGTAATTGCACTTAGGTTTTATCTGGTGGTTGTCTTTCTCTATTGACATCACATCTGCCTCTGGGATACGGATTTTGATCCCTACGTTCTTGGTCTTCAGTCCTGTCATATGGATGCTTCCATTCTGTCTCCAATCTTTGTCGTCCATTTTCCTGCCTCCTTGGGTTCCACTCCATAGAATATCTCCGCTTTTCTCTCCATCGTCCACTAGGATCCCATCCATTTTTTATTATAAGTGGTTCTTTTGGAGGTGGTCTAGGTTTATATCCATCCTCCTTCTGGTCAGCCCTGGTGGTATCCAATGCAATTAGCAACTCGGCCACATGGTCCACCGTCTTCCTCTCTGTACTGATTAGTGTCTGTTCTATCTCTTTTGGGAACCCATGCCTAGTTATCCGGAGTATTTGCATCTCAAATAATGGGTTTGCGGTGATCATCCGTAACTTGGCTACTTGACAGCAGAAGAATGTTGTAAATAATTCCTCGTGTCTCCATTTCTCCTGTGTTAGCCGATACAGCATATCTTCTTGGAGTTCCTCACTCCAATAACTGGTCTTCAAAGCCTTATGATACCCTGCAAATGTGGTGGGTTTCTGGAACAGTGAGTGCCACCAGACTTGAGATTCGCCCTGCAAGTGACTACAGCCGACCGCTATCTTGGCCTCCTCATTCATCCTACTAAACTTGAAATACTGTTCCAAGCTTCCCAAGTGCTCCATAGGGATTTCTCCAGGGTTTCCAGCAAAAACTTGTATTTTTAGGAATTGGTGGAAGCCAACAGGATAATCCATGCAATTCCCATAGCTCATATCTGTACATTCTCCAGTGGTTCTTGGTCCTATGCCCGTTACTTCAGTAGTGGCGCTGTTATTTGCTGACCTACTTATCTTCTCTTCAAATTTTGTGTTTAACCTTTTTACTGCCTTCGCTATCTGGCTTATATCCCACTGCATGCTCATCAGCATCCTATTCTCTTCTACTCTCATCACTTCCACTTCTTTATCTAACTTTCTTATTCTCTTCTCTGGCCGCCCTATGTCTTCCCTCAGATCAAACTCTGCTGACTCTCTATCTATACTCTCAGCTCTATCTAATTTGTCATACACCCATGACTCCATACTCTTTTGTTCGTCCCACTTAATTTATCTGTAAAATCCATTTCTTGTGTCCTTACCCTCTGATTGCTGGATGACATCATTTCTAATTTCTTCCATGGCTTCAGCAATTCTTTTGTGGCTGTTTATTTCTATCTTTACCCGCCATTCTTCCATCCTTCTCTCCTGTCTGTCCACGTATTCCTTCATGAATTGCTGTTGCTCAACCCTCATTTGCATTAGCATATCCATTATATCTCTATAGTTTGTTTCATCTTTTACTTCCATCTCCTTACCTTCATTCCCTTCTCTTACTTCCTTTTCTTGTAGGTCTATTTTAGCTTGGGACCTTGTACGCATGAATATCAATTTATTTAACCCTTGATCTGTGTTTGTTAGTATTATCTTACTAAACTCTTCTGAATATATATTTATATAAAAAATTTATTTCTACTGACTCTATGCTTTTTACTTTAGCTATTTACTTTATCTATTAGTTAGCATTTAGACCGCTAGCCAACCCAAACATCCGCACTCTGGTTCACCATCTTGTCTCCCTGCCTTAGATTCGTTTGCCTGCCTGTCCCATCTTGATGACTGTCCTATGTTTTCCCTACTTATCCAACTCTGACTCACCATACTTCAATTAATAACGCTCTTATGTATTACCTTTAACTATAATTTCAACTGAATTTGAGTTCCTGCTATAGGGTAGTGTTAAGTGTATTCATTTATTATTCAATTTCGTTAAGGCTATCGCCAATTCACCCACACATTTATTTTTCCATTTCTTAATATTCTACGTTATACCTTGGGACTTTACTTATCGCTTTCTTATCACGGTCATAAAATCCCACCAATATTTTATTTTCTAATATTACGTTTATAGTTTTCGATTACTTTAAGGTTACGGCTGTTTAAAACAAATCATACACCTATATTTTCTTTAACGCACTAACATCCTTCGTTACACCCACTATGTTTGTACTTTATTGATCACTTTACTATTTAAAATCATACATATATATTTCCTTCCATTTAACAGATATACTTCATTGTACAGGCTATGTTAGTAATTTATTGATCAAGTTATCCTCACGATTATCTTTAAAATCTGACATATATATTTCCCTCAAATTAACTAAGATGCGCGACTATTCTAGAATCATACATATATTTTCTTCAATTTAATTTATATACGCGAACATTTTTATCATTTATCATTAAAAATATTTTATTTTCAGCTTAACTGGGATACGTTATTATTACATCACACATATATATCTCTTCAATTTCACTTATATATGTGATTATCCTAGAGACCTACATATATATTTCTTCACTTAACGTAGTTCTGCAACTATTTTAATTATTTAACATTTATAATTACAACCTTACTGAAACTGTTTTATTCTTTTTAACTTAACTACTTTATTTTTCATTACAACAATTACATCTAGATAATCAATTCTTTGTTTGTTACAATTTGTCTGAATACTTCGTCTTAGATTATATACGTCACTACGTGTTTCAAAACTTTCTTAATAAAACATAAATTCCTCCCTCTTTCTATCCTTTGTACACATTTGACGTTGAAACACATATATAAAGTATTATAAAGTAAAAAAAAATTATCCCCTTTGTCTTCGCTTCTCACCACTCTGACTTACGACACTAAATTTATATATTTTGAAAACACATCTTTTTGTTTTATTTTAAAAAAATTATTTACGTTATTTTGTAAAATTAATTCAACATGTGATCATTAATTCCAGCAATAGAAATCCCAGATTCTAGCCCCCAAAATGTAACAAAAACCCGGCGATCGAAAGCTTAACTTCCCTTTTATTTATATATAACGGGGAATTCTTATAATTCAAGATCGTCCACTTTCCGCTACCGCAAGTAGAGAGAACATATGGACATACACGAGTCTATATCCGTACTTGACCGAACCTGCAACTATACGGGTATAGCCCCAGGTTATTTTTCCCGGTCAAATATCTCTCGACTGCTGTAAGATTTAACAGAGTTACAGCGCTTGGATATTTATAAATTTTAATGGAATCAAAATACTGCACCACTAGCTTCACGTGTTAATTCAGTACTCATAATGTGTAATAATTATTTTCCCAAACCCTAAGATTATATTATTTTTGGAGTGGCGAAGAACAAGACGAAATAGATTTAAATCAATAATAAATATATTTAATAGAATAAATTAACAATAAAAGAAATACTTTAAATCATTAACACTCAATAAAAAAAACACAGATTATTTGCTATAATGCTACGATTAAAAATACAATAAAAGGATCCTATAAATGATTGTACATTTATAAATCGTCATTCCGGATATATATAAAAAAGTTAAAGAATGTCTGTCTCATTCAAAGTAAGAATTTGGCCATTGTCTCAACAAAAGTATGTGCACATGCAAATATAAAATGTAGTATACATATTTACCTAGGTTTTTAAGTCTTTGAATTAATTTGAAGTCTTGCTGACCGCCACGTGGAATTTCTCCACTTCTTTAGCAGGGACAGTCGCTCTTAAGTTAGATTTTGGTTGTGGGAACTCCGCATTTAGGACCAGGCAAAAACGAATCCTCCGGTAGGTGATATGCAGTTCTTAAATCTAGACGGGAACCATTAGAGCACAGTGAGTCTGGATCGGCAAGCGATCACGACGGCCCTTAGCCAGCCATTCTAGATGAGGCACCGATGTTAGAAATCATATGTTGATAACTATGGCTACTTATTATCGGAGGAGTGTTTCCACCAACCTCTCGACAAGAAGTCTCCAACTCTAATCTCTATACTAAAAACTTTTTAATTAAAAAATTCCCCCAGTCCTTTCGATCCTTTGTTTTCACTGTTGTTCACACCTTTGCTTTTCTGAATGTGCCTTCGGCCATTTATAGATTTGCCTTTACATAATTTCGTAGCACTATGTACATTTATTTATTTATTCATTTTTTTTTTTTTTAATTAAACAGATTTTTAATAAAATGTTCGTTATTTTTTGACATTACTGACAAGCATAAATTATTGCTGTCTTTATCATACTTCATACATGCATTTCGTTTTATCGTCAAATGTGTACTTTTATGACCCAGATCCTTATCTTTCGGTCATGTTTTTAAATTTCTATTTTATTCTTATTTAAACTTTTCAAACTTTACTTTTCTTATACATCATTTTTAGTTTGTCTTTCATTTAGATTTCTTTATTACTATTAATTTTCTAATGTACAATTTCAATATTTCTAACTTATTTTTCATTTCACAAAATCTTAACTTTGGAGGGTAAAAGATAAGAATCTTTTCGATTCTAATTCCCTCTCTTTCCTTAATTAAAACATTTCTTTGTTTATAATTTTTTAAACTCACTTTTTAGTATTCCAAACACAATATTTAATATTCTTTAAATGTTAAATATCTATATGTGTGATCACAGTATGTGCGAACATCACAATATATATATATTGTAGCCTTTTTGTTTATTCCATCTATAAACCAAATGTAATAAAATGAAGTAATTGTGGAAAAAAATTTTTTTTTGATGTAAGGAAAGTTAAGAGTTTTTATTTGAGAAAGTAATGGCTATATAGCTCAAAAGCAACATATATAGAGACAGTTTGTGTTTGTATGGAATATCTATCACTAAAGAATTGATGAGAATTAAGATTGAATCGATTGTCAGTAGCTTTAGTTAACAGTTTCTTTCTAGAGAATAAGTTTAAAGTTATAGGGGATTATAGGGAATGTTTATGTTTATGATTATCAGAAATTATAATTGATTTTATGCTTGTAATTATAAGAAATTATGATGGATATTTGTGTTCATATAATCTGAATAATCAGTTTTCTGTTTCATGTTCTGCACATGTATGTGTGTGTGATACAGATATATGAGTTTGATTTTTTTTCTTTCCTTTATAAAAATTGACATGATTTTCTATATTATTAAAAATGTAAATCTAAATAAGAAATTATTTAGATCAAATAAATGTAACCTTTGTCTGACCAGAAAGCATTAGTAAGCTTATGTTTTTAATTAGATCTTCCGTTGACTAATTTTCCATAAATTAATCGTCAATGTGTTAATTGAAGAGATCTGGTTTCAGATTAGACAAAGTTGTTAAAAGAATAACACTTAAGGAAGAGTCATTGTTCATTCTGAGTGGAAATTTTTTTAATTAGACTTGAAGAGGAACCACTGGGGGAAGAGGGGTTTAACATCTGTTTTCTTTTCTCTCTTTTACCCTATATAAAATTGAGAAAAGTGAATAAAAAAAACTTTTGCTAATTTGGAACAACGGGCTAACTACTAAAAATTAATATCTCTAAAGATTTTTTTTTTTTCAAGTTTTTAAAATTTTCTTTCTCAGAATTTAATAATGCATTTAAGTTTTATAGTAGACCAAAATATGAATTTCTAATTCATCCATAAATGGTGCATACTCCTTTTCCTCAAATCAATTATAAAGTCAACTTTTGATAAGACATTTTATACTAAATGCTACAACTTATCCATTCTGCTTATAAAAATTCATGTAAGGAGAGAACTATCAAATTTTTTTTATCAAATTAAAAAAAAACAAAACAATTTATACTATAATAATTATTTGGCTGTTTAAAATTCGTTTAAAGTTTCAGCAAACTTCTGAAAATGTTTAAAAAGTTAATTCATGTTTAGTAATCAAAAAACTGCTTGTTGATATAATTTGAGCCTTTAAATGGGAAGAAGAAAGGGAAGCAAACGAATTCAAACCAAGGAAGAAACTCATCAAATGGAAGGTAACCAACAGAACTTTTTTAAAATTTATTAATTCTCCTGTAGCTACACTTTTGATTTAAAATAACTATCTACGTTTTTTTATCTATCTTGATTCAAATGACTGTCTGTGCGTTCTATACACATTTAATTAAAATAACTGTCTGATGTGCAATTATATAGATATCTGAAGTAAAATGAACTGAATATATTAATTGATTGATGGACAGTGGAAGGAAATAAATTTAAAAGGGACTATCTGTAACGTTGATATTTAGTCTTTATTTTATTTCGTTTATATAATATGTCATTTTTTTTAAATTATATTTTATTTTGTTTATATGCTATGTCACACTCTAATCACTAGATTATTTAATTTAATATTTTGTTTATGTGTAAAATGTTTGAAGGAAAGAAAAAAAAAAGATTTTGATACCATTTAAGTATAGATGCTCACGTAAATTTAAATTTAAAAGCAAAGAGAGAAATGATATAAATATTTTTTTATTATTCTGAACAAAATTTTAATTCGTGCTTAATAGTAAATATGAGGAGTGAGAGATGGTCGTAAAACCCATAATTATGCTAAAGTATTGTTGATCTGTTATTAATATAAATGTTAGGTATGTTGTTGGCTTGACTGTTTAAAATTGAAATAATTCATATATGCTTTGATTCGGGATTTGATTAGTCTTTGTCATTTATCTAGGCTGTAATCGATGTAGATATGGGCATGTATAAAGATATAAATGCTTGTCATTACTAATATAAAGTAATCCTACCACCCAACAGATGGGAAATAGCTGTCTCATGATTTATTTACCATGGCAGTGGAGATGACTAAGTTTCACTCCATTTATTTTATTAAGATAGGGAATTATTAATAAAGTTACTGTTTAATTGTAGAAAATGTTTTGCATGCCAATATAGAGATTAGGTGTCTAGGCAGAAGCTCTTTAAACAATTCTGGATCTTAGGAAAAGATCTCTCTCTCTGGCTCAAGCAAATAGTTTAAGTTTGAAGTTGATGTTGTTGTTTTTTTTTTAAATTTCCCTTACCAAGATGTGCGCGTTATAAATACTGCATGGTGATGTGGGATATGAAGAGAGTTTTTCTTATGGGAGACAGAATAAAATTGCCCTGAAAGGATAAGGATTCAGTCAGATGTATATGTATGATGAGGAATGACAAAGATTTTAATTAATAAACTAACCGATCTGTGTTGATTTTTTTTGAATGATGGTAAGCTGAGCGGACATACTGACATATTAAGATATAGTCCAAAACGTAAAGATCTGACAAGCATGAATGTAAAAGTGTGGGTTTTGAATTTAAACCCGTTTGCAAAATCAGTAGGGGATTTCTATGGCATATTCTCCTTTTTCATTGGAAATGTGAAAATTATTGCTTGATAAAATGATTTAGAAATTTAAGATTATTGCACATTGCTAGTTAGAATAATTGAAACGAATATACTATTTTGGAATAGTCCAATGGACAATGTTTACAATAAAAGGGGGGGGGAAGTAGAAATTTATAGGTTTCTTCTCTTTCAAGATATAAGTTTTCTTAAAGCTAAAACTATACGGAATTCTGATTCCATGTGTGAGCGTTTGTATTTATTATTATTATTAATTATTTATTTAATAAATGAATGGGTCAAAACAAGAAGTGAGTCATCCAGGAAATTAGTTAATTCTAACATGTATTCGAATAATAGTCCTGAATAGATCAGAAGCATATATTTGTGTAACAATATTATAATTTAGTGTGTTTTTATTTTAATCTTTACCATTATTATTTCATGTAATAAAGTTTTATTCTTGTTATAAGATTATATTGTGTTTTGGTGTTTCAAATATCTCCAGAATCTATATATCCAGCACCTATAGTTAAAGGAATATTAGTTCATATTTAAATTTAGTTATTCATTTTGTATTGATAATTTATTTCCAAGATCGATTTGTAGTAGTCATTATTATATCGATTCACATAGTTAAATTTATATCGATAATTTATTTCCATGATTGAATTACAGTATTGATTTTATCTTGAATATTTATATTCGATTAACATAATTCATTTGTATAAGTCACTTTTATAACTTCATTTTCACATGGTTATTTTTATAATTAAATAATTTGCATAATCTGATTTATAATTATTTCCGTACTTTGCTTTCATAAGTAAATTTTGATTGATTTATCTGATTGATGTCCATGGTTTACTTCCATAGTTTACTTTAGCAAAATAAAATTATTAAGGTTATTAATTAAAATAGATTAGAAATAATAGAATAAAATGACAGGGAATAGTTGAGTTAAGTTTAACAAATTTAATCTTTTGATTCATTGTAATGTTGTGAATATTGGGAGCAGACATAAAATCCCTTTCCTGCTCTCGATGTTTAGAGTGATTCCCACTATTGAACTTGTATTAAAATTTATTTTAGCATATATGGGATCATATCCATTACAGTGTAATCACTTACATGGGCACCTCTTGACAGATCTAGACCTTGAGAAAGAGCAGTTCAATTATTGATCTAAGAGCTAGTGTGGAAGTCAAGTAGCACATTATAATAAAATCGTTATACTATTATAAAAATGGGGATCATGAATTGATAGTTAATCAAAAGATACACGTGTGTTAGAGAAATAAGATTAGAATTCTCAGTTTAGAGAACATAACATAGACATTCCTATTATATAATTGTAGCTATTGAAAGTGATAAATACTGAGAACGAAAAATAAAGTAATGGAATTAAATGGGGAGGATTTATTTGTGATAATTTTCATCTGATATTAGATTAAATGATAATTTTATATTCTGAACATAGATTATGAGTTCTCTGCATTAATTACCGATTTGTTTCCAGTCAGATATAAATGAGAACCGTATATAGTATTTTCTGTAGTTACCACTCGAGATCAGATATTTATAATAAAGTTGTGGAGGGAAGTTGTTTCATTATTATGAAGTTTATAATAAATTTATCACGAAATATTTGCATGACTAATGCTAGGTTTGAAATTAAGACCGTATAGATTGAATAGTTTTATCAATATTATTATTTTTTTTTTTTGAGAGACAATCCAATTACTTTCTCCAGTATCTTCTATAGTCCTAAATTGGCTAATGATGATGATCTCTGGTGGGCATTACAATTTATAGCTGTAATTTGGCGCTCCAGCATATTTGATCCTAAAGTTAGTGTAAACTCAATTGGCTAGCTACTTGAAATAAATGAGAATTTATTGAGGTTGAATAAGTGAAAGATTACGCGGAGAAAGTTGCATTACGCGGAGAAAGTTGAGGTGACAATATATATATATATGTGCGCATGTAAATTAGACATAGTAATTGTTTTCAAATATTATTTTACTTATTAAATATGGTTTTTGTTTTTGATGAAACAAAATAATATCAAGAGAATTATGAAGCAAAAAAATAATTGGATTGGATATACATTTAGATGGACGGCAAAGTAACATATAAGTAGACACTATCAAAGATGATATAAATAAGCAAATAGATGAATGTGTTTGAAAAACCGAAGTGAAGACAATAAAACTCGGAGAAAGATTGTCAAATTGATGTGCAGAACCTGTCTTTTGGTAGATTAATAATGATGAGAACAAATGCTTTGCATGTTTCTAAACTACTATAGAAGTAAACAAATCTTTGAATTAATGAAAATACTGATATAATGAAATTATCAATTTCCTGCGGAAATTTTAATTTACACTTTATGTTAATAATTTTGGATTTCGAAGAAAATGTGTGTTTTTTTTAATTTACTGTATTATATAATAGAGTATATCAAAACATATTCTCATAAGTAACTATGAGATTTACAAAATAATGAAATGTGCAACACTATGATTTTTAACAAAGAGGCAACATATCAATAAATTGCATTAAATTAAGAATTTTGTTCAAAATAATTCCTATAAATTTACATTTAGTCTGCTTTGGGTAGTAATAATTAGTTTTTCCTCATTTTGTGATGATGGTATTTTAGATGTGATAATATGTTGGGCTATTTCCATCATTTGTCATTAAATATTGAATATCTAGAAAATTATAACCTACTAATTTGTGTGTTTTTGTTAATAATTGTTTGTATTTGGAAAAAGTTTAAATAAAATTTAAAATTTTCTAGACATTCAACATTTAAAGATAGATGATGAAATAATCCAACACATTATCATATATAATATTCGATGTGATTAATTAAAAATAGTAATTTTTATTCATCAATTAAATTTATGACAAACTACTTATCTAATTTTTTTAATTAAATCAGACTACACACAAAAAAAAAATTATTGCAGAATTACGAAATAATTATAATTGCAATGATAAAGTTTTCGAATGCAATTATTTACCTCACCATAACCACAAACAAGAACTTGTTTACCACCAAACATAACGTCTGTAGTCCGCTTTAAACTAAAAAAAACAAACAAAAAAAAAATATATAATAAAATATAAATTTATCTAGCTTTCTGTCTCTCTCTCTATATATTTATATATTAGACTATCAACATTGAATTATCTATAGGAACTAATACTACAAACTTTCACAAAGATTTTATTTTTGTAAAACAACAAAACATTTATTTTTTATTAAATTAGATATGTTATTTGGTTCAAGGAATAATATATATAAATTTTAACTTCATTATATATATATATATAGTTTTCCAATTAAAAAATATTGTCTAAATTCAGCAAGCATGCTTGTAGATTAAATAAAATGTCTAACTTTATGTACTAAATATAACAAAAGACAGAATGAAAAAGTTCCATAAAGGCTTTTATTTTATTATATATTATAACTTTTCTATTTAGTACATCATTGTATGGTTGTTGTTAATGGTCAATTTTGGTAAAAAATTTAAAATTTTATATGACTAATAAGAACTTATTATTTAATTTGTAGGAAAATTTAAACACATTGTTTTTTTAGTGTTAAATTTGAGTTTATTTTCTTTAAATAGATATAATCTATATAAGTTATAATTTGAAATATAAATGGTACTATTTATTTTAAAATAAAAAGTAAATAATAGTTAAAATGAGATAAAGTAGTTTTAATCAATAGCTATAATTAAAAAATAATATTTTTATAATTATTAATAATCAAATTGAAAATTGCTATTTATTTACCGTTTTAAAATCATTTAATTAATGATAAAATAAATGTGTGTTAATAGATATGCACATTTATTTAATAATGAATGAAATTTATTTCCTGTTACAATATTCAAGTTGTTAATTGTTATTTTTTAATCATATAAATTTCCTAAAATCAATAGTTATAATAATAATGTATATTATAAAACTTAAGTGTTAAATCTAATTTTAAATTAAGAGTATTATTCAAAGATAATTTAAATTTTGCATTATTAAAATTAAGAAATATTGATCTAATAATATTAGTTTTAATTCTTTTAAAATTGTAGACAGTAATTAATATTCATTTGTGCTAGATGTCTGAAACTAATTAACTAATCAGGTATTGTGAAGTTTATCCTATAACTAGAAGATAAGCAAGTGATAAAGGGGAGATAATTCAAGAAATCATTAAAGAACCATATTTTCTTATCTTAAAAATTTTAAATATAAATTTATTAAAATATTATATTTTTTACTAGTAAAAGTTAATAATAATACTTTTAAAACACATGGAATACATTTTAAGAAGTTGTTAATTAATTTCATCATGGAATGAGAAGCAAACTATCCTTATTGTTATTCTACATAGGCTGACTATAAATTTATGATAATGAAAGGAACAAAACTTCATTCAAGTAGACAAAAAGAGAGGAATTTATTTCTTATTAATTTTTATATGTATTATGATATAAAACATCATTTGCTAAATCTTATCTTTAGTAATGACAGAGATAATTACTTCTATTCATTGAGACTATTGATATTTAAAGATATTAATTTATTTATGACATTAATAAGATGATAATTTCCTAAGAAAAGAAAAAGGTGACGCAGATTTATTTTTGAAAAGTTTATAAGTACTAATTTTAATAACATTTCGATATTTGTATGTCATTAACTATTTTGAATATTGAATTATTTGTAAGAGTAATATTAATTTTTTTAAAAAAATTCTACCACTATATATTTTGAAATTTGAGGAAAAAAATGAAAATTTTCAAAAATATAAAATATCTTTATTAAATGGTGAATTAATCATATAGATGTCATGTAAGAAAGGATAAATGTATGCTACAAGAATTAATTAATAAATAACTTTTATTTGGATTTTTGTTCATATTTTCAAATTATGATAAACAATGGTGACAAGCACGAAAGGGAGAAAAGAGGAGAAAAAAAGTTCTTTTCTTTCAAGCAACCATTGGTAATGTGGTCATCGTGCTAACAATATATTCCCATAGAAGTTTTGTGATTTTTTTTAAAATTTTCAATGCATTGAAGAACATTTTTTGTGGTAATCATCTGAAATCTGGGCACGACCGCTTGGGGCATTGATGCTATACAAAATCAATCAAATGTAATGTTACCGGGCCACTGCAACTTTTTTTTATATAACATGATTTTTTTTTTTTTGATTAAACAAATTTTTATTTCATTTATAACATGATTTCTTTTTTATTAAACAAATTTTTATATTCATTTTCATTGTTTTTTTTTAACCTGACATTTTTCTTTATTCAACAAATTTTGGTAATTTAATTTTGTGTTTATTTTTCTGATTTTAACAATTTTGGACTGTTTCACAATGAAAAAACTTGTTTTAACCCTGCCGTTTGAATTAGCCTTTTTTTTTTTTTTTTGCTTCTACAATAAATAGCTTTTTGGGGAACTTTCCTACTGTTATTATTAACAAAAAGTAAACAAAAATAGTAATTTATTTTAACCCCACTTGTTTTAACCCTGCTGAAAAAATATAATGCAATTATTTGGGAATTGTTTCAAATTTTTTCTACCTTTTTTTTTTTTTTTGGTTGACCAAATTTTTTTTCTTCTTATTAAATCAAAAGTAACTTTTATGCTTTTTGGGGGTACAAAATTGTTTTCAAACCCCCACCCCCACACTCGGAAAAATAATTGTAACAAAAAATCAATAATTTCTTTTTTTTTTCAACAACTTTTTCTCACTTTTTACTTTTATTTATATTTCATTTGAATTACCTTTTTTTTGCCTTCTACAATAAACTGTTGGGGGGGGGGTCATACTTTGTTATTATTAACAAAAAGTCAACAAAAATAGTAATTTATTTTAATCCCGCTGAAAAAAGATCATCCAAATACTTGTCAATTTCTAATGAAATAATAAAAAAAAAGTACACAAACTTTGGACTTTTTGAACTTATTATTTTATTGCTGGAATAAAAACAGTCTGGTATTTGGGAGGACATTAGTGCCTGAAAAAAGGACACAGTCTCCCTCACTTTCTGTATTTGACAATTCTGAAAAGTTTAAAAATTGCATGTTCTTCTCAGACCTTTTGTTGGTCTCGTATATTTTCCCTGCTGAAATGTGACTTAGCACGTGAGCTTTGTCGAAGCATGTTCGAACATACCCTTTGGCAATTTTTTATATATTAACATTTTTTTAGGGAAGGGTGGGACCATATGACAATTATTAGTAATCAACAACATTAATTAAATATAAATGACATTACTCTATTATGGAGATTTGAAAAGTTGCATCAACTTGAAATTCAAATACCCTCAAGCGATATGGTAATCAGCTATGAATAGAACAAATATGCATAAATAATTTCGAAGCACAAAACAGGCCATAATACTTTTGTACAATGTCATGTAAAGCGGCCTGCAATGGGTTAATACATACAATATACATGTTGTATTAGACGTAAGGCCGGTCGCAGAAATGACATTCTTATGTGTTTTGATACATAAACAATGCCATCAGGTGGCCATGCCCGGATTTCAGATGATTACCTTTTTTGTTCACATTATTTTAGTTGTATTAACTATAATATTAAGATAATATTAAGTACTTAGAATTATTTATTTCATATTATATTTTTTAGATTTAAGTATTTAAATTTTTTTTTATATAAAATTAAAAAAAATCTTCTTGTTTATAATTCCATAACATAAATCAAATGATATCCACAAGAGAGTCATCAATGATAATCATAAAATATTATGATTAAGGTAATATATTATTTTTTAATAAGATATAAAATATTGGTATTTAATTTTTAAGGACAGAATCAGGTAAAATAAGTATGTGTGATATTTATAATATGTGAATTTACCAAAAGTATATGATAAAGGATTGAATATATTTATTATAATATTAATGAATGTATAAGCATATGTATGACCGATCTCTTTATAAGTTAAAGATAACCAACTTATTATATTTATGATAAATTATATCATAAAACTATTTGCTTGCTTTTTAATCTTCTTGGTATGTCAAAAGTATTAAGGTGTTAAAGATAAATTTAAAATGTTATTAGAGAAATGATGAATAATGTTTTATGCGATGTTAAGTATTTTATAGGGAGTGTCAGATTTTAAGTAGTGGTATGGGAAAGTAATTTATTGGAATTCTTATAGTGTTGTGGATGTGTTGATTAGATCAAAATGATACAGTAAAGAGTAAGTCAGAATATTTGATATAATGGATAGTGACATTTTCTAAAATCTGTAAAAACTTTAAATAATAGCCAAGATAAAAAATTAAGGTAGACACAAAATAATATGTGGCCTTAAGTTATATTGATCCATGGTATTATTTATTATAATTTTATAAGACATTCATCCTATACTTGTTATTACGAAAAATTGCACTGATGTTTTATAAACATCGTATAAAGGAATTGAAAATTTAAGTAATGGTAATAGTTAAACTTTTAAATGATGATAAGGTAAATCAATTTATTGCAAGAATGATGAAACACCAAACAAATAGTGTGCTAAAGAATGTAAGAAGAAATATTTTATGAGTGCTTTTATTGGATAGCAGTGATCAAAATACAGAATGAAAGTATGAAATATAAGAGATATAATATTAAAAAATAAAACCTGTTAATTTTTATTATTATTGTAATATAATAAAGTATCATATCTTAATGAACATTTTAAATAATTAAATATTTATTTTATAACAAAATAATAAAAACTAAAGGAGTAAAATAAGTTATAGAATATAATTAGATAATAATATTATAGACAGATTAAAGGTGAAGGAATAATAATATAAAAGAATATCCTTGTGAAATATTTATAATTTGATGAAAATACAAGTTTGTGTATTTTGTTGATATATTTTCAATATAAAAATATTAAGAAATATACTAATGTTAATGAAGTAAAGTATGAAATATACTATATTTTATTTGTAAATAATTTTAGAGTGAAGTATGAATTATTTCAGTTTATTATAATTACTTTGTTAATATTAGTTTATAAAATTTTGTGATAATATATTAAGTATTGTTCATTAAATATAAGAGCTGTGTAAATTATTTTGTATAATACTAATATAATAAATGTTAATATTTGTTTTTAAATTAATTAAGTGTCGAGTCTCTTTTCTTGTTTCCAAGTTATTGTTCATCATCTTTGCCAAACATATATTATAATAATTAAAGATATTGGTATTCTTGTACATAATCTAAAATAAGATAAGAAATAAGAAAAAAATATGATAATTGTTCAAGACATTTAAAACTATATTTAAATATCAATTAATTCAATATTTTCTTCATCTTACTCAATGATCATAATGAAGATTGAATAATTAGTATGCCATATAAAATAAAAATGATTGGATTATAGTACATAAAGATAAGCAATTATTTTAAATTTGTTTATGATAATTAATAGCGATAAGTGTTGGTTAACAATTTTAATTCAGTTTTTAGTCAATTTATAAGAAAATTTAGTTAATTATTTTGAAAGGGAGGAAGTGATTAGTATATTTGTTTCTTAATTTTTTTTTTAATGTAACTGGATGTAAGTAAAATCCTTTTCTACATTTGGTTGTGTAAATTAATTTATTCATTTTAAGAAACAATAGTTACCTGAGATGTTGTTTGAGTTAAGGAATGTTAATAAAGGAGTGATATATAATCATTTTAATAAGTAGATGAATATTATATTGTATTATAATTAAATTTAACATAAGAAATTTTAACATTAAATATAATTTACTTATTTTATATGAGTCATTGGAGTACCATTGATATTTTAGTGAAGTTGTGTTTCATGATATTCCTATGCCATTGAGGGTATACTTTTTGGTATATACTCAATGTTAAAAAGGGGTACCTTACTGGATGATTAGTAGCAAGTCTCATGATTATTGTTATTTTATTGTGAAACAATTTATTAATATTGATATAATATATTAGACATGAAATGAGTAATATTGATATTATTATAATTTTATATAAAAGAAAGAAATCTTGATTAGACTGAGCTAGAAATTTGTTGTTATATCTACTGAACATAATAGTTAGTGGGTTAGTCATTCGATTAGGTTACAATATATATATATATATGATGCAGTACATTCGATTAGGTTACAATATATATATATATATGATGCAGTACTTATGGATTATATTCCTTAATCACATTTACAAATACAAAAATAATTAAACTCAAAGAAACTTACCTATCTAATATTGATTCCCGACAGCTATACAGATTGTCAAATTTGGTCTAAAAATAATTAAATTTACTAGCTATAGTTAAATTTAATTTTTAAATATATTTAAGATGGTATAAAAAAAGTGTAACAAACTAAATTAAATATCTAAATTATTATAAAAATTAAAAAAATAGTGACTAATTTATTGCTAAAGAGTTCAAAATTAGAATGCAGATGTGACAGACCTGGGATGTAATACATGGACTTGAACTCCAGAATCTGTCACTATACTATCATACCAAATCACACAGGATGAAATTATTATTGTAATATGTAATTGCTTTACAATTCATTAAAGCGTACATCCAATCCATTTCAAAAAAGAAAAAAGACCAACAAAGATAAAGAACACCAAAATAAGTAAAGAAGAGTTTTGTGATGACTATACAAACTAATCAGGGAACTACAAAACAATCAGCCTATATCACACACTGGTCATCAGTCTACTTAAATGACATTTGAGAAACTATCCTAATCTCTTCTGCACTAAACATTTCTTTCTGAAAGATTTCAAGTTTGACTATTGTAGTTTCCCACTGGCATTTTATCTTTAATCATATCCTTCTGCTGAAAGCAATAGCTGTTACAATTTCTTCAAAGCTATCTTTAAGATGTAAATGGCATCTGTTTCTCTGACTGAAATCATGTTACCCATCACCTGCTTTTCAATGCAATGTATTCAATATCATCATATCCATCAAAGTGTAAAATTTACTGACATAATGTTACCATGTATTTTCACATTATTATGAAACATTCTTAAATGAAATATTTTCAATGCCTTTATACTGTAATGCTGGAGTTTCCTATATAATAAATTTTGATGGAATAATATTCACATAAACAACTAGTTTATTAAAAAGTATCACTATGATAAAATACCATTCTTTTAACTTATTAAATATAATAGCACACTTGAGTCTTTCTATCTAAAAAGCTACTATGATTTACATTCTCCAATTGATAATCATCTAAAGTAAAAGTTGTTTAATATTTCATTCCACCACTGGCCAATAAACTACATGAGATTTTTGAACATTAAATCACTAAATCCACTTCTTTATAAGTTATATTCAAAACATTAAAAATATTCTGTAAATTATCTGTGAATTGGCAAGAAGAACACAGCCATCACTAAAAACTCTGCAATCAAATTTATGTCACATATTGAAATCTTCTTGATGAAGCTACCAATAAACTGTTTCAAAGACCAGTGTCGTGAAAATGAAAAACAGAGTTGGAGCTAATATATCAATTTCATTCAAATGCTCCAGAATTTCTACCAGTAGTTAAATGCAGCTGCAGAACATTGAAATAGGTAGTTACATATTATTGACCAAGGACTATTTTTTTTAACATGGCTACAAACGTTGATTGTCAGATATCCTTGAACAAATTAATATAATCAATTATACAAATTATATCTATTCTTACAATACTATCTTGCATTTCCTGACAACAAAAGCCATATACTTCTTCATTATCTAATACCATATTGAATCTCTCTAATAAACAATTATCTATGAATGAAATTAAAATGTTCAATAAAATTTTTGTAAGTACTTTTTGCTATAGTGGACAATAATGATATTCCATGATGTTCCTAAGTTTTCTCTATCCCCATTTATTTATAAATTAACAATGATAGCATTCTTCACACCATATCACAACTTGATGGCATTCTATATTCTAAAAAATTATAATAGTTTTGATATGAACCTATACACACAATATTTAAATCATTCTCAGAAATTATATCATGATACATTTTTTAAGATTATAAAGAATGAATGTATCTATCTAAATTAATATGAATATGTCTTCTGAATTTTATTATCTTTATTCAAAAGATAATCAACATTCTTCCTTCCATATGTTCAGAATATCATTATCATCATATAAAAAGTTCCATTCATTGATTAAATAATATTATATCATTTTCCAGGTAAATATATTATTCTCAATGTTGCAAAAAAATTTAAAGATTCTGTAATCATTAAATGAGTTTATCTCCATCATAGTTTTAATACACAAACTATTCTTTATAACAGTCAATTTTTTTTTTTTAAATACCTATACTGCTTGTAAAGTTCCACATTCATTTTAATCAAGCCAATAATAGTACATTCACTGTCAGAGACTTAGTCAAGATTTTTGTTTTAGTAAATTCAAGAATAAATTTCAATTTTTCTAGCAAAATGTAAAAAGATAGGATCCATTGTTAATCACATTATTAATCTATGACGTATTCTACAATCTGTGCCTTCAAGTATTATTGTAATACTGTCTTTTTTTTATATATATTTGACTCCTAATTTCTCTAAAATAATTCATAAGATGTTATAGTTTGAGAATAAATTGTAACCAAATCCATTTATAGCAATTATGTTTAAACAAAAAGTTTTTAATAAACAGTCTACACATTGTGCAAAAATACACAATAATTGACTATTCAAATCTGCATAGTCATTATCATTATTCTAATAACTTTGAGTAAAAGTTTAATGTTATTCATGACTTGAAGTGTCCAAGAAGAAAAAATTAATCTTATCCTTAGTGATGCAATAACACTATCAAAAAAAAAAAAAAAGCTTTGTTTTTTATGAACTCTATGAATTTAAATTAAAAGAAACACAGATACTATTATGCAAAACATTTTTTGATAACAGCGGTTCATTGATATTCTAGAAATTTAAAGATATCAATTTAATCCTCAGAGTGAATCCAATAGCCTGCTGAATCATTTAACTATACCAGCTGCCTCTCCAAAAATTTATAGACATCTAATTACTCAATCAAACTTTTTCTGCACCTATTTTTCTATCAATGAGTTCACATAGCAGATATTAAAAGGATTTCTATTGTTTTATAGAATGCATATTATTTCCAATAAAATTAAATATTTGAAATTTTTAATTGATATTGTTGGTTACATTATTTCCAATGGAAGTTTTCTATTTCCTTTCTAGTCCTTTTTCTTCATCTTGAATCTTTTGTCTGCATTTTATATTAAGTCATTTATGCTTATATAGAATCTAGTCATTATGATCTTTTCATTCTATCAATCATCTACTTGTTCTAATTATGACAATAGACTTTCTCTTATAGTTAAACAGTGACATTTACATTCTTTAATTACAAGTATGGCAACTTTGTAATCAATTTGAGTATGTAAGTTATGTAAAGAAAATAGTGATGAGACAGATTAGCTCAATATTTAGTTGTGATCTTGCACAAAGCAATATAAGCAACATTGGGATATCTCATTTCCAATTGTCATCATGATAATAATTGACTATTTTAGTAATCCTATTTAGAGATGTTTCCTAAATGGAAAAATTTAGAAAGGCTGTCTAAAAGTAGTCTCACAGGTACTAGAAATGTGTAAACTTTCTTAAGATCTGAACTTGGAGAAGCAAATTTAACAGATTTGACAAAATTTAAGATTGATATATCTGCTCTTAACAATGATATAATAATGAAATTATGCTGCAATTGTAATATGGAAGTTATTCATGTGTTACTTAACATTAGTGATATTTAATTAATTTTTGATAATTAATTAAAATTGCAAGATGACAAGTTGAATTTCTTACCTTTGTGACAGAGTCATTAACATTCATTGCAGGAACGGTAAGCTTGCCTGATTTAGAGAGTTGATATAGCCGATGAACACCAGTTACACTTTCTTCAACTATACCTTTAATCATATTGAACATTGCAGGGTACTTCTTGAGCATCCAATGAGTAGCATCACCTCCATCATCCATAATCTGAAAATAATTAAAAATATAAATAATCAACTATTTTTTGAGTGTGTGTGTATATAATGCTAATCCTGCTGATATTTTATGTATGTAATAAATAAACTTTTAAACAGTTGTTAATAATCATATTTTAAAAGTTCATAAATATTATAAATGTTCAAAACTAAATTAACTTTCAGTTCCTTGCCCATATAACAATTTTCTGTAGTTTTCTAAGTAAAATAATGTTTATCCATTGCACATATTATAACTTGATGTCTAATAGGATTTTTGATTAATTACCATATAGAAAAACTCTTATATTTTTAGAACCAAATTTATCAGAACTCCAACGTTTTATATAATCAGTAAATACAGAATTATATCAATGTTCCTGACCATGACTGTTTACTATTACAGATATATAATATTTTATCAAAATAGCAATCTAATTCCTCAAAATATGAGAATTCTACTAATAATGACTCACAATTTTATATACAACGTTGAAGTTTTAAATTTGTTGCAGATACTTTTTACCATCGGAAGTGCTTAAAAAACATTATAATAAAATATAAAAAAATATTTGTCAGATAATGAATATTTCTGTAGTACAATTTCCACTACACCACTCTCATGCAAGGTAGGTAGGTACTGGTTTCAATCCACTTTTAACACTGTGTGAAGGAATGTAATCATAAACATGACTGAAAACATATCAAAAAGATCTATGATCTCCAAACTAACATTTTGTGCCAAATCAGCATTCATCAGTTGACCCAGAACACAATCTCTTACTCATATCTTTATCATTGTGCAGTATATATATATCAAATTACTAGTTTATTTAATATGACAATTGTGTTGCCCTCACAACTTTGATGCAAATCACTTAATGGAAGTATATTAATAATCTTTATTAGTCATCTATTAAACTAGAGATTATCTAATAATATTTCTGTAGGATAATTTTTACTACACCACTCTCATGCAAGATAAGGACTGGTTTCTATCACAAGATGTATGCCAGTCCCTAAATTGTTTGAGTGATGTAGTGAAAATTACACTACAGAAATATTATTAAATATTTACCAGATTCTTATAAGCTTTACAATTCTTTAGAATTATGCATTTTAATCATATTTGTCATAACAGCGATATAATTTGATATCTTAATTTTCTCATTTCATTATCATGATTATGCAAGTTCTTTTTCTTATCATTTTTAAATTTACACAATTACTGATTATAAAAAAAGAAGTCACAACTCTATTGTCTTGTACATAAATAAAATATGTGATTTAGAGTAATCAAATATTTTATAATTTAAGCCATACTCATTAGGTATTATATTAAAACTGAAATAATAAAGGGATTTATTATCCTCAAAAAATATTTACCATCTTACATCCCTAATTACATTTAATTGATCAAGGAGATAATAAAATGAGTGGGCTTCATTAGCTAAACTGAAAGTCTTAATGCTCCATGGTCACCAGTTTCCTGTTAGGGTTCCTTCTTTTATATTTAATAATAAAAAAATTATAATTTTACATACTTTTCTTGTAAATTGTTGCTAAGTTCATTTTCTTTCTTTGTTTTTAATAAAATGCATTTGAGGTGTCACTATCCAAACTCCACTCTAATTGCTATGAGATTTTATTTTCCTATTTTTCTTTAGAGCTTGGTTAATGTTCCTTTAAATTTAAAGAGTTTCGATATTCTAACTGCTTTCATAAAACTTACTAAAAGTCTTTTTGCTTTTCTGAAGTCTTAATAATTCATTTGTAATGTGCAATTTCTTGTAATTTTTTAATTCACTATCATACTTTTTTTTTTTTAAATAATTACTCTTAAAAAATATCCTTTTAATTTAGGTCAAATAGATGGGTTTAAAATTGTATTAATAATTTAGCTCAATAGACTTCTAAAGGGTGATAATGTATATTTTATAGTATGGTGTTAAAAAAATGAAAGTTTTTGAAAGAAAAAATATTAGCATAGTCAACTTCCAGTAAATAAGGGTTTTCGTGATTTTCCTACCTTACTTTATTATCTATTTAAAATAAAAAAAATATTGTAGATTGAATGTACATCTAATGGTCTTATATTCATGACACTGTCTAATTAGGTGATTCAAATCTTCAATGTAAATTTTCAAACCAGCTTCCCAAACTATTTAGATTTATTAACTGTCAAAGGATGGTAATACATCAAATACTTATTGAATAATTTTTAAAACATTCTGCATTAAAGATATTTACTTGTTTTAATAATGTTAATTAATCATGAAGTGCTTAACATGCTTAATTAACATTATTAAAGCTTTGCTCTATATGTCTTGCATATTTGTTTATTACATTTCTTTAAAGATAAAGCATCAAAATTTATAATTACAATTATATTTGTTTTATAAATTAAAAATATATTACAGAGTTATATATTATATCATGGGAGAAATAAATACATCTTACCATGTTGGGCTGCCAACCATCGGCATTAATACATTTATCTATACACCACCAAAAATCTTCTTCCGTTTCCCCTTTCCATGCAAATACAGGATAACCTGGAATGAAGAAAAGAAATAAATGCTATAGTGATAGAAAGCAAATTATACGTACAAAATTTTTTTCTAAAAGTCTGAAAGAAATAAAAAATTAATATAGATAACCAAGTATACAAATAAAAAATATGAAATGAACACATTCCTTAAAAAATTTAATTTTACAATAAAAGTACACCAGCTTCGATTATGATAATATATATAAATGAAATGTTCCGTATATGTATCCACAATAATCTAGCATTAGTGGCCATTATAAACCTTTTACCCCAGAAAAAGCATCATAGGAAAAACTTGGCAACAATTTAATCACAAGAATTGACAGCATAAAAATATTATGATGTTAATAATAAAAAGATGCAAGCAGATATTTGGCAATCAAAATTTACTGGAAGTCATAAATATTATTTTCTGTGATGTCTTTTTGTTTTCTTTGCTCATAGAAAAAAAACAAAAAATGTTTATTGTGTCTCTTGATAACACTGCTCATATTCTGAATGCATAGCCTAAGTTTCTTTTCAGAAGATTATGGAAATGATATGGTGTAGAATAAATAAATATTCAAGGTAATCTTATAGAGAGTTAATTTAAATTTGTAGCTGCAAGAAATGTAATGTTTTTTATCAATATTTTTTTAACATAAGTATACACATACATGTTAATCTATATATAGTACAACTTGTTTCTTCACACATAGATAACTCAAAATATTGCCTAACTTAAAATTTTAATGTTTCCATCATTTTAATTGTCAATTTAATGTTAAATCGTTCAAATAATTCAAAGACTGTATTATTTTAAAAATTATATAATTCAAATCCTTTTCTCTTTATTTGTCAATGTATTTCTTATAAATCAAATTATTGAACTGCATTGGGGGGGGGGGTAAAATTATTGCAATTCAGCATTCTATACCTTATTAAGATCAATTTCTTTAATTGAGCTTCATTCAAGACTGCTTCCATTTGATACAATAGTTGATTATGCTTAACACTTTTTTTCTGATTTTAAAAATATTGATTAAATTTATCTAAATTCTTTTTTAAACCTCACATTTCTTTTGCCTTGCAAAGTAATTTCATTCTTTTTTTTTTAAAGATGAATTTAAAAATGTTGACTAATAAGATATTACTGTAAAAAATCTTAAGATATAAATTCTTTTAATTCTTGCATCTATGAAGCAGAAAAGGAATGAAACTAAAAACAATCACAATAAAAAAGATTACAGAATTTTGTCAGAATCATTTTTAAAGCATTATTAAAAATAATTAATATAATCTGTAATTTATAGCGAAAAAAAATATTTTTAGAATGAACTTTTGTACCATTTCATAAATGTGGAAGAGGAAGCTATCCCTAATAATACTTATTATTTTAAATATTGTATATATAATAGAGAGAAAAAAAATATCAGAATTTCATAAATAGTGACTGATAAATAAAAAAAAATTCCTGTGCCATTGCCCTACATATTAAAACAATTTTACATGATAAATGCAATGTTGAAATTAACTGATAACAAAATTATATATACTGGGTGTACATATGTTTGTGTTTTATAAATATATTCTATGCATTTGGTGTGAAAATATTTCAAATTGTTTTATTTAAATAATAAAATTTTACAGCAATAACATCTGGTTAACATATTAATACAATTGCAGATGTATAGTATGTGTGACTATATATATTTTGTACCTGCCATAATTGCGCAACCCACATGAAAATCCCCGAGGGCAATCCACATGTGCACTCAACATTTTGCCGTCACAGAATATTTTTTTAGCCTGCTAAGATCAGGGAGAAACAAAAAACTCTCAACTATTTTACTTTTAAGTTATAGATTGCAAATAATGATGAAAAACTGCCAAAAATACTGAGACACACACAATTTATTTATGTATATACAAAACAACACATATTAGCAGTACTTTAGTTTGTTTATTTTTATTTTAATTTAATTCACACTCTGTACAGATATAGTATACCGTATGCATAAATGTTTGGAACAATTGATATTTGATAGTTACTATTTTAGAATACTATTAACGTTGACTGACTGAATGGATTCCAATCTACTGCATAGACATCTAACCACTTTCATCTCTTATTATCCCTGTTATAAGGCTGAACAATCCTGTCAAATGAGGATAATACACAATTATAAACAAAGAACGATCTTACTGATTGCCTGCTGTGAACAATTACAGACTAAGATATTAGCAAGCAATAAAATAATTGTAAAATACAGGAAATCACATTTGTACTACAATAGTTTCTAAACAAAACCAGTATATGATAAATTAAATGCATATGGTAGGAATTAATGTTGTATCGCATACTACTTATTAGAGTATTTGGTACTATGTATATCAGTAACTGGCAGTCACAAATGTATCACTACAAGACATGTATAGAATAAAATAGATAATATGATAGGAATTGTTGATCTACTGCACATCATTGTTTAAACAAAATAATGACTATAAGGAACCAGCAATTCACAAATGATGTTACAATCATCTAATACTAATGTGTTACATAAGAATGAGTTTCAGATGTAACAAGCGTAACTGAATTGCCAATTAATAGCCATCCATTTCTATCAATTATATCACCTCAAAACACAAGAATAGTTCACTCAAACTGACATCTATTTAATATAATCTTAATCTAGCTTATCTATGCAGCACAATTGAACTCCATTCATAATCTATTAACTTACTGCTTTAGTATATTGTTTAACTTTAAATAAAAATTTTATTTAGGCTAAACAAGATTAATCACCATGCATTATAATTGCATATTAGATAAATCTTGTATAGTCCATAGGGTTTGAAGCTGATTAATGTAGAGATAGTCCTTGTGATATAAAGTTCATAGGTGTATGGAATAGCTTCCATGTCGCCTCATAAATAAATTTTGATGATAGTAGTTTATCTCTTTGTTTTATTTTTGCATTGATTGTATAAAGCACAATCTTTCATCAAGGCAAGGTTGCGTATACATATTATTTACCTTTAAATAAAATGGAAATAACTGATTTATTTAACATACAAACATCTAATATAGGCAGAGATGGCAATTACAAGCTAAACTGCTTTTTATAAACTAATTTTATACAATTTATCACAAACTAAATCATGGCATGATAACTACAATCTCTTGCTTTACCTGCTCATAAACAGATTAAATAAATAACTACTTACTAATTTCAATAGATAGGAGATAAATAATAATTAACTAAAGAATAGTTTAAATAGATAGGAGATAAATAATAATTAACTAAATTATAGTTTAAAATTCATATTTAACATCAGATTTTTACTCAGGTGAATACATAGTGGGCACATGTTCAGGTGCTTTTTTCACATGTTAATAGCTTCTTTTTTGGGACTCAATGATGGGTTTTTGGCTTGCCCTCTGCCAGCTTGACAGAATGAAGCAGATAATGGTTTCTTTATTCTTGCATGGTAGATCTGACTGGACATGGCAGATTAATTAATTGACTCACAGAATAACAACACACAACGTACAATGGAAGAATAATAGATTCCTGAAAGCAGACAAGAATAATGAAAGCAGAATCATAATCCTAGAATGTAATTTCTAACATGATTTGGAACTATCTTATATGTAAAATTCAGATCCATTGCTTGTCTTTTGGATTCTTTAATCTATAGGTTACAGATAACCAGAGAATCTACTGTGGTCCGAGCTTATTTGCCCAATACCATATTTGCAAACTATTATCTTTGAGTGGGAATGTTTAAATGAGATGTTTTTTAAGAATGAAATAAATAATATTAGGGGGGAATGTATTAAAAATGATTATCCTGAATATATTGTAAAAAAATTGATATCTAATTATAATATTGAAAATATAAAAAGAAAGATTAAATTGAATAAAAATGGAGAAAATAAAATAATTTATATAGGATTTAGGGTATCAAGATATTTATTTTTTAAAATTAAGAAATTTTTTAGGTATTTTAATAGGAGATATAATACATTAATTTGCCCTGTTTATAAAAGGAAACAATGTTTGGGTGAGTTAATAAATGATTATGATAAAATTGATATTTTAGAATGTATAAATTCAGTATATATAATTAAATGTATGGATTGTGATAAAAGTAATATAAATATGACTTATATAGGAACAAGTAAGAATAAATTAAAAACTAGATTAAGGCAGCATTTATATGATAAAAAATCTGCTATATATATATTCATAAAAAGGAATTTAAGCATGAAAATTTTGATATAAGGCCATTGGAATACGTTACAAAATTTAAAGAGAGAATAAAAAAAGAGGAAGTATATATAGATCAGTATAAACCAGTATTAAATAGAATGTTAATAAATAGAGATAAAAAATAAGATAATATAGGAATAATATATAAAAATAAAAAAAGGGGGGGGGGAGGATTATAAAAAGAATGTTAATGGGTAAAGATTTAGAGAAAAGATAATAAATTTATATAAGAAGAGTATTAATTTATAAAGGTAATTTAAAAGAAATAATTAAAGATAGTGAAGGAGGTAAATAATTGTGTTTGTAGATTATAATAATATTATGGTTTTAATTGAATATTATATATTTGGAATGTATTAATATTTTATTTATTTGTGTTATTATTTTTGTTTTTTTATTTTTATTTATTTATTTTATTATTATTATTATTTTTTAAGGAAACTTGATAATGATTACAGAATGTAGTTGAAACGTTGTATTGGAAGGAGAAAGAAAATTATAGTTGGAATAAAAACAAGTTTTAAAAAGAAAAGGAATGTTGAATTTATATATTTAATAACTACCTTCTAAATTATATCACAACAATTATTTATCTCCTCATTTTTAATTTATGGATCTGTTTCCAAGCATTTTACTTACTTTTTCCTAGAATGTCTTTTCCACTTTTAATTATCATTAAAAGAAAACAACTTTTGCTTTTAACCTAAATTTAGATTAATTATGGTTTTTTTTTTGTTTTTAACTTGATTTAACAAAATAATTTTAAAATTAATTATACCCATATACATTTATCTGTGCATTTACAATATATGTTTAATTTTTATTTATTAAAACTTTTAAATTTTGTTCTTAATTTTTAACATTATCGACATGAAGTACAAATATGTATGCATATATATATATATGTAAACACAAATGTATGTGTAGTTCCACATACATACTAGAGTATTCATCGTAAATAGAAGAGAGTAGATGGAAATTATCATTATATTAATTTTAAATTTTGCTTAACTCCATCATCCCCCCCCCCCATTATCTTTGAATGGTGAATTAAAAGTTTTCGGATAATTCAAAATTATGCTTAATTCAAATTTTATTCTATTATCCTTAATTTCAAATTAAAAAATTGTTACTAAAAACATAGGTGAAAAAAAAAAACTAAGCAAAGTTAACAAGAAATATTTTTCACTTATTTATTTTAATTGTAATGAAGAATGAAGTTCCTTATATCATAGGTTAATATTCCAAATTGCTGAAAATTACAGTTTGTACATGTGATCCATCATTTACAATCAATTTCTTAAATTTATTTTTCAGTTAGGGTTCTGACATAGAGGTTGCAAACTGACAATCTGTCAGTCAGATATAGCCTGCAAAGTCTTCATATCCAGTCCATGGCCTTGATGATTTCTAAAAATTAATGTCTCTAAAATGTTGTGAGGATTAAACAGAAAAAATAAAACATTTATTAACTTTAAACAAAAACGAAATTTATTATTTTCTTTGTACCATTTATCTATCATTAAATGTTAATAAAAACCGAATGGAAGTTACTTGTTATATTTTTGAAATTTAAACATAAAAATGATTAAAATTTAGTGTAACTATTTACTTAAGTTGTAAAGGCTTGACAACAAAAGGGGCTATGTTAGAATTATTGTTATTATTTTTAGATATTTTGGTTCACAAAATGATAACAAATATGGTCCACACCTGATATACATCTAATTGGCTAGACTTTTGCAGCATTTGAGTTCCTTATTCTAACAAGTACTATATATTTTTTAATGAAATAAAGTAGCGACTTTTCTTATACAACTGTAAATTCAACGTTCGAGTGTTTGAACACAAGTGAAAACTTCTACAACAAAATTAGAACCTGCCAAAAGATGACAAGCCATGCGTACTGCTCCCATATTCCACACATAGCCAAACACTGAACCAAGATATCTCTCACTATCTTATCAAATAACATTTTGCAGTCACAACAAATAGACTCAATAAACAACTCAAAGGCCAAACTCCCTACTAAACAAACACTTCACACCCTACATAAAATAGCATGCACCCAAACTGGATGCAACACTATTCACTATGGTCAATCCCACGCCAGCCTCAGCATAAGGCTATCACAATATGACTATCAAAAGAGTGACAAATAATCCGAAGCACAAGTCTATTTTCCTCGAGGACAAAAATGAAATGGGCCATATATAACTTATTACTTAGTTACCTGATAGAATATTAATACCTTAAGCATATATATATATATTGTGCCCTTATCTATAGGTCATAATAGGGTAGAATGGTCAATTGCAAAAAAATTTTAAATTTTAAAATACGTTTGTGTAATATATTGATAATTGTATGATCGATTAGATTTTATAGTACAATTTAAGGCTGAAAAATACCTGGTATGTAAAAGTGTAATGGAGTATTTTAAAAAAAAAGGAACAGTTAAATAAAGCTTAATTATATCCTTGCTTATGGTTGTAAAAGCTGGCCATATAAAATAATACAGCTATAAATAGTTAAAAGTATATTAACAATTCAATTGTAATGTTTTAAAACTAATAAATTAAATAAACGCTATATGTAATATTATAATTATAATTAATATTCAAATTTAATCTAATATATTTTAAAATAAACTTTGGGATGGTGAGAATTATATTTAGTTCTACATTTTTAAATTATTTTCAAAATTTTTATAAAATATATCAGTTTTGGTAATTTAGACCGAGACGTAAATTAAAAAAAAAAAAATCATCTGATAAAGTTAGTAATCATGTGACTGTATATTATATACCTTCACACACACGCTTGTTAGAATATAATAATAAAGTTTGTGAATTATAAAACTAAATGTAATTGCTATCTATCGTTAAAGTAAAAGTTGAAATATTAAATGTTATTTTAATAATTGTTTTAAAGTTTAAATGATTTTGATAAAACTGTAATTGAGTTTAAAAATACTATTCTAAATAATATTTTAAAACATGACGTCATAAATTCTTTATTTTAAAAAGTTTAATCTATTATAAAACTAAAAATGTGTAAATTTGTTTGCGCTAAAAAGTCATTAACCAATCAACGGAGGTATTTAGCAGACGAAAAATAGGAATTAGATGGAGCGGGAGAAGGAATGTGTAAGTAAAGGAAGGAGGAACATATTTTTTAGCTGTATAAGATCGTAAGCTAGAAAAGTGTTATAATTTAAAAAATTTTTGTATTTATTTTAAAAGTTTTGTTTTAAAATATAATATTTTGAACTGCCTTTAAATGGAAGGCTAATTTAAAAGATTTCTTACCAGGATTTTTATTCAAGTTTAGCTGAAACCTTGCAGTAAAATGGAAATACTACAGAAAAAAATACCTAAAAGTATTGATAAAGTAAAAATAATTGTAAAGTGCCTCGAATACAGTTTATTTGTGATCAACCAGAAAATCATTAGAACTCAGATAAATATAATTTGGACATTATACAGAAAACTTAAAAGAAAAGTTATTTGCCATCAGGAAAAATTATGACGCACAATTTTAAAAGGCTACTCCGAAGTTTTTTTTTTTTATTCTTCTCTATGGAAAAATTAAGATGCGTATATCATAAGGAAAAATTATGTTAAATTTATAATGGAGAAAGAATGTTTATCTTTTTAAAGGAAACATTACAAAGTATAGAGTACCAGAATTTTAAAAGAAGGAAAAAAGTTACAGAATAATAATATGAAAGAGCTATGGTGTTTTTATGAAAAAGGAACCGAAAAAACTTTCTCTAAGAAGAATTAAAAATATTATAAAGTGTTCATTAGAGAAATGCTTAATGAAGATAAAGATTTGAAAAATATAAATCTAATTTACTTAATGAAATGAATCCATGGAAACAGAAAAGTTTTATTGAATATTTAAATCAAAGTACTGAGAAGATGCATCGTAAAAGTCGCGCGGGAGAAAATATTAGCAAGAAATATTAGAAGAGAATATTTAGAAGTTTTCTTTACGGGATTAACTAATATCATAATTAATAATTGTATTAAATATTATAAAAACCAAGGATTATCATTCATGAATATTTATTGAACGAAGTGATATTTGTTTTACCTTAAAATTGAACAAGCAGGGAGAGGAACATTAAGTGAATGGAAAAGAAATGATAAACAATTTTTTTTTTGGCTTTAGTATGAACGGTTTTTCAGGAAAATTTGATGAAGGAGTACAGTAAATATAGTTTGAATATTTTTTACTAATTTATTTTAAAATATAAAATGTTATGTGAGATTAGGGAAAACATAAAACATAAATTTAGTAATATTAAAATTTAAATATAATAGCTTGATAAAATTATAGAAATAGTGTTTAAAATAAAGTATATGGATGTGAATCTTATATCTACAAGGATCAAAAATGGATGGTGAAGCCTACGGAACGTGATCGAGAAGATAAAGGTCGTTTGGTAATTTTAATAGTTATTTATAATGCATAATGTATTTTTTTTTCAGATCATCTATTGACCTAAGAATGAAGTGTGAAAGTCTTAATTATATGTACACATTTTATGCAACATTTTAACATATAATGAGATAGGAGTAATTCGGAATATGCATGCAACAATTTATTTAAAGTATATTAATAATATAATTTAACAGAACAATTGTGTGATTCTTTTGAACTTTCATGTGATAAAGTATTCAGATATTTAAATAGTTTGTATATGAAAATATACGGAGGAAAGTAGTAAAAAGATTTTCTTATAGAACAGTGGAATAGTTTTAAAATATCAATGAATTTTATTATTGTTAGTAATGCAGATATGTGTTTGTCAATGTACAGTATAGAAAAAATCTTGAGAAATAAGATCGGATAGTGACTTGGAAGTACTAGTGGAGAGGAAACCAAGATGATGTGTTTTTTTTTAAGAAATAGGAAAATATAAGGGATTTGGATCATATTTAGTTTTGTGTGATTTAGTATAGTTAACAAAGTCCTATGACTGAACACATATGGTTTGGACAGTGTTTTGCATATCTTTAAACTTTTGATGTTAGAATAAAGCTGAAGAAATAGCTTTAGCATCGTTCCTATGATAGAGGTTGGTAGACAGGTAAAGGTCACTCCTCTATAGTGTCTTTTAATTCACTGTGCCATGATTGTCAAGGTATATGACAAGTAATATTCTAGTTGTATTTTGATACTATGCATCTATCTTCGCTATCCTTATTTCGTGAATCTGCATCGGTCAGAAAGATATTTCAAAGAAATAATGAATAAAATAGAACTGAAGATATATCATTTATGTAAGAATAGTTTATTTGCTTGAATGTATAGAATTGTGTAACTTTAAAATTGAAAGTCCAAAATATCATAAAGAGAGAAAGAATCATATAATACATTGTAAAATTAATTCAGAAATGAATATAAGATTTTGAAAAGAAATCTAAACCAAGTATTTTAAAAGTGATAATAAAATTTGAATTTTTTAAATATCAATGTTGGAGGGAATGAGTATTGCATGTTTAATAAGAGAAAATTCAATAAGGTATAATAAACATATACTTGTGCATGGTATATTAATAGTTGTAATTATATCATCCGAAGTAAGGCTTGAATGAGAATATTAGGATTAATAAACATCGGATAATGAATAATAAAAACCTAATACCGAATGTAGAATAGTGTTTTGACTTTGTAAGATTCCATACAACCAATATGAAACTAAATTTTATTATTTTGTAGAATTTTATTACGAATGTAAATTTTTGTTAAAAAATATAATTTTAATAATATTAGGGATGAAAAGTGTTTGTGATAATCATCTAAGAAATGCATTTTGTAATAAGCTAACCATAATAATAAATCAAGTAATAATACTGTATTTTCTTAAGTGTTTAAAAAAAAAAAAAAAGATTTAACTAGGAAAAGTAAATAATATTTTGATTTCATTTTATAAACTAATAAACTAAGTTGAGATATGAAAGTAAGGGATATCCAATGTATATAGTGTAAAAATATTGTTAATTTATTTATGTTGTTAATAAACTTTGTTTTAAATTTGTTTTAAAGTTTTGTGTCCGAGTTGTTATTTCTCCACATGGATGCATGAAATCACGATACATTTATAATTGAAACAGACATATAAATTTTGCACAAAAGGTAAACATAAAAGTGTTATAAGAATTTTGAGAATTTATTGGTATGTTAAAATTAAAAGATCATAATTTTATATTATTTATTGGTCATAAGTCGGTTGCCACAATATTACACTAAATTATATGCTAATGTTGCCACACGTATTCTGTTGTCAGATTATTAAAATACTACCACGTAAGTATTTATTTATTTCATTTAGGAAGAAATAAGATTATATTATATTATTATTTTTTATCATTATTAGTTGCTGTGTAGTAGATTATGACATAAAATTCCCTTTTCATATTTTGCTACCGTAATTTTAAATCAGTTAGAATACAATTTATGAACCTGAGATTTTAATTTATTTTACTTCATTTTATTTAATTGAACTAGATTCTTGTTATAAAGAAGATTAAGATATGATTATTATTTTAATCGTAGTGAATAGAGCTCAGAAAGTCGTAAGAATACTATGAGTTAGTTATTTGGTATAGTAAAAAGGGGGGATAGTGTTCTTATGCCATTGAGGTAGTATCGTGTGGATAATGGCTCAATGTAGTCTATCTCGTTCCCTGTATTGTCACTCCATGTCTCATGAAAATAGTAAATATTTGTTAATTCAATTTTAAAATTGAACCGTATTTGTATTTAAAAATTAGAGCTAGTAATCATTTTAATTAATGCTGAATATTTCATTTATTTATTTGTTAACTGAGCTAGAACCCGTAATATTCATAATAAACAGTATATTTTGGGGTGAGAATGCGCGGGGGGAGGTTAGAATATATATATCATTTACACAAACATTCATTCTGCCTTATCAGGCAACTGAGAAGAAAGACCATGGTGTTTCTTGATCTTAAACTCAGAAATAAAAAGCCAATAAACTCACCATGCAGCCCATCCATGCTCATATTCTACATGAATAATAACATAGAAGGGTGTAAGATAAGGTGACTCTATATCTCCAAAACCTTTTACAGCAGTGCTGCAAAAAGTATTTTGTGGATTAAAATGGGAAACTAAAGAAATGAAAGTAAATAGAGATTATTTAAGTCATTTACATTTTGCAGATGATGTAGTTGTTTTCACAAATAATGCTTCAGAGCTACAGGAAATGTTGCAGAGTTATCAGATAAAAGTAGGACTAAAGATAAATGTTAAAAAGACTAAAGTAATGTTTAATCAACTTGCTCAATTGATTATGATGAATTAGAAGTTAATTGTTACAAATACTTTGTTCAGATTATTAATACAGATGGAAACATAATAGAGGAAATTAATCATAGAATTAAACTTGGTTGGAGTACTTTTGGTAGAAGTAACTTGATACTAAAAAGAAATATACCTATGTGTTTGAAAAAGGTTTTTAGCAAATGTGTTTTACCAGTTCTTACTTATGGATCTGAGATTTGGACACTTAATAAAAGAGCGATACAGACTTCAGACCACTCAGAGAAGTATGGAGAGATGCATGTTGGGAGTAACAAGAAGAGATCAAAAACACAATGTATACCTATGTGTTTGAAAAAGGTTTTTAGCAAATGTGTTTTACCAGTTCTTACTTATGGATCTGAGATTTGGACACTTAATAAAAGAGCGATACAGACTTCAGACCACTCAGAGAAGTATGGAGAGATGCATGTTGGGAGTAACAAGAAGAGATCAAAAACACAATGTATGGGTAAGAGAACAAACAGGTGTTACTGACTTCATTGAAAAAATTCAATGGAGTTGGGCTGGACATATTGCTAGAAGAGATGATAGTAGATGGACAATTGAAATCTTAAACTGGGTTCCAAGAGATTGTAAAATACCCAGAAAGAGACCACATGTGAGATGGATGGATGAAATAAAGTGTGCAGGGGTGATGTGGAGAAGAGAAGCTAAAGATCAGAGATGGATTAAACTTGGAGACCATCCTGCAGTGGATTGATAATGGTTGATGATGACATATATATGCATAGCTTGACCCAAGTTTGATAAGCAGTAAATTGAAGCATATATTTCATATGCTGGTAAAACTTATTAGTCTAGTCAGACATAAATCTTGACTGGACATAATCTGACATCACAAATAGTTAAGATTATTATGGTTATAAGTCAATTTCACAACTCCCCTTCTCTTACAAGGTTAAAATTTTACTTCATAATAAATGAGTGTATAAGTGGGTTCAAGATTGGACAAATTATTTTCATTTTGTTTATGAAAGATTATGAAACCCTATCCTTCTATGATCCCTCTTTAATTTTTCAATTCTAACTATCTTCTCTTGCATTTCCTTTTTACTGCTTAGCATCTTTCTGAGAATTTGGTATAGGGCTTTTTATTGGCTTTATGGTTAAACCAGACCAGTAATGTGTCTCTAATATAAATGAACATAAATCTCTCCTGCTCTTTTTGAGACTTATTGGATTTTGAGGATAAACTAAAATTAGAGTATACATCATCCTGCATGGATTTACTCACAAAAAAATTGGGTTAGATTCTAAGATATCTCTATAAATATTTTGTCAAGATATTTACTAAAATATACCCTCATAAATATAATCAAAGAAATATCATTACCCTAATTACACATCTTATTTTTAATGCTTACTCACTTCTCCTATACTTCACCTATCACTTCTTTTAACTTTCTATACACTGTTTAGGGTGGAAGTGGCAATCATATGTTCATATTGAATGACCAAGGCATGGTTTCAATATTCTAGCATTGTAAGTGCCTCTAATTTCTCCTTTTGTCAACCTAAAAAGCATTAGGACCTGTTTGTTTTACTATGGTATATGGTCCTTAGTACTGTAAATTTTTGATATTTATTTTCCCAGGGTTTGCTTACATGAGGAGTTTTCACAAGCACTTTATCCTCTACTTGGAAGTTATTTGGATTCTAATTGTTTCTACAATAGTATCAAGGCATATAGCTGTTGGTATATATCTTATTGCTTTACAAATAGTATCGATACTTCATGGCATTATTGAGTTGCTTATTTGGTTTGCATTCTGTTTAATTAGGTAGCCATAAATTATACCTCACTGAATGTGTGGGTGCATTCTTTTATTACTAGTTGATTTTAAATGTCTCCTTTCCATGTCAATGTCATCGTCGATCTTTTGTTTTCTTATACGCATATATTTCTCTTCTTGTGACAACATCGTAGTGGGTTCAATTATTGTAAAAAGTCCATTGCCATGTTCCAAGGTCGCAATCTATGAAGTCCTTCCATTTATGTGCTTTTTCTTTTTAAGCACTTTTATTCACGTTTAATGAATGCGAAGGGACATTCATAAGTGTTGCACAATTTAGAAAACTGGGAACCATTTTGTTTCTTAGCAGGCAGTATAGTTGAATCTATTTTCATATGATAACTTCTTATGGTTTGGTTGTCTTCTTGGTTATAGAGGTGATCAAGTTCATTAACTTCACCTGTCTTCAAAATTGGCTTTCCATTTACATTAATCTTTCTTTGTGACAGCTGCTTGAGGTACCACTGCTTCAAACTGATGGTTGTCATCCAGTTCATCAATATCATGTCTGGAGAATACTTTAACTTTCTTTTGATGGTAATTATGAATGCATAAAGATAATCCCAAGTATATATCCCATTGTTTACCATCATACCTATTTTCTCATATTCTCCCACATCTTTAGGGTTTGAGATTGTCTTGGTTTTCATGGGTTCATCTAATTCATGGTTAGACATGGAGTGTGGTGAGCTTAGCATCAACTGACATTTGAGAGTATTATCTGACCATTCTTCCCTGAACTTCAGAGATTTACAATATACATAAAATTCTACATTATCTAAAGTAAGCTAATCGAATGGTCTGAACTGTCTACCTGTTTCGGGGAATTGATTTATTTTCTACCAGTGTTGCTAATATCTTTGCATGGTTTACTAGCTCGATAATCACTTGTACAGGTGATACTTGAGCAATTGAATTGATTCCAGACAGAGGTCATTTGTTCTACTGAGATTCTTCTTAGCAATCTCCTTCTGCTTCTCTGTTGCATACTTTTTGTTCTACATTTTATCTCTTCCATTCCCTGACATACCTGGGACTTAATGGATGCAAAACGGTATGTAATGGTTTTATTTATTTGGTCTATTCATTCTCTAGCTTCATTCAGGTTACCTATGACCCTTTTAAGTGCAGTCTTACATATGACCTCTGACTCAGTTGAAGTCATTTTGTGTTCTAAGCACCCCATAGTCTGACCTAACATCTTTATGGCTTTATCATGTGCTTTTATTTCCATATCTTGCCTAGTAAAAGTTTGTTCTAGCCTGGTGTGTATAACTTGTAGTTACTTTTGAATTTCTGTTCATTGTTTTCCTTGGTTTTCTCAACTCTCCCTTGAGAGTATCATAGTTTTCACATACTTCTACATATTTGGCATTGAGTTAACTAGTGATACTATGTTGAAACTCTTCAAACCTTAGTCGGCTTCTCTTGTTTTTTTCCTCCATCTCTTAGCTTGCTTCATATCAGCACTAGCTTTTTGAACATCCTTTGTATGCATAGAGAATTACTCCATTTACCTAGTCTAGTTTCAACACTTTCAAACTTGATTTCCATTCACATCTTTCATCCTATCCATAGCTCCTTTAAAATCTTTAAAATGAGCTATACTTTCTTCTATCTTTCTATTCATTCTTGTTTCCATACCATTCACTTCAGCTTTCCCTTGTTTTCATACTAACCATACCAGTCTTTGTTGCCATATTTGCTTTCAAATGATCCACATCAGCTTTTGTTGCCACCTTTGCCTCCATACTATTCATATTAATCATTACCACAGGGAGCATTTACATTAAAATCTTCAGACATTCTATAGCTTGTGCTACTTGAATCCCACTCAGTTGAACTGTCTCCTTGACAAGAGTTTCTTGAACTTCAGTAATCACTTGATCCTCACTATGTACCAGTGGGAAGTGATCCCCTTCAGTGATAGACCCCCCACATGTTTGTCCACACAAAGACTCTTCTTCATGACTAACATTAATCTCCCCATCTCAACATCGCTACTACCTTCTTCAAAATGTTTTGATTCCATATCTGATAATTTTTTCCAGTTCTGAGTATCATAAATCCAGTTATTCAACTAAATATTTAGATAACCTTTTAGATTAATACAAATGAATAAGTGTTGTAGCCTTAACTTCATATTTAATTTTTTATTTCCAATGTTTTAATTGTCTACATGTTAGCCTAATTTCTTTTTTTATTTCGCCTGACTCACCTATTTTAATTTATTAATTGGTTATTTATCTATTTTAGATTGTTTATTAATCGTGCATTCATAGGCTTATATATATATTTTATAAAGCATTTATTTAAAATTTGGTTTAGGTTTATTCTTGATAGTTAGGTATACTAATTACTTATCAGGAATATAAGTGCAACAGTGGTTTTAGATTGAAAAGGTATGTTATACAAGGGATATCTATATATATATAAAATTTTTTAAAACTCCAGTCCAATAACTGAACTCCCTTGAAACTAAACTATGGGTGAGATGTATGTTTATGCCCAACACATTTGGCACCAGATGTAATGGCCTGGATAATAGCATTGGAAGACAGGGTCACATCTAACTATAGTCAGGCTAGGGTTTTTGGGTAGAATGCTGGAGATGCGATGAAGCATACAACCTATGATTGCGCCCTCCAATAACCAGCTCAATGCTCATTTATAAAATCTAGATGCAATTTGGCTCAGTTCATCCATATTTCAACTCGGCTTTCGGTTCTGTTATGCCTCAGTATTCGAACTCAGGGAAAATTCACCTTTGACTCTATTAACAGGGATGTACCTACAGACATATAACAATACTACTTTATAAGCAAATAAGCATTTATTTTTATATACCGCTATGTGTACAATTGTATTACATTCAAAGATCAGCCTTTCAAGCTAATTGTGCATGCGTCTTTTGAGAGTTAAATAATAAATGAATACTTCCCGCCACAACACAAGATATAGTATTTATGCAGGAAAATAAAAGACGCATGCACAATTAGCTTGAAAGGCTGATCTTTGAATGTAATACTACTTTATGAAAATCGTGATTAGTAAAATGCATTTACCAAAAATCTCTCCAACATAATTATAAAAAAGTGATGTGTGCATATATATATATATAAGGCATTAGTTTTATTGGTGAATGCAATGATTGATTTAATAAACCAAAAAGACTATATCAATTTGACAAATTTTATAACATTTATTTTGTAAAAGAAAAAAAAATGATAACATTAGAAGTTTAAATAAATCTGAGAGTGTAAGACTATATCAATTCGACAAATTTTATAACATTTATTTTGTAAAAGAAAAAAAAATGATAACATTAAAAGTTTAAATAAATCTGAGAGTGTAAACTGTATTTACAAATATAAATAATAATATATACATGTACTTTAAATGTCAATAATGAGTATATATCATATCATATCATGTCAATAAATTTAATAATTTACAATTACCAAACCCAATGATAGGTATCCATGTTGACGATACAATTATATACAAGGTAATTTAAAAAAAAAAGATTGTTTTAGTGAACTGAATTTAGCTAACTAAATTATATTTACATTTGATATATATTTATATTGATCACACTCCGATTCCAGATGTTGCAGGTTGATTTATATGAAGGGCCCCTCCTTTAGTAGGTCAATTGTAATTCCTAACATGACAGGAAAAAAGATTCACTCAGAAGGTTAATCCATTCATACTGAATAAGATTTAAATGACAACTGTTAGTTAAACAAACAATGAATAACTAACTTTGTTTTGTCAAAGTGTGTGAGAATTAATATTCTGTAAGTAAAATTCTTACCTTCAATCCTGTACAATGATAATGAGTGAAAGCCAAGTTCTATGGAAGAATGGCCTAAATTTTATTAAAAAAAAAATTCAACTAAACTAAACCTTTCCTACCCTGCTTTCTTTGCGCTCTCTTAAAATAAACTCTTCTAAAATGTTGAATTGGAAGGTTTTTACATTCCAGAGTGATAGGAATAAAAGGTAATTATAACATAATCGGGTTTGGCCACTTGATGGTGTTGTTGGCAGTCAAAAATAATATAATACAATGTTCAGGGCCACGTTATTTTTAAATCGAATCGTTATTTTTAAATCGAATCGCTGTTTTTTTTGGTTGTTAATTTATTGATTGCTATAACTTTTTTTTATTTAAAAAGTTGTTTAACGTTAATTTATATAACTTTTTTTTATTTAAAAAGTTGTTTAATTTTAATTTTGGATTTAGTAAATGACAAGCTTTTTTTTTTATTTTTAAATCAGTTTTTTGACAAAGCTGCTATTCTGTGATGTCTGTTTAGCGATGTCTTTCGCTTAATTATTGGTAAATGACAACCTTTTTTTTTTTTAAATCGCTGTTTTTGGACAAATTATCATCATTCCTCCTTTCCCTTAATTATTGCTTTCTATATAACAAAACAACTGTGTAGGGTTAGGGTTAGTTTTAGGGCTAGTTTAGGGTTAGTTTTAGAGTTAGTTTTAGGGTTAGTTTTAGGGTTAGTGTTCTGTTGTTTGTAATGCTAAAATAAAAAATATCGTAACCGTAGTCGGATGAAAGAAAGAAACTCAAACTTTTTTAAACAACAACAAACACATATAAATGTCTTCTTTACTTATTAACCATGTTTATAATATGTGCTTTCTATGAAATTTACAAAAAATCGTGTATATTTTTATTGGACAGCAGAAATACTCAACCTGTTTTTGGCAACTGCGGAAAAAGTTACGATCGCCAGACATTTTATGAACTACGTGGTATTTCACGTGAAAACAAGATTTCGCACGATTGGCCAAATTCCTTTGACGTACTCTCGGCAAGCTTTTACACATTACACCTTCTCTAAATAAAGGTGTGGCCATTTCGAAAATTACTATAAAGTCAGGTTTCTTAAATTCATTACAAATACAAAGATTGTGTAACGTATATTGTAAAAATTTGACTAATCAAAATATGCACACATATATATCAAACTGTACATGAAAGATAAGTGTGTGGATTCACAATAACTGTCGCGAAGCAGAAATAGGCCGTATTATTTCTGTGTTACATCATCATTAACAGCCTTCTAATGGCTAAGACAAACATTAGATGTTTTCTATAGCCGTAATGAAGGCCTTGTAAACTGCATTTGTTAGGTGTTTTGGCGAGCCAGAATGTCATCAAGTGGTCAAGCCCAGTTAGGTTATAAGTACCGAATAAAATAATAATAATAAAATAACAATATGTACATAGGTGTTTAAAAATAAAAATCACAACATGTAACAAACATAACTTCATTAAATCAAATTGCGTGAGTTGACAAAGTCCTTCATAGATTACAATTCATACAATTTAAGCAATTTCCTCTACATAGACATTGATCACTCATTGCCATTTCTGAATGGTGCATTCTGAACCAATCTGCATCAGCCGTCTGCTGCTTTCTTCCTATTCTTGCACGAACATTCCATGCTGAGTGAAAGGTAGTCTATTAGGCATTTCAAAAGTAGACAATACGGATATTTAAACTCTCATGGTTAGCGGATCAATGATCCTACCAATGACAATCAACACCTTTAGCCAGATCACATTGTATCAATTTGATATATATAAATTGTAAATTATTTGCAGTTAAAAAAATAAAACTTTATACACAGTAAAATCAAATTATTCACTCATTTTCTATATTGGCTATATATATATATATATTTCTTCTTCTAGATTCACATTTAATTAGATGTTTTACTTTAATTTCTCTCCTTTTCTTTTAGAAGTTTAAAATGATTTTCTAGAAATTCATCCTATTGCACAAATTAACTTGCTCATTCTATTTATATTAAAAGTTCTTTTAGTTTCTTCTAATCTCATACTAAAATTATTTATAAAATTAATATATTCGAATGAAAGTGTCCATCTTGTATGTGTTTGAAACCTTTTGTTTAAACAAAGTCAGCTTTCTACAGCGAACATATAATTTTGAAGAAGAAAAGTTAGAAACACATTTGCTTTTATAGTCAGTGTCATTTCTGTACATGAAATCTTTAATTTTTTTACTTGCTGTAGGTGTCTATTGTTGTGTAGATAGTATCACAATAATCGATTTAAAAATTTATGTAACACATTATTTCATTCTTATACTAGGTTGCTTGGCAAAATACTTGACCTTAGATCATTCATGGTTAACCTATTCTAGTCTGCGTCATTGTTTTATTCATATTTGTGATGTACAAAACATTAAGCACAAATTAAGTGTTGATATATATGTTTGTAGTAATTCTTTTAATGTTTAATCTCACTTATTTTAACAACTGGCATTTTTTTCACTTCATATATATATATGTAAGATCTGGTTATACGTGACTTATTATTTAGTTACCTAATAAAATACTAATACATTAATTGTATATATATGTTCATATCTTGATTCAAGTTTAATAAGCAGTAAATTGAAACATATATTTCGTATGCTGGCAAAACTTATTAGTTTAGTCAGACATAAATCTTGACTGGTCATAATCTAATGTCACAAGTAGTTAAGGTGATTGTAAGTCACTCTCACAATAAGTATATTATTATTTTTTAAAATTTTGATTATATATGCATAAAATACTTATAAAAAGCATCTATATGTATGTGTTGAAAAGTATTATACACGTGCACTGAATTGAATAAACAATATGTATTCTATTCTAATCAATGTTTATCAATAAAAGATGAATTATTATACATTATAAACATGAAATGCAAGAGTGGCTTGGAACAAAATATGGTATAGATCACTCTTCCTCTGTACTATTTTTGAACAGTTGAATATTATATGGAAGATATTGTTAGATAAATATGCCATAGGGAAGGCTGAAGAGAATTTAGATGTATAATTTCATGTTAAGATAAAGAGTTTTAAAGATGCAGAGAAAAAAATATGTTGAATAAAAAATTCATTTTAAAAAGCAGATTAATAAACAACCGTAATTAGAATAGTATCCATAAAAGATTGAACATACAAATTGTAAAAAAAGTGAATGCAGATTAATCAAATATCTAATTTCTGATGGTATCTAACAGATAAAGAGTGAATTAAATTACACCATCTCAGATGTAAAACAATATTTATTTTTAATTCTTCACTAAAAAAAATATTCACTGGAAATTCTCTTTGTTATATTTTATTTGTAACCAAATTAATTGTTTTCATTTTTGCATTATCATGTCATTTTATTTTTATAAATTAAAGTGATTTTTTCAATAGTTTTAAAAATAAAGCTTCCTCATAGAATTACTTGATTTTTAAAGATGACTTTTATAGTTATTAATAAACAAAAGAAGTTACCTAACAAATGTGAAATACAAAAAAATAAATAAATTATAATACACATTATGCTCAAATTATAAATTCAAAACGCATAAATTATTAAAATATAATGTTTATAAACAATTGAAAAAAATTAAATGATTAACAATTGATTGCTCACAAGATATAACTCAAAAAGTTTTTGGAAAATAGTATATATCAATCCTCCACTTTGAAAAAAACCCTAAAAACAGCAATAATACTTCTTTAATTTCATATATATAGTAACAGGAAATGGTAAGTGGTGGAAAGAAGGGGAGGGGATATAAAAAAATATCTGATGACATGCAGCTGTTCGATAATCAAATGTAGCAGGATGCTGTCTAAACCAAATGGTAGCTTTCAGGTATATCTAATATTATAGTAACTAATTATGATCAAACCAAGTACTATCTATTATTTATAATTACTATATTCTATCCTAATGTTTTTCTTAGTAATGATATATCCTGCAGACTTGGGTCTCCTAATCTTTCTGCATTAGTTTTTTACTGTTAATGCTTTTGACTTAAGCCAGTATAAAGCACAGACTTTGAAAATGATGATCACACAAAATAACTATTCAACCAATTTATCATGGAAAAAAGCAAATGATTAAATAGACTAAGTTAACAGTATACATATTAATACAAATAAAATTAAAAACTCAATATTAATTATTCCATGGTTACATAAGCACATATTAAGAAGTTTGGAAGCATATATTTGTCAGATATATATTCATCTTCTACTTTAACATTAGTTTTATTTGTAATTTAGTATTATCCATCAGTATTTGTGAAACTACTATTGATTAAACTACACACTTGGAAATATATATATATATAATGCTGTGGATTCAAGTATCTTACAACTTAAAAAAAAATCTTGATTTATCCTCACAAAAGGATGAGAATATTTTCTGTGAATTTTAATAAAGGAAAACACTACATTATATGTATAAAAAAATAAATCCTTTATACATTTACATGTGATTTTCTCTTCAAACATAGACTTTTTCAAATCAAAATGATTAAATTTTTTTCAGGTATTATTTGTGACATATAGTGGATTTGCAAATTATGCTACATTTGGTTCCAAGCTCCCCTCAAGTACAAATGAATATAACATACAATAGTCTCACTTTGTTGATAAACATTGCTTATTTAATAGAATATCTATTGTTTATTGAACTGCAAGAATACAGTACTTTTCACCACTTACATATTTATAACACAGATGTTTTATATATCATGCATTATAGTATAAATAAAACTTTATAATAATAAAGTTACATCAATCTTTTAAAAACTTCTCTCAGAAAAATGTAATTCAAAAGAATCCTGCATCCCCCTATCAAAAAAGTGGATCATTTAAATTAACTTGTTCATATCCTATTCAAATTTTATGCAAATCCATACTATTTTTTCTTTTATAAAAATCATAAGCTTCTTGGACAACTATTAATATGAATATGATTACTAGATAGTTGTAAACCTGCTTAGCATACCATGGTGTTAAAATATTAATCTAAGTTCTTCTTTATATGCATTTTATATGTATTTATTTTGAAATTGTAAAGTTATTAATAATAAATTAAAGGGATAGATTTATATATATTTTACTGTATATTAACTCGGGTATTCATTGAAGCAATAAAAAAAAAACAAAAACTACCATATCTATATTTTTAAAATAAATTGATAGTGAAATGTCTGACTTGCATCAGTATTAAATTGGCTCTGCATGATATTCTTTTTTTTATCCAATAACTTTCCTCTCTTAGAGAAACATAATTAGTCTTGTTATCAAGAAATTAGGATCTCTCTAATTATTTTTACATTGTTAATCAGTACCAACTTTAAATATGTTTTAAAATTTTATAAAACTTTTAGCATTACATTCAGAAAAAATTTTGTTATGCAAAATACTGCATATCAAATATGGAAAGGATAATAAAGAAAAAATAAAATGTATGTGCTTTTCAAATAAACTAAATTTATTAATATATATAATCTTGTACAGTGCTCTGAAATTTGAAAAACAGCTACTGTTGTATTGTAAAATATATTTCCAAAAAAAATCTGTTTGAATATTATAAATTTTAAAAGTTTTAATGGTTTTTCTTGTTTATTTACAGTTTTCTTTATATAGTATATAATTGAAGTGATGCAGTTAGATACAGCATAGTTTGCAGTTCCAGTGTATCTTCTATAAATGTAGAATCTTGAATCATTAAAATTCATTATTAATTTATAATAGAATTCCCTTTCCTAACATGGTTTTCATAAGTGAATAATCTATCAGTGCAGATCTGCAATCATACGAGGATCCTGAGCAGTTCTTTGCAAGTGGTTCAACCAATCCAAATTTTCCTCATAGTGGCTATCTAGAAATATTAAATACTTGATGCTTGCTGCATCAGATCAGATCCAATAATCCTCGACCATACTAAACCCTCTCCCCAATCATTTCTGATTAATTTAACTTTAGGAAGAGTAAGTAGCGAACACCTATATTAGGATTACTATTAAAATCATAGATTAAAAATTATTTCTTCTAAAAGTTCAATTTAAAACACCCATAACAGTTTGCAATAAAGTAGATCACACTTCATTGTAAAATGTAATAATGATACTTGTAGGTAGAAAATTATCAATATCATATTCAATATCAAGACACCTATGATGCCTTGGATCGGGAAATTGGAAAAATATTGGATAGAGAAGAAAAGTTACAAAGAAAAAATTTAAAGAAGCTGCTTACATGACAATGGTAAATAATGTCATAAGACAACTTAGTGTAACTATACATAATATATGGAAACCATTAATCAACTTTGATCTTAGAGTGGAGAAATCATGAGGAACCTCATAGATAAGTATATGAAATCTCTATAGACTGTTGCCTTTGACCAGGATGGCTCAGTTGATTATAACATTACCTTAAAATTCAATACTCAAAAGAATCTAAGGGTCCAGGTTTGATTCCCATGCTAGTACTGTCACTAGTCAGACCAGCAATACCGGAAGAAGAGGGAAGAATAATATCTCTCAAAACTTTAGTAACCTTACTAACAGTTGAATGTATTTGGAATATTTAAATAAAATTAATTTTTTTTTAAAAACAATCAATACTCATATTTCCAACATATAAATACAACTATTTCTCCTTCATTGGATTGTGTTTTTACATTGAGCTCCAATATGAAAATCATAATACACTATTCCAAGAGCACAAAAAGTTAATAAAAATATTCTAAATAACTTTTTTTGACTCATAATCCTGTTCTAGATAGAAACATTATTATCAATGCATGATGTTAATGTTCTAAGTGAGACAAATGAATGAACTCTGAATTTTTTCACTATTACCTGTTAATAAATAAAGTATTAGCTATAGTCCACTAAGGAGTTTTAGAATAAAATATAGCAGATGCTTGAATCCAAGTAATTATGTAAGAATAATAAATTTGCCAAATGTAAATTATACTTCCACCTTAAATTTGCAGAAATCCAAAGAGACTGTCTTATCATGCACTGATTGGTTTGTATCATAAACACATCTTTGACTTTTTACATCTTGAATTATAGTGGCTGCTCTTGTTTAATGATGATGACTCTAACTTGTTATTTGTAATCTTGATTAGTAGATAGACATCAGATGTCAAAACAGCTTAGTTCTTGACAGTTAATATATCATTTCATATAGAAGACAATAGCATCACATGATCACATTTCCTATACTAGCACATTAATTGTTGATAAACAGAGCAAAACTCTCCATACAGTATTGCCACCTGTGCTAAACAGAGTAATCAATGGATGCCAGAAGGCTTGTGCATACAATCCCTATCTAATGCCTACTCATCCAATATCCCCAGACTAGTTTCTGGCTTGTGGCCTTCGTCAGTGAGGAGCTTTGGATCCTAAGATCTAGATGCAGTGCTCTCAGATCCAAAGCTCCTCACTGACGAAGGCCACAAGCCAGAAACTAGTCTGGGGATATTGGATGAGTAGGCATTAGATAGGGATTTTATGCACAAGCCTTCTGGAATCCATTGATTACTCTGTTTAGCACAGGTGGCAATACTGTATGGAGAGTTTTGCTCTGTTTAGAAGACAATAGGTTACAATTTAAGGCTTCATATTCAGCCTTAGCCAGTTATCCATTTTTTTCCCCTTAGATACTACACTGCTGAAAGTGATGAATAGATACATGTCTGGTGACCCATTAGCTGCTCATCTGGAGAAAACTATAAGAATAAAATATAGATTATTATTACTGTAGTGGAAATAAACTAAAAAGTACACTTCCACACTGGTGATTTGCTTTTTACTTCTGAAGATTGAAAGGTCAGGTTTTTTTCCTATTGATGCAGTCAGGAATTACTTTAAGAATCAATTGACAAATATTACTGATAACATTTTTACTTGGTTGATTTCTTTATCTGTCAAAAAAACAACAACAAGAACAATGGTCTGAAGTCGAAATTCCAAGATTTTAAATCTATAAAAATTATCAAAAATCTTTGAAATGCTTTTCATATTCTTTCTATATTCACACTCACCTATTGGTCAAAGCTCAGAAAGTAATTTGATCATCGGCTCAAAATTTTTCAAAAACATTCCTAATGTTTTTATCTTACTTTACAAATTCCTAACAACTCATGATTTCTCTAGACAATAAGTTGTTTTTTAAATTGTAGTTTTTAATATTTTTAATTTAATACAAATTAAAGATTCACAATCTGAAGGTATTTGTTTTTACATTACAAGTTTCACAAAAACGATTTCTCTATAATAAATTCAGGCTGTCAATTATTATTTTTAGTGTCAGTTAAATGCCTTTACACAGATATTTTGCCAATTCATTTTTTAATTGACTAAACTTACCATATTGCGTCGTTAGCCGAGAGGTCATCGCAGCCGCCATGCAAGCAAGTAGTTGGTTGCAGACGGTTGGGGGTTCGCCTCCCGGACAATGCTATGACATATGGAAAAAAAATTACCATATAAGATAAGATTGTATGTATTCACTAAGATTACTCCCCCTGTTCACTATAATAAAAGGTGAAGTTTTAGTTAATTATTCTTGGTGAACAGACACTATAAATTTTATATAACTTGTACTGATAGTGAATTCTCAGTCTTGAAGAATTGCAAAAGTCATTTACACAAACACTCTTTTTAGTTTTTACTCACAAAATCAAAATATTTCACATAATAAACGAACAATGAAAATTATTCAGTACTTAAATCTGTTCTTAATATATATACATTTAATGGAACATACTTTTATATGACATGCATGCATATTTTGTTTATTTCATCTCCAATTTATTCAACCTTTTGTAACCATGATGTCATAACACTGAAGTATTTATTTTTAATTTATTTGGTTAATTTAAACATCACTGCTTATTTATGCGCTATTTTAATTCTTAGAAATATAAATACAATTTGTATACATGTGTAATGACATACAGCTTATGCATATAAATATGCATGTATACACATATACTGAAGCCAAGGTATTCTTGGATGAAAAGTATAGAATAATTTATTGTAATTTTTGGAATCATTCCTGTAAAATAATAAAAATTCACTAATATTTCGGATAAATAACACTTGTCTTCAAAGGGGAAAAAAGATATTCTGTGATGGCTGCAAAGATATGGTTAGTTAGTGTACAAATGAGAATAAAAAAAGTAATTTTTTTTTTCATATGTCATAGCATCGGCGGGACACAAACCCACAATCGTCTGCAACCAACTACTTGCTTACAAGGCGGTTGCGATGACCTCTCGCCTAACAACGCTTGACGTTCACAAAACAATTGAACTTATAAAAAAGATCATAATTTGTGCAATCAAAATTAAAACTAAATATAGTGAGAATCAAACTTGAGGAGTGAGAAACTAATTACTTTGAAAGTCACTTTTCATTTTTTTAAAAAATTTTGAATGAAGCTTTACATGGTTTAAAGCAGTCTACAATGGAGTGTCATTTCTAATGCTCCAACTTCTTATGAACTTCAAGTAAAAGTCATTCAACTATTATTATTTTTGGTCAAACAAAGATATTAATTTTTTTGTTTTGTTTGTGATCTCATGTATTGTATTTTAGTCCACAGTTTCTTAATTTAATCTTATTCAAACAGCTATCTATATCTTTGTAGCAATCACAGAATAATAGTTCTATCCATTTAAAGACAAATATCATTTTGATGAAACAATATATTTTTAATATAATCTTGAAAATTATAACAAATTATTTTATGTATATATAAACATCAGCATGTGCCTGGAAATCATCATCATTTCCCATTAATATCAAATCAATCCACTGCAGGATGCAGATATTTCTGAATTAATTCTAGTATTTCACACCTTACCTTCATTTTCTGTGCTGAACTTCAAATTATTCATTATTGAAGTCTAAATTTCATAGATCATTTCTAATTACAACAACCATTCCTACCAATTATTAATTAGCTCATGAAATAAGGCCACTAATGGTTAATCAGCCTATGCACTAATGCTCCTGGTTTTCACTGGATCTCAAGTTGGTGAAACAAGACAGACAGAATTCAATTCCTGAAGTCATTTCTATATTATACGATGCAAATCAACAGCAGGTCTTGGGATTAACAATCGATCTTTATATAACACATAATGTAGGCATATGACTTTGGGGATATATACTAAGGCTCCCGATTTAAAAATGAAGGAAAATTTCACAAGTCAGTCATAGAAACTCTTGGGAGTATTCTGCTGTGATTAAACCTTGGAATAAAACTATTGTCTTAATATCTCATCAATTTCCTCAGTAACTGTCCTTGGAATAACAACTGAGGAGATACTACTTCAAAGTCTTCTATTGTCCAAGGAGAGCAATCCTATGAATTCTTAACTTGACTCGTTGCATCCCTCTTAAAAATCCTACTATCAGCTCTGACATCTATATTACCGCTTATTGTTTTATCATGACATTATTGCCATTGCTTAATTTCAGAAGTCAATCTATGTACTTCATTATAACTCAACCTTATGTACACCTCAAGTTTTAAATAAAGTTCATCTTAGAATTAATAACTTCAAATTATCTTATCAATTCATACTCAAAGATTGTTTAAAATTTATTTTAAAAATGTAAATAATTTATGTGAGAGTAGGTAGTTGACTTACTTATCAATGTTGTAACATAGTGTGTTTAGCAACATTTTCTTTCAGATATAAATTCTAAAATACATTTCTTATAAAATTTCATTATTCTTTTATTTCACATTTTGTTATATATATATAAAAGCTTCTAAGAAGAAAAAAATGCAACAGAATGCTAAGGCTAAAGAATTTGCCCTTATATGTTATTGAAAAAAAAAAAAAATTATATCAAATTACATCAAACATCCGCCAAAATAAAATAATTTGTTATTTTGTGCTGGTAAAAGATTCCATTTACCATCTTATCTTTATTGTACTACACTTCCACAATATTAAATATATACTTAAAAAATAATTGGGAAGTCTAAATATGATCGACTATCTTTTTTGTAACCCACTGCATGATATTCATTTTAAGAGACGACAAGAGCAGTAAAATGTAGAGTTGGATGGGGGACAAAATATTTTACTAAACATAATTATGAAGTCATCAAAGAAATTATGGTTTTATTTTTATTAAAACAATGAATCCAAACATCTATGTAAAAAATATTAAAAGATATATAATTTAAAACAACAACAACAACAACAAAAGTATATATTTTTATTTACATCCAATAACTTTTGATATTCAACTTTATAATTTGAACTTATTAAAAATATTATTCTTTTTTTCTTGGAAAGATAACTTACAATTAATAATTGATGGCGTTTTATGTACATCAGAAGGAAATGGATGCCCTGCATTAAATAATTTTTATTTATGGAATTCCTTCAGATAAATGCTTCTGAAATAAACTTTCATGATTTCTAATTTGATTATATTACCATTGTAGATAAATAAAAAGATTAAGTGTATAACTTCCACCAATTTTTTATCACATTGCTGTAAATTCTAGTAAAATATTTATGTAAATTTACATAAGACTTATAACACATTGGATGAGCTATTCCAATAAGCAAAAATTTTTATTTCCATTTTATTAATAAATGGAAAAGAATTTATTTATTCTGAGATTATCTGGCTTACTTAGCCTTCTGGAAATCATACCCATTTCTCCATTCTGAATTCATTGCTATAAATTTTAGCAAAACATTTTTGTTGATTTACTTTGGGCATAAAACACCTTTCTTAGGCTACTAAAATATGCAAAAATTTTGATTATACTTATTTATAAATTGCAAAACGATGCATTCTCTGAGATTAACTGATCTATTTTTGACCTATCAAAGCCTTATTTATTTCCACTCTAGAATAATTTTACATAACTTTAATTATTTCTATTTGTTTTCCTATCAATAGCAGTGATATTTTTCTTTTGCTCTTTTCACTCAAATTAGTAACTATTCGATTACTGCTTTTACTTTTATCTTGCCATTCAAGCTATCATATATGTAAAACAATATAAATCTGATACTAAAGCAACAATCATAACTAAGAATTTCGGTTATAATTACACTATGCATATTTTTGATTTTTTGTTAAAAAAGTTGTATCTATATTGAAAAGAGAATATCCATAAAAACTAATTAAATATAAGTACTCATGTGTTACTTAATATAGATGAGTAAGAAAATATATATATTTTTCATATGTCATAGCATCGGTCAGGAGGCGAACCCACAACAATCGTCTGCAACCAACTGCTTGCTTTGCAAGGTCACTGCGCCGACCTCTCGGCTGACAATGCTTGACAAAAAAATAATTTGTAAGGCTATGTCAATCAAGAGTGAACTTTTCACATCTCTTCTCTCTTACTATAGCTTCCAAAGCTCAAAAATCTTTGATTTAAAAAAAAAACAAAAAACTGCTAACAAATAGCTTTCATGTGAATAAATTTAGTATAATAAAAAGTTTATTCCTTTTTGCAATATATTTGTCAACTTTAAAAGCGAATATACGTAACTATTAAGCATTTTCAGGAAACCTATAAAATTAGCAAGTGTATGAACTTTTAAATGATTATGTGCAGAGATTAAAGACCACAAAAAAATAATAATAATAATAATAATAATAATAATAATAATAATAATAATAATAATAATAATAATAATAATAATAATAATAATAATAATAATAATAATAATAATAATAATAATAATAATAATAATAATAATAATAATAATAATAATAATAATAATAATAATAATAATAATAATAATAATAATAATAATAATAATAATAATAATAATAATAATAATAATAATAATAATAATAATAATAATAATAATAATAATAATAATAATAATAATAATAATAATAATAATAATAATAATAATAATAATAATAATAATAATAATAATAATAATAATAATAATAATAATAATAATAATAATAAAAAAAATAATAATAATAATAAATTTATCAGATATTTACAAATAAATATAGACAGGATTTAAAATTTTAAAATAAAGGAAATACAATATTCAATATAAATACATGCACTGGACGTAAAAACGACAAACATCTGTGATATCTTTATTAATTAAAATAGTTTAAAATTATTCATGGCATCAAAAATTGTTTGTACCCTGCATAGAAAGAAATTATATGATATATAAACAATGTTAAAAAAAGGATTAAATCACTTCTCAATATTCTTGAGAGATATTAATGAAGGACAATAACCTCTCACTCATTGTTAAATGAACACTCAAAGAAGTTCAATATGTGCAGTAGTAGAGTGTCAGACTGGTACATAAGACCCTTAAATTGATTCCACTTCTGGCACTTAAACTCCTGATCAATAGAGACATTTGATTATTTTTTTATTTAATTAGACAATTGGGAAGGTCATAATATTCTTAAAAGCAATAATTGATCATGTGAGCCATAAGAACTGAAATATTATTATTTTTGAAATATGAAAATAATGATTAATATAGTCCAACCAAAATGATTAAATAATATGCAACTGTGACATAGCCATGCAGGGATAAAAAAAATATGATGATATGAATGTCCAAATAATTCTGATAGTTCACATTTAGAAGACAGCAGATTAGTTTAGAGGTTTTTTTTTCTTGTTTGTTGATGACAAAACAAAAGTCCTCACAGTAATTGCAAAAACAGTAGTTTATAGTCGTATAAGCCTCAACACACCTCATTGTGCATTAGAGCATTCACATCAGAACATATTATTTTGAAATCTCAACTCAACCACATAACTGTTATGCTTGTATCAAAAAATTAAATGATCAGATATATGTTCATCTCTATAATTACTTGTTCCTATATGTTGTTTTATCTAGAATCTTTTGTAGTCTTTATCAATCCTTCTCAGTAAGCTTTGATTTCTAATCACAGTTATAGTAGATTTCAATTTCACATTTTTAATAAAATACATTCCATTCTAAGACTTTCAATTTTGAAACATTAAATAGCAGCAGTTGTGGAGACTAATATTCAAAATAATTAATATTAACAACCTCACTCCTCTGAATATGACAATTCTTATTACAGATTTAATACTTCTGCTAGATTTTTTTTTATTACTTCCTAAATTCTTTGTATGAAAGGGGAGAAAATAATTAATATTAATATTCCTAATGTACATAATATCAAAAACAATGCATAAGAAATATGGTGAGCATTCCAAATGTTTTGACCATGTTTGTAAGTTTTTACATATGTGAATACTATACATATACAAATATAATGTATATATATATATATATGTAGATTATATTTACCTCCTTCAGCCAAGGCAGCAGCCACTTCATTCTAAAAAAAAAGAAGAAACTATTATTGTCATAAATTAGCAATGCTGACAGATACCTGAGTCTTCTTTCAGAGAATATTATCTTCCCCTATATATATATATATATATATATATATATATATATATATATATATATATATATATATATATATATATATATATATATATATATGAATGACCTAGAATATAGGTTCAATAACTAGACACACAGCCAAAAAGCAAGTAAGACCTGTTTTAAGATTAAATGATCTGTTATAAACTATTGATAAAAATCAATTACTTTTAAAATAAAATTTTCCTCTTTTGGAAATGAATGATTTATTTGTTGAAACTATAATGAGTTAAACAGCCAACATTATATATATATAAATCAATTAATAATAGTACAAACTATACTAAAAGACAAAATAGTCATAAGTCTCAAACAGGCTTAGGATTTGTCTTTCATGTAAACATTTAACATCAAATCAGCATTGGTTAACAAATGGATATCTAGCTAAAATATTTTTTTATTTATAACTAAAAAGTAAAAAATAATTTTAAAAAACATTTTTTAAAAATAATGCTTTTATGTAAATAGCCTACTAAAAAGTAGAAAAATAACTAAGTAATCCAACTAAAAAACATGTTGCATCATTTCATAAAAGCATTTGAGGCCCTTTTGATTTTTATGGCCTCAAATGCTTTTATGAAATAATTATAATCTGTTTTTTTAGTCAGATTACTTTATTTTTCTACTTTTTAGTTTGCTATTTACACAAAAGCATTAATTTTTTTTTTTAATTTAATATTATTTTTTTACTTTTTAGTTATAAATAAACATATAATTTTCAATTTAAAAATACTTTCCTCCATCAGTCTCTTTCAGCGCAATATTATCAATATAACTTTTTGCAGACATTTTTCTATAAACATTATTTTATAAATATTAAATATATATATATACATTATTTTAATGAATTTAATTAATTAAGTATAAGTTAAATCAATATTAACAAAATTTTATCAAACAAATATAATGTTTCTGTCAGATATATTTATTTTTATTTTAATTAATTAAGTATGAGTTAAATTAATATTAACAAAAAGTAGTATTTCTGTTGGCTGAGTTGCTATGGAGTTTTCTTGGAAAACGTAAAGATATGAGTTTGAGTTCTAAATAGGAACAATGTTTTTTAATTGTCAAAAAAATTTGGACATAACAGAAACACAAACAGGACAAGTTAATATAAAAACATTTAAATAGCTAAATACCCATTTATTGAACAATAGGTGAATAGATAGAAATCTGAAAAAAAAAATCCAAATTTCAAATAATTTGAATCTAAAGTCATAAGCAATGGAGAAATATCTATTAACCATTGTGCTATATAGATCTGATTTTATTTCTTATATTTATAAATAATTTATTTCCAAATTTATTTATTTTTGAATTTTTCTTTCAATTTTATCTACCACATAGTTAATATACATAATATTTTTTATAAATATACTTTTCAAATATTGAATTTTTGTTTCGTTTTTTCATCAAAGATTTTATAACAGAATTAAAACGTTTATTTCTGGAAAAAGCTGCATAAAGATGTAGGAATATATAGGTAGAATATCAACAATCAAGTAAGTAATTCATAGCTATGGAATTACAAAAGTTTTCATTATTCAAAGTAACATGACTGCCAAACATTATTTTGTTGCAAGTTAAAATCTACACAAATAAAATTTACCCAATCTTGGATAAATTAAACTACTCTCTAACACACACATTTAAAAAATTAAATTAAAAAATAAATACAATAGAATAAATAAATCAATATACTTGAAATGAATATACAGTTGATTTTGTTATGTTATAAAACAAAACTGTTCAAATATTCTGACAACTGTAGATTTTCATTTTTTTTTTAAAAAAAAAAACAAAAAAACATCAAAACAAAAAAATCTTAATCGCTAATTTTTAAAAATACAAAAGGGCGATCCAAAGCAAAGTAAAAAAAAGTCACTGCTAGATTTTTATTTTTCTGATTATTAAGATAACTATATTAACTCCCAATGGCTACAATATAATTTTATAATAAAAATGATACAATGGTATCTTGTACTCCTCCTAAGAAAAATATATGTTTTATATAAATATATAAAAAAAAAAATTATTGTAAAAATTATTTACATTAACTATTGTAATATTTGTCTAAAAAATAGGAAAAAAAATCATAAATTGCAAAATACAGAGAAAAATGACTTATGTTTAAACTACAAGCAGTATGAGATACTGCTAAACTACAAAAAGATATATAAACATGCATTATGTAAGTAAAATTCAAACTAAAAATTGATTTTTGCAAAGTATAGACATAATCAGGAAAATACTGAGATGGATAGCTGTTCAATGAAAAAAAATTCTATGAAATTAAGATATATAAAAATTTCTTATGGTATCAAGTACCTTCCTGTAGTCAGGACTAAAATCAAAACAAATTTTTAATATACTATGCAAAATGTTTGTTAATATATTACATTAAAATAATAATAATAATAATAATAATAATAATAATAATAATAATAATAATAATAATAATAATAATAATAATAATAATAATAATAATAATAATAATAATAATAATAATAATTTATATTTAATATGTGTTTGGGTTTCCAACAGTCTATGTTGCTTAAAAATATTAAAAATAATAGTAATCCAATGACTTATTGCTCAGAAGTTCAGAAAAAGTTTGAGCACCAAAAGTAACAGAGCTAGCCAAGCTGCAATCTATGAAACTTGACCTGCAGAATCTGTCCCTCTACTCTTGTACCAAACTGTGCAGTGCATTTAAGATGTTTTAATGATAGGGTAAATCATGTATTATTACTATTCTGTTAATTTGAAAAAGTTTAGAAACCAAAAATGCTCAAATTTCACTAGAATTCTAAATCTTGTTATTTAGTCATAGTAGTAGAATATAAAATCCCCATAGTAACTGTTTTCGTTGAAGTTGAAAAGGTTTCTTCTCTTCTCCTCACTCTTTTGCCATTTTAAAATTCATCTTATTAATTCTAAATTTATGTGTAAGAAGACAGAATATAAATAATAAATTAAGCATGTTATTACATAAAAATGCATAACATAAAAAAAAATTATAGATTTAAAAACGATCTATGCTAAGAATTCATATTTTCAAACTCTAACAAAATATTGAGATTTGACTGGTGATGTGATCGTACAATATACTGTCAATAATATGAATATACATTTGTATACTACATTAATTATGAATTGGTTTCATGGAACACAATGTAATGGGTGTGCACATATATTTAACTTAAAAGGAAAAGTAGAAATGAACACAGACAAATTTTGTATATAAAATTATTTAAAGTCTGGATTAACTTAAATATTGATTAAGTAATAATATTTTTGACTATTTTAAAAATTAAACATATATTTCTTTGTAATATATATGCTTCTTCCTTATAATATGCAGTCTGCACTATATAAATAATAGACTATTTATTACAGTAAACTCAAATGTTACTATGTATTTCTAATCACGGGTGGTTAAAAATAAGATTTTATCTCTCTCCTGCTACAGAACAAATATGTTTGTATAATTCAATCAATAATTTATAATGCAGGCACACAATAGATGGAAGCCCTGACTTCAGCATGATGAGCAAAGGCTGGCTTATATATAGATAAGTTCTAAGCATAAGCATACATTTATGCTTCTCAAACTGATGCCCACAAGCAAGCGCAAGTAAATTCATAAAAGCACATGACTGGAAGTTTATTCCTTTTTTATAATGTACAATTAATTCTATAATATATTTTTACATAAAGAATTATGAAATTTTTACAAGATTAAAAAACTTTTAAACTTATTTTCAATTTTGAAGAAAGTAAATTAAAAAACTGAACAATGGTAATTTAATGATTATTGTGTCAGCAAAAAAACCTGTTAATTCTCCTGTTTATAAGTAGCAGTGCATTTATTATAAATAGCTGGAGTGTGTAGAAAGTTAGCTACAAAGACAGTTGCTGCTAGTCTCCATGTTTTGAGATTTTAATTTCCAGAATTAAAACAAAATGGTTACTTCATAGTTCAATATGTGTAAAACAGAGCTGCTGAAAAATGAAAATTATAGAAAATGAACTGAGTTGAGGGCTTCCAGCATTTATATGTAGGTTAATCAGGATATAAAAGAAAATTACTCTATGTTATATATATACTGCATAATATTAATTTATTTTAAAAGTAAACTTTTGAATAATAAATTAGCCAGTTAATGAGAAAAAATATCTAGTAAGGTATTAAAAAGCAACTGACTTATCAGTGGAAAAACATTCCAAGCAACATAAATTATAGGTATATTTTCTTTGAATTTTGTTAAATCATTCTCAGAGTTAAAAAAATACCAAGTATGTTTTCTTTTTAATAGGTAATAATTCATATTTTGAATGGATTCAATATACTTGTTTTTTTCTATAATTAGATTGCAAAAATAATTGGGCTTAAAATTTAAAAAAAAAATTGAGTTAGTAATTGAAATATTTTTATATGGGTACATATTGCATTCTCTTATTTATATAAGATTAAAATAGAATAATATTTATTAGCTTATTAATGACTGAAATATTTTAATATCAGAATACATGTTTGTGCTCTTAATACACATTTAATTATTTATATTTTGTTAAAATAGAATAATAGTATTCTGAAAGTAACAATAAAACAAATATTTTGCATTATCTTATATATACATGTATCCTAATATATTAAATGTGTTATGTACACCACTTATTTAAATATATCTGTTAACTTTATTGTTTGGTTGTCTAATCTATTAAAATATTTGCAGATATTTGTAAATAGTCAAATCAGAATGATCTATTACCAATGTAGATTATTTTTTACTTCTAATTAATCAATAAATTTATTAGATATTATTTTACATCATTCCAGAGAAGTTAGTTAATATTAGCATAGTGTGTATTGTTTTTCTTTTTTTTGTTGTTCACAATCATTAGAATCCTAGCAATCCCAAACTAGCTCTGGACTAATGGTATATGATATATATCTGTTTTATGGATATCTCTATAATTGTCTTTAAAATAATTTTGATGATCCTAAGGTAATAAAAGTCACTTTTAAAGTCCACTCACTATATATTAAAGATTTCATAATGATGACTACTTCATTAACATCCAGTACATTCTTGATAACTGATGGTCCTGAGCATTGATGATAATCAGCATTAATATAATGATCCCAGATTTTTTTTAGACATTTTAAGCTCTTATGTATGTGAAAGTAGTAGAAATATTGTCAATGGCTCGATGATGATTAGGTTAAGATTTTATAGAATGCTTCTTTTAAATCCAGTCACAAAGGTTGACTATTTGCTTTTGATAGTGATTTTTGTTTCATTTTCTTTGCTCAATAAAACCTGTAATGCTTTTGGTGATATTTTTTTGGATCATTCTTCACAACCCCCTCATTCCATACTGTTACACTATATAATAATGTAAACAATAATAATAGTAAAAAAGATAATCTAATATAAATAAGGAAAATTAATTAATATTATTAGGAAAGCAAAGGAATGATTATGTATATTTTTTTTACATATATACACTTAACAACACATCTTTGTGGCTTACTTTCTGGTCTTGAATTCCATTTAATTCAAACATGAATAAATAAATAAATAAATAAATTCCAAGAATAGTTGTCATTTTATATATAAATAATAAATTAAAAATATAATAAGTAAAAACATGTCTGTAATTTATAAAATGTAAATACCTAGCATTTTATCACAATTGCAAAAACTAAAATAAATTATTGTAACTTTAATTAACACTGATATTTTCTGACTGTGCTATTTTTTTATGATTAAAAATATGTTATTGTAACAAAGAATAAAAAACTAAGCCACTCTAGCTAAATAAAATAAATTATTTTGCAGGCAAACATTCTATCAATTAAAAATTCTAATCAGATATTGCACTAGAACAGATTTGAATTTACAAATTATGTATATATATTTAATATAAAAAAAAAAAAATTCCCTCAAAATTTTACACCTATTAATATATATATGTGTGTGTGTTAAAAATGGAGCTACTACAATAATTTAGTAAATCAGAACATTTAAAAATTAAAAACAATATTAGTAAAAATAGCAAAATGAAAAAAAACTTAATTAAAGCTATACTTGAGTAAAAAAGTAACCATTTTAGTTTAATGAGCATGTCTTTATGATTTGTGAGCCATCTATGAACAGAATTTAAATTTTTTTTTTATCAATTTGCAAATTTTACAAAATATATAATAGAAAAAATTTTTCTCAAACAATTTTATGAATTATAATTAAAATTTTCTTAAAATAGTTTAAACTCTAAAGAATTCCACAAATGCGAAAATATTAAATGGCTAACAATGGATTACAGTAATGTAAAACACAGTTGAATAAAAGCTCATTTAATTCCTGCGGCAATTATGAAATTTCATATGAAGTTATCGTCCATACTGTAATTTTAGCCATGATGATTTAGAAGAGTTTTAACTGTAAAGAATCCTGATAAATGCAAGATATTAAATGGAATACAAATAATAATTATGTATCATCAGGTAGTGGAAATCTGTTTTACTTCCATAGAGAATTGTAAAAGATTTTAATAAATATCCATACCTATAAAATACAAAATTTTGTTGGAGTGATATAGAGAAAAAAAGGTATGGATAGAAGAAACAAGATTAAACTTGGAGAAAACTTTATATAGTAATAGATCAATAATGATAGAAAATAAATGCAAAAAAATTTAAATCAGACTTGAAAATATATATGTTTTTTTACACATTGTAAATATTGTGTAATTAGTTGTGAATATAATTTGGTATAGCTAAAAACCAATTTAAATATCCAGATTATATTTCTGTACAAATTTATTAAATAAAAACAAAAATGTATGTTTAACAACTACAAAATATATCATATTTAATAATAATAGAATACATTTTGTGAACTTGAATGACTTATTGTTAGTGAAACTCTTGCCTCATATATAGACTGACTATCTTCTACACTTTAGTTCAGTAGACAATTACTGTAAAGGAACTTATGATGCACCCATCCTCATGTAATGACATCTTATGGATTATATTATACTGAGATTAGGAATTAGTATAAAAAACAAATCCACAACACGAAGGCTATGAATTATGAGTATGAATTGTTGAACAAACAGTATTTGTATAGTATATGGTAAAATAAAAATAACATTAAGAAAAGGCTTCCATAACTTAATAATGATTCTTCAGAAGCAATTGCTATTTCTGTTAAATTTCAGACACTGTTATGCACTAAAAATTTCCAACTCAGATTTTCAAATTTATAATGATATTAAAATAGAGAATTGTTTTAACAAGACCATTGTTCTTGAATTTATTTCAAAAAAGTCTTACTGATTTTGGGAAAAAAAAAACCCAGTAAGAGGCATTTTCTAAGTCATATAAGAATTTAAAAATACTTTCAATGATCGATAAGACAATTTAGAAATGGTTCCAGATTAAAACTATAAAGGAGATACAATAACCTGCTGATTATTATCATTTTAAATCAGTTTTTGATCCAATGAGATTAACATAGAGATCTAAAAATATAATATAATCCTATTAATTCAGAGAATATTTGCCCTTCTTAATATGATATTATTTTTAACAGATGACTTTTTAAATCAACTTTTAAATGAATGATATAAATATTTATTTAATGATTTTTTCATTCTATTGCCACATTTAGATTTAAACAGATAACCAGTGTTTGATTAGTTCAAAAGTACTTTGCATATAGAAAAGCTGCAAAGTCCTGATTGGAATTCTGGAGTAGTTTTTAAAATATAGTAATATTAAAAGCAATAGTAATTTCCAAAATTATATGGATGAGCCCATGAAATTATACCATCTCATTTTATGGATGCTTTTGCCATATCAATTTATAAAAAAAGAATGAGATCACAGTAATTTTCTTGGAATAGCACTATTATTCACTATAGTAACAATATATTCAAAAACCTATTGAATAGATTGCTTCAGTCAGAAATGAGAATTTAACAGAGATTTGATATGATTTTTAAATAATCATGAAACTCTTGATATGGTATGCTACTTTTATCTGTTTAGTCAAAAATAGTTATTAGAACTTATTTTGTCAGTTATAATATGAATGTAAGCCATTAACCCTTATCTACATAACATAAAAACGCTGGGAAAATTTTAATTAAAAATACTTCAAATTAAGATAAATTACAGTTATAGAATGAGTAATTTCATTGAATTTTTACAAGTGGTAGAAATCAATCTACAATTGCACAGGCAGATATCTTCAATGAAATGGATATTAGTACATTTTTGAAGGGAGAACCTGAAGATTATCTCAAAAATATACTGAAAGAATGAAATAATGTTTACAGTGGGCTAGAATACAATGGATAACATTAAAAAAAATTAAACAGAGTATATTATAGCGTCAATACAAAAGTTACTTTTAACTTTTGCTATCTTTTTTTTTTTTTTTAAATTAAAACAGGGGGAATAGTCAATCAGAAGTGCTTATTAATAATGATAAAAATAAAATTGCTTTTATATGTAATAAGACTAACTAATTATGATAAATGATGTTTTTTTAAGGCTTTGATAAAGCTGATAATGGGATCCTGTTCTAGTAGCATTATACTGTCATAATTAATTATTCAAAAATTGGTTATCAATGAGTTTATTAAAATGTCGGGTCTCATATATATTATATTTAATGGTTTTCATGGTTATATTATGTAAATAAAATAGTTTTTGGATGAAACCGTGTGTTAGTTTTGATTAATTCCCAATGTCTCGATGAAATAGCAACTGCCATTGTCAAAGTTAACTTTTCAAAGAAAAACTATTAGATCTCAAATAGTAACCAGATGGAGTGTGAGGTAACACCAAAACTATTTTATTTATACATATAGTAACAGAATAAAAATGTGGGCCATGAAAGAATTGTCCTGGTTTAATAATGCCCTGTGAATTGCAATACCATTTGTAACAGAATAAAATGTAATGCTAAGCTCTTATTTAATAGCCCCACAGATTTGGGTGGCATTTGCAACAAAATGAAATATAATAGTATAACCTTTGTTATAACCTAATTATTGATCACCATTTATATTAGAATAAAACATGAATTAAGAAAGAACAACCCTAATTTGATAATGCCCTTAAATTGTAGTGTCATTTGTAACATAATAAAAATAATAAACTAAGCTAAAATACAATCTAACACTTAATTCAATCTTTATCAAACCACATGCTTGGACACTATTTATAACAAAATAAGACAAAGATAATCTGTGCTATAATCTCATATATTTGAACAATATTTGTAATGGCTTGAAAATAAGTAAAATCATTATTTCAAGCTATCCTAAAAATATGAGCATTATTTGCAACAGTTTAAAGATAAAGCAATAAAAATTAAATACCATTATCTTATAAATAACAATCTGTACCTATTAGATAAACCACTTGTAATAGAATGAAATTAATGATGAAGAATGAGACAGATAAACTTTAATATTCCTCATGAATCAGAAACAGTGTTTTATAACAATATAAACTTATACTAAAAGTTAAACATTATTGGTATTTAAACAAAATGAGAGTTATAAAGATAAGAAACAAAGATTTGAGCATAACCTACAAACTTAAAATACCAATGATATCAAAATAAAGTATAGCTCAATAATTGATCTCTAATTATAACTACATAAAATAATAGTGATGCTAACTTAGCAATGCTATCCCATTAATATCAGTACACTCTTACTAAATAAGTCATTTACAATAAGATCAAATACTTAATAATAATACAAAGGTTTTATAACCTATAAATTTATACATGTTAATCTATCCTTTACAGGTATATAAAACTTTCTCTTCAAGAATCCTATAAATTCATAACATTAATTTGTAAATAAAGTAGAATACCTTATATTAAACTATAAAATATACAAAATCAATTAATCTAACATATCTCTACATTTTCACCAAGTTCTAATATTATAAAATCAAATCATCCTATTAAGTGACCTTAAAATTTACAATATCCAGTCATAATATATAAATAAATAATGGATTCCTATTTGATATTTATTCAAACCCTATTAGCAAATCATAGCAAATTGTTCTTCAATCTAATAAAACTAAGTTGTTAAACTTTAGACTATAATTATCAAAATATATGAAAGATTATTAATGTTTTATTATAGTTAAATAATAATATTAAAACCTAGTATTTAAATTAAATTTACAATCCAAACCATGGAACTTTAAATATAATTTCACATGATCACTATCTCATACTAGCACAATAATTGTTATTAAACAACCCAAAATAAAGCAAAACTCTCCATATAGTAGTGCCATCTTGTGCTAACAAGAGCAATCAATGGATGCCAGAAGGTTTGTGCATAAAATCCCTATCTAGTGCCTACTCATCCAATATCCCCAGACTAGTTTCTGGCTTGTGGCCTTCATCAGTGAGGAGCCTTGGATCTGAGAGCACTGCATCTAGATCTTAGGATCTAATCAACCCTCCAGCACCCACCTTTTAACTCTATTTAACTACAAAACCATGAGAATGAAATTGAAAACACTATCAATATTTTCAATTCAAGCTCAATAGCTTATATGTCATATGGTCTGAACTCAATTCAGTACCCATACATTTTGTTCTTTCTCTTTAACAACCATAGCCACCACTATCCTATTAGGCAGGATTGGTTAAACCACTAAACATCACATGATCACTATCTCATACTACACAATAATTGTTATTAAACAACCCAAAATAAACAAAACTCTCCATATAGTAGTCCATCTTGTCTAACAAGACAATCAATGGATGCCAGAAGGTTTGTCATAAAATCCCTATCTATGCCTACTCATCCAATATCCCCAGACTAGTTTCTCCTGTGCCTTCATCAGTGAGGGCCTTGGATCTAGACATGCACCTAGATCTTAGATCTAATCAACCCTCCAGCACCCACCTTTTAACTCTATTTAACTACAAAACCATGAGAATGAAATTGAAAACACTATTAATATTTTCAATTCAAGCTCAATAGCTTATATAGTCATATGGGTCTGAACTCAATTCAGTACCCATACATTTTGGAGTCTTTGCTCTGCTATATGAGATAGTGATCATTGATGTTTAGTGTTTAACACCAATCCTCCTAATAGGATAGTGGTGGCTATGGTTGTTAAAGACCAAAGACACCAAAATGTATGGGTACTAATTGAGTTCAGACCCATATGACTATATAAGCTATTGAGCTTGAATTGAAAATATTGATAGTGTTTTCAATTTATTCTCATGTTTTGTAGTTAAATAGAGTTAAAACGTGGGTGCTGGAGGGTTATTTGATCCTAAGATCTAGGTGCAGTGCTCTCAGATCCAACTCCTCACTGATGAAGCCACACCAGAAACTAGTCTGGGGATATTGATGAGTAGGCACTAGATAGGGATTTTATGCACAAACCTTCTCATCCATTGATTCTCTTGTTAGCACAAGATCACTACTATATGGAGAGTTTTCTTTATTTTGTTGTTTAATAACAATTATTGTCTAGTATGAGATAGTGATCATGTGATGTTTAGTGGTTTAACACCAATCCTGCCTAATAGGATAGTGGTGGCTATGGTTGTTAAAGAGCCAAAGACACCAAAATGTATGGTACTGAATTGAGTTCAGACCCATATGACTATATAAGCTATTGAGCTTGGATTGAAAATATTATTAGTGTTTTCAATTTCATTCTCATAGTTTTGTAGTTAAATAGAGTTAAAAGGTGGGTGCTGGAGGGTTGCATTAGATCCTAAGATCTAGGTGCAGTGCTCTCAGATCCAATGCTGCTCACTGATGAAGGCCACAAGCCAGAAACTTGTCTGGGGATATTGGATGAGTAGGCACTAGATAGGGATTTTATGCACAAACCTTCTGGCATCCATTGATTGCTCTTGTTAGCACAAGATGGCACTACTATATGGAGAGTTTTGCTTTATTTTGGGTTGTTTAATAACAATTATTGTGCTAGTATGAGATAGTGATCATGTGATGTTTAGTGGTTTAACACCAATCCTGCCTAATAGGATAGTGGTGGCTATGGTTGTTAAAGAGCCAAAGACACCAAAATGTATGGGTACTGAATTGAGTTCAGACCCATATGGCTATATAAGCTATTGAGCTTGAATTGAAAATATTGATAGTGTTTTCAATTTCATTCTCATGGTTTTGTAGTTAAATAGAGTTAAAAGGTGGGTGCTGGAGGGTTGCATTAGATCCTAAGATCTAGGTGCAGTGCTCTCAGATCCAAGGCTCCTCACTGATGAAGGTCACAAGCCAGAAACTAGTCTGGGGATATTGGATGAGTAGGCACTAGGCATCCATTGATTGCTCTTGTTAGCACAAGATGGCACTACTATATGGAGAGTTTTGCTTTATTTTGGGTTGTTTAATAACAATTATTGTGCTAGTATGAGATAGTGATCATGTGATGTTTAGTGGTTTAACACCAATCCTGCCTAATAGGATAGTGGTGGCTATGGTTGTTAAAGAGCCAAAGACACCAAAATGTATGGGTACTGAATTGAGTTCAGACCCATATGACTATATAAGCTATTGAGCTTGAATTGAAAATATTGATAGTGTTTTCAATTTCATTCTCATGGTTTTGTGTTAAATAGAGTTAAAAGGTGGGTGCTGGAGGGTTGCATTAGATCCTAAGATCTAGGTGCAGTGCTCTCAGATCCAAGGCTCCTCACTGATGAAGGTCACAAGCCAGAAACTAGTCTGGGGATATTGGATGAGTAGGCACTAGATAGGGATTTTATGCACAAACCTTCTGGCATCCATTGATTGCTCTTGTTAGCACAAGATGGCACTACTATATGGAGAGTTTTGCTTTATTTTGGGTTGTTTAAATATAATTAAAGTAAATCACTCTATTTAATAGATTTCAAATATCAGTTTTAAGATATACTACTTCCAATTCTATAATTTAACAAGATTACAATCTTAATGACTAAATACTAACTTAATATAATATTCACTTAAATAATAGTTTATAAGAATATGCAAATAGCTAATGATAATTATCTTTATTTATCTTCAATAATTATTATATTTGTAACTTTATAAATTATCGAATCAATTCAAACACAATTTCTCATTAATATAACGATTACATATAAATTAACAAAATAATTATAGTAAACTTCTAATTTACTTATTAGATATTAAAGAATATCAAATCGATTAATTTATGATTATATAAAAATCTACACCTGATCTAGATAATAAAATATTAAATTCACTACAAAGAAAGTGATATTTGATTGTACACACTTACCATTCCCATAGTTTAACTTCTGAGCTGTTTTACAACTACTTATAGTGAATTATGTGGTATAAATCAATATATGAATAGCATCTTGTTAAAATAGTATTAACCAATAAATTTACATTGTAAAATTGAATGACAGCTAAGCAAGTTTACTTGTTTTAAAATCATTCAAAATTTATTAACAATGAATATAAATTTAAAAAATATATATATGACAACTAAACCATGATCATTTAGAATAAATATATGATCCAATTATGTATTATACAATATGTTCACTATTGAAATTTAATTTTGTAATTAAATAGCATGTTGTAATATGTATATACTTTTTCGAAATATAAGAGAATCAATGACATCTCTAATCTCTAAAAACAGTTAGTTGAAATAAAAATATAATATACATGAGTCTACCTATTCATTCACATTATTTCAATAAAATAAAAAAATACTTGGTATGATGTAGTTCTTTTAGGCTTTTAATATTTATAAGTTATATATCCAAAATTAATTTATAATCAATGAATAAGAAGATAATATTTTGAAATAAAAATTGTAATTGTTAAGCTATGAAATATAAATTTGAATTTAGAAAAACTTAACTCTCTTATAATTCATGCACATGGAATAGATCTTTACTTTGAGCCATGAAAAACAATGATAATTCATCAACATTTTTAGAGCATTCCAAGAAGACAGGACATTTGTTTGAACCTTCCAGCCCTAAAATAGTCTGTACTGAGAAAAATGACATCAAGCGGAAAATCAGAGAAGCATATTTTATTAATGGCAATAATAACTCCATCAATAGACGAGATACCTGCTTTGACATCTCCAAACGTTGGACTATCTAGTTCATTTGCATATGCTTTGCATACTGTTTTGTTTCCCTTGCCCTGTTTTTTCATTCTGCAGCTCACAGTACCGCTATGAATATGAGGCAAAAGACCTCGAAAGCGCTTAGCGTGTAATAATTTCTGTGTATCTTTATAGCTTCTCATTCAAGTGTGGCATACGCTTTGTTAATTTTGTATATCAATGAATATTATAAAATTGTATATAAAAAAAAAGGTAATAATAATACATATTAGCAAATGATCTGATTAACCATCCTCCAATATGACACTTCAAGGTAGTCTATTTCTTGAATTATAATTACTCCAGAGAAAAGGTTATCCAACACAAAACACATTTTTGCTAATTCCAATATTTTCGAAAAATCCAAGTATTATTCTTTCATTTAGTAGGTATTTAATTTATGAAACATTAAAAGTGAACAAATGATAGTTTCTATCCTTGATGCAATGCAAAATAAACCAATTTATATCCTGTACTGAAATAATTCATCAATCTCATAAAACTATATCAGCAGATGAAAGTAATCCTTGTATACATTATTATTTTGTTAGCATTTATATCCCATTATTGAAACACAAGCGAAATCCTTTTTTTTTTAGCAAAGAAATATTCAGATAATTTTTAATGCAATAAATTACTTTTCATCCTTCTTGATAAGTCTATTCAACCCTCTTTTTTAATATTCCTTTTCTAACCCCATCATCTTATGTAATTAAGGACCAAATATTTTTAAGATAATAACAAAAAATTATGTGAATGAACTTAGGTTTGCTTCTATTGAAGGCAAAACATAAGAGAGCAGGTTTAAACTGTTCAGTTGTATTTATAATCTTGGTATCAAATTTATCCAGTGTACCAAAAGTAAAATTTATTATGCAACAATAATAACAAATAAAAAAAATATTTCATAATTATTACATATAATAAACATTCACGTTTTTAAAGATACAAATAATATTCTTTCACTTCAACATAAACTAAACAATTTAGACTATATTCTTACCATACTACACTGGAAATATATTTTTACACATATCTTTCCAAAATAATATTATACAAATAAAATAACAGACATGTTTAAGATATTAAATGTTCATGTGTATTATTTGTAATCTACTATTGTGAATACAGAACCCAAAATTCATATAATAATGAAAGAATAATAATTTTACCAAACCTATAAATTTTATTATTTACATATTGATATTTTTTTTAAAAATAGATAAAGTCTATTCATAAATTTCATATGACAATTAATAATAAACATTTCTTGCTTCAATATTATTGTTGTCATGGTACAATATTCCAATGCTCCCCAAGTTAATATATACACTGTTAAAATCAACAAAAAAAAATTACAATTGCCATTTCACCACATATTGAAATTTATTTCAAATTTCAGTTGGCACAATATATACAACATGTCATGAAAATAGTTTAACGAATAACATTATAAATGTCAAATTGAGAGAGAAAGATCATCTATATTAACTGCAAATGTAAAGTCAATATTGAAATACAATATAATGAAATTGGATAAATATATATATTAATTTATAGTTAATTACAAAAATATTGAATTAGTGGATACTTGATTACAATGTATGCTTCAATTAACAGCTTCTATACTCATAATTTTTTTTTTGAATAATTTGTCTTTATATGCAATTATAATAAAGATAGACCTGCATAATTGTGGTTAAATATTTTATTAATAATATATATAATATATTGTAAGATCAGATTTGTACATTCATGTAACAAAAACTAGAATCCAAGTAAAATACACTGAACCTGATTGAAATGGGATGAGGATCTCAGGTCCAACCAAGCTTCAACCTATTTCCCAGTGCTCCATGGTTTATCACTCTATGAATGACATTTCTGAGGTTACATATGGGCCTTAAGTTTAATTCACATGTCGGCTCCAAACAGGGAGAGACATGAAACCCAGGGACTAACTACAAAGGCAATATATAAACGGGTTAAATAGATTAATAATATACTAAATTTATGGTAATATTAATATTTAACTAGAATGTGTATCAATCATATCTAATGAATAATAACTTAATTGGAATTGGAATATGGCTAAAATGATAATGAAGTCAAGGTAAATTTTAAATGTTTTATTAATAATAATGAAATTAAAATAAAACAAAGGAAAACTACCTCAATTAGAAATCAAATTATATATAATTTAATGTGTATGTACATCTTACAACAGAATACGATTGATTTGCATAGTACAGTATATAATTTCATTGTAGTATGTTTAATAGCTTTGCATCATGGCGAATAATTTATGCCTATGGAAAATTAATTAATATGCCAAATAATATTTCTCTGTTATGGTTTGCTAACTGATGAGGTGGCAATGCTAGCCTGAGACACACACACACACACACACACATATATATATATATAACTAATACAGCAAGAGTAATGCAGCTGTTTGAGTTGAATTAAATAAGATTGGAGCATAATATGAAGCTCGAGAATGATGCAAATCAGACTCCATCAATCAGAGAGTTTCATGGCTTCAGATAAATTCTGAATATATTCTACAAAAGAAAAACTGGCTAAATACATATATTTTGCTATAGGAACATACTAAATATTATTAAGGATGGTGCTGCAGATGAGCAATTATTCACCGGATTCCACATATAAGATGTGTGGCACTTTGAGACCGAATGACGTGCTAATGAATTAATAAGGATGCAAACGTAATGAGTTCAGAACTCAAGATAGGCTTATTTAGGCTTCTGGATCTATTCCAGTTTCATATGTGATAGCCTTACTGGTGCGACTTGATGTCCACCATGGATGAGAGTAGCCAGCCAGTAAATGGGATAGTCTCTGCCATTAGCCCATGAGAATTGGCAAGACACTATTGTATGAATACATATTTCGTAAATACATATCTGCAATGCACAAGGCAAAATAACAAATATGTCAAAATTAATCGATTGTGCCTTAAACATATAGCTATTATCTGCATTGCCAATGAAAGCTAGTTCATAAAATTAATTGTCTAATTATAATGCTATAATAAAAGAGCTAAATTAATAAATTAGTAATCCCGTTTAATAGATAATTAATTTGCATCTTCAATTAGATTCGATAAGAGGAGAAGATATGTTTGAGAGGACTAATTTGAATTATAAATTATCAAATAGACCTTAATATTATATTTCTATGGTTAGGCTTACACTATCGATAAAATTACATTAAGATCATAATTTGCAGTTATAATATAGCAAACCAGAAAAACTAATCAACAAACATAAATCTAAATCAATTTATATTATTAATATCGATTGCAAGATGATCAGATATTATCCTAAATCAATATAATTTTGAAACAGAGAGTTAGGTCAAGATAAATGAGTGTTATTTTATATTTATTAAGTTGAAGATATAAAAGAATGATATCTTCAATACAGAATTACTAAAATTAATACGCTCACTGTTTGGAGGCATATTTGAAATATTATCACATATATAAAAATGAAATTTTAATATTTAAAATTAATAAGACATTTTAGGCATTACTGCAAGCATGAAAAGAAAATATAGGTTTACATCGTGAGTGATTATGAATTTCTCTTTTAATATACATAAAATTAGAAAGTTTACAGATTTGGCTTTCAAAGAATAAGGCAAGTATTATTTAGACTCTACATTTATTTTAGATACAAGTTTTAGAAATTAACTTTGAACATTCATTTAGGTTTATAATAGCTATAGTTTTTAAATTAAGAGTTAAAGTTCATTTTAGAGTTCTTGGTGGTGATCTTACGATTGTATTACCTATGCTTCTTGGCAGCAGCTTATCTGTTGGCATTTCTTGGTGGTGGGTTTGGTAGCAATTCTTATTCTTTGGATGGGTAGCATTTTTCCAATTGAAGTATTAGTGCAGTAGGCTATTATCAGGAACATCTTCCATCGCTAGAATGGCTGTGTGTGCTTCAGCATGTAGGATGGAGACAGAGATCCCCATTCCCTGGGCTTGGAAAACAATAACTCCCACCTACCCTACTCAGTCACATCAAAATTCAAACTGGTGTAAATTAAGTTAACAGACGCTTTAAAGATTTTACAGAGTATATATTCTTACATAAAAAAATTTAGCCTATTTATACTCGTCTTCCATTAAGTTATACTTTTAATAATAAATTTTCTTCCAGTGAAACAAGCAGTTAGCAATATTAAATTTTATATATTTAAATATACAAAATAAATCCCGTCTTTTGTATAACTGCTGGACCAGGATATTTTGCAAGATTCGATTATTTATTTTAGCACAAGATTGAAGCAATTGATATGCTTGATCACATCTTGTTTACAAGATGAAATATATTTTTGACAAACATTTTTGTCTTAATAATTTTTTAGATTTAATCATCATGCCATTATAAAACAGGTGTACAATGGAGTAATTTTACTTTACAGATTATTTTAAATTAAATTTAGAAACTACAGTAAATGATCGAACAACCAACAAGACGCTATATATGTATGAACGGTGATACGTGAAATACACCTACACATATGCGATTTAAGCAAATTAAATACAAATTGACTTATAAATGGAATCAAATTATTATTTAAATTTATACATATTACTTTTAAATAAATATTATTGTATCCTATATAAACAATCTGATTACAAACATAGATGCTTGCATGCATATATATATATGCTCAAGGCTATACAACCGTGTAATCATCTTAAAAGGTACTTTAAAGGGTGTAAACCTGGCATAGAAAGGACTCTTAAGAGATAACTAGGTGAAACTTGTATGACAGAGTGAATATACCGTTTCAATATATATATATTTACAAAAACGTAAATAATTATCAATCAAAATAAGATTAAAATAAATAACTTCTAATAACTATATTATACTATTTAGTGAATAGATTTTCATCTCCATTGAGATCTTCTCAAGGTATTATATTATACAATGTAAATTACTACACTGGTCAAATATCCAATACAATTTATTTGTCCATAATGTTGTTACAAATATATAAATAAATAATCAATCATTTATTTATGTATTTGTGACAACATTATAGACAAATAAATTGTATTGGATATTTGACCATGGTAATTTACAAAAACTCTGATGTACCATTTGCCTAATACCAGTGTCCAATGTCTAGTTGCTGTACAACTATTGAAGCAAGGGATTACAGATGCTCTTCTATGTGTGCCTAACACTTCCAACTGTGCTATCAGGTTTAGTATCTAGTAGCTTCCAGTTCAATTATGAACATGCCTTATTGCTTCTGCAATCAAATATGAGGCAAACAGTATAATATACATTATTGCCTGATTCTACCTCTAAATAGACTCCCAATTTAGACAGGTCCTCTTCCTTAATGGGAGCATTCAGATTCACTAAGCATCTTCACCTATTGGTCTGTTTCTGTTATTGGTTATATTTTATCTACACATATCTTCATTGGTCTGTAGCGATGAATGCCAAATCCGATCAAGCATTCAAGAAGTTATGTGATATTCAAAGCCTGAAATGACAAATTGAGCTTCATTATAGAAACTTTCAGGTCCAAAGTTCAGTTTATCAATGGGAAAAATAGCACAGATCTTTATTCATATTATATTATTCTAATGAATGATTTGAAAATTTTAAAAATGCTACAAAGTAAAAAGAAAGTGATTACAATAGACTGCTGACATAACTATCTAACACCTATTGATAAATCAATGTTCACATAATGGTTGTAAATGAAAAGAGAGCTCTCTGCTCAATAGCATAGATAAATATAAAGTTAAGATGTTTAAGTCATAATTGCACTTATAAAATTTTACTTCAGATTAAAAATTGAAGTATTCCATACTCCATTAAAAATGAATGCTCTCAATGATTTTGTTATAATACAGCTACATATACACATATAAAAAGAAAAACAGTTTTTTTTCTTCTCCTAGATACCCATGTTATCAAAGTATTATTACTTGTTAATAATTAATTAGTGGATCAAAAGGTCAAGTGGTAAGGTACACATATCACATCCATTCATTTTGCCTAACAAAGTAAAAATCAGGAATGAAGTAAGATTGGAAGAAAAAAAATGCAGTTGTCAAATACAGGTGAAGTAATAAGCTTTTTGAAGTCACTTGATTTTTCATCTCATCTGAAGACTGGTTGGAATTGCCATAGCAAAATAACTGATAAAATTAATAAATACAATATCTATATGAATACAATGATAAAAGATTGATAATTGATAATTAAAATAAAAATAAAAACATATAAAAGAAAGAGCAGTCACAAAGTAAATCTTGCCCATTTATCTGTCTAATTCAGTGATTTTTAACTTTTTGAAATTGCAAACCCGAAAATCAATAATATATATATAAATAAAATATCCGTTAATTAAAAACAATATTGTAATTATAATTGAAATAATATTTTTAACGGTTTACAAACAATTACAAACAATCCTTAAATCCGCAGAAGTACTTTCGGTTACTTTCTAACCTGCCTCGGTTTACAAATAATTACAAACAATCCTTAAATCCGCAGAAGTACTTTTGGTTACTTTCTAACCTGCCTCAACTGCTTTTAATGGCAGTTGAGGCAGGTTAGAAAGTAACCGAAAGTACTTCTGCGGATTTAAGGATTGTTTGTAAACCGTTAAAAATATTATTTCATATATATATATATAATTAGATGGGGGTTGAACCCAGACTTTTAAACTCTCCTCATGTGTAGGACCTTGCCCATTTAAATACACAAATGAAGGATGGGTGAAATACAGGCTAACTAAGTAATATTTAAATACAAATATAGTATATATAATTTAAACTAGATTTAATTAGAGGGGATAACCCAAACCTTCAAGCTCCCTTTAGTTATCCACTCCATCTTATACAACCATACTCATGACTACATTCATGTGAAAAAGATAAATTATCTCCAATAACCCCTCTAATTACATCTAGTTTAAAGTATATATACTATAGTTCTATTTAATATATAAGGTTACTATCTTTACTATCGTAAAACTAACAATAAAATAGGAATGAACTTAACTTTTATTTAAAAATATAGATGGTATACTAATGGAAAAAAAGAAAATTTAAAAAAAAAAGATTACTATATTTTCAAAAATTATAACCAAAAAAATTATCATTTAAATTAATTTTAATATGATACTTGAGTTTTGTGCTTTATTAGAAATTTCAGAAATATTAAGCCTAAATATTTTGATTTGAATGTTTTCATTTATTAAATTTATCCATTTTGTACTATTATGAAAGCAATTATTTCTAACATAATAAATATTAATTAAAAATTAAGACAATTAATAAAAATTGAAAATAATTATCAAAATTATTTTTAAAAATGTTATCTGATTTAAGACCTGATTTAAAAATGTTGGAATCATAATATTATACGTAACACACATATTAAATACATATAAACCAACTGCAAAAATAGAGATTGCCACGAATTATAAACAACTATAATATAAACAGGTGAACTTATGTTGTTCATTCAAAAATGCAAATTGCAATTTGTCATATTTAATGAGATATTATTTTATATACCGCTATGTTTATTTATGTAATAGTACTATTAGCGATTAAGCCAATGCACGTGCTCTTTAAAGAGATTATATAAATGAATACTCAATTTTCCAGACACGAGATATAGTATTTTAGAAAGAATGGAATGAATCCACCCATTCTTTCTGACCCAAACGTTTATGTATGGCAAATCTTAAGTGTGTGGAAATAAGAGTGTGAGATGTTATACGATCACTTTAAATTACATTTGTTAAGTTTGAACGAATGACACTTTGCGAAATAAGTATAATTTATTGGAGCATTGTTTCTTAGTTAGTACAACATTTCAGCACAAAGATTTTATTTTCCTAATAATCTTACATAATTTTGAGGAACATCTGTAACAAGTTCACAACTGATATTATGAAAACCACCAATTAAGAAATTTGCACTCTAATTGCATTATAGATAGATGCAAATATCAAAATATGTATAGACTGTATGAAAAGTGAGAGATAGTTTGATAAATCTATAAATAGATTGATAATTAGGTAAATGGAGAAATCCAACCATATAATTAAGAATTACCCTACAACTATACTGAGTAAGTATTCCTTATGTTGTACCAAATAACTGTCATACTCTGAAAAAACTTTTTAAGATAAATCTAGCTATTGAATTCATTGAAAATTTATGTATGTGTGTATATATATATATATATCAAAAACTAAGTCACAAAGTGTCATATCTTTTAGTTTATAAACATTCTTAAATTAAACAACTAAAGTCATAGATGATATATAAAAATTAATCTAAGGATGAAATAAGTGTAATCACATAGTTATGCAAATTAAATCAGTAAAATAAAATATTTCATAAATTAAACAATTTTAGAAAATTTAAAACAAATTGTTTAACCAGTGAAGTTATAAATTAAGAAGTAATCTGGTATTTGTATATAATTTTAAATATATTCATTCAAAATGTAAATTTAATTCTTAATTATTATTCTCTTCTTTATAAAATGAAATTTCATTAAATTCCTTCATACTCAATTAGAAAAAGATGTTTGCCACATTCAGAAGATTATTAGTTTGAATTCCTAAAGATTGTATAACTTTACATTGATTTTTTTTTTTTATAGGAGATGAATATTAGATCAGGAAAAAGAAAATCGACTGTCTTCCCCTAAAACTTATCTACTTTTAACTCTGGGTAAAAAATGCCACCACTTTCAACTTAATAAAATCTATCATTTTATGCAGCAAACAAAATCCATTTAATTCTCTTTTATCTATATGATTTATTGATTAAACAAATTATTTAGCAGCCCCTTTCTCCCCAATCCAATTATTTTTAGGAAGGTTTTACCCAACAAAAACTTATCCCCAATATTTCAATAATGAATTTAATTAAGTACATTACTGACAGCCAATTACGATCTCTTACCTGAGTGGAGTATATGTTGCAAGCTGCCCATCGGACCTGAGCACCCAATGCAACAAGAGTCTCTATGAGCACCTAGAAAAAAATAAAAAAATATCATTAAATTTATGAAGTTATTAAAAAAAAATCTTACAAAATGAATATGATAAGTCCAATTTCTACTTTGGACAACTCTGAAAACATTTAACGTCTTGTACTTTTTCTTAACAAACATACTGACTAGTCAAGCATTGGTGGTTGAGAGGTCAGCGACAGCTGCTTTACAAGCAGTTGTCCCGGGTTAGCGGGTTCGCTTCCCGGCTGATGCTATAACACATGAGAAACATACTGACTACTCAAAGTTTTTTTTAAAAAAGAATAAATATCAACAAATCACAAAGATATTCTTCATTCCGTTCAAGTTCAAATGATAGTTATGTCTTTAAGGTCACTAAAAATAAAACTTGATCATTTTTTTAACATATTAATCCATTCTTTCTAGTATTTTTTTTTAATGCAGGTTTTTAGTAATGATAAAGAGAAAGGGTTAAAGCATGATTAAAAATGCATGAAGAAAATAAAATAAAACAATAAACTCATCTTTAAAAAGATCAACGAAATGGCAAAGAAAATGCTGATAGATATTCTAGGCTAAAAGTATAACAATTAATTAGTTGTTTTTCTAGTGATAGTCTTCTTTCACTGTATAATAAAAATATGTACTTTTTCTTTTATTATCATAGTACTTCAAATATTTTTTTTAGAGTCATAACTTAAAGGAATTTCTTTTTGCTTTATTACTACTCACATCTCACCATGACAATTTTATTGCAGGGGAAATACATTCTTTTTATTACTTATATATATATATATGTCCACAGATGGCGTTCTACCAAAAACACCGATCAAGCGATCAAGCGTATGTTTTGTTTACATAAACGTCAGAGTAGTATTCACTATCTCTATAATTCCACTTTCAGATCATGATTTCAAGCTATTTGCTATCATCAGTGAAAGACAGGAATAAAGAAACTAGATCTAAACACAAACTCTGAGCGTTTATGAAACAATTTCTATTCAGCTTGCAAGCGTGAATTTTTTAGACACGTAATGTCTTCAAACTCAGCATAGCAAACCAGATAGCTATATGGGTCTGATATCAGTTCAGCATCTCCACATAGTAGAAGCCTCTGCAATCTATTCATTGCAATGAAAGACCTCAAAGGCTACATTTATGAGAAACTGAACTAATATCAGACCTATAAAATACTTGTTATGCTATGCTGAGTTTGAAGTACATTACGTGTCTACCAAAATCACCGATCAAGCTGAATAGTTTTGTTTACATAAACGCTCAGAGTAGTATTCACTATCTCTAACTATATTCCTGTCTTTCACATGATGATTTCAAATACTTGCTATCATCAGTGAAAGATGGAATTATAGATACTAGATACTGAACACTAACTCTGAGCGTTTATGTAAACAATTTCTATACAGCTTGAAGCGTGAATTTTGTAGACACGTAATGTGTTCAAACTAACATAGCAAACCAGATAGCTATATGGGTCTGATATCAGTTCAGCATCTCCACATAGTAGAAGCCTCTGGTCTTTCTTGCAATGATATAGATTGCAGAGGCTTCTACTATGTGGAGATGCTGAACTGATATCAGACCCATATAGCTATCTGGTTTGCTATGCTGAGTTTGAAGACATTATGTGTCTAAAAAATTCACGCTTGCAAGCTGAATAGAAATTGTTTCATAAACGCTCAGAGTTTGTGTTTAGATCTAGTTTCTTTATTCCTGTCTTTCACTGATGATAGCAAATAGCTTGAAATCATGATCTGAAAGTGGAATTATAGTTAGAGATAGTGAATACTACTCTGACGTTTATGTAAACAAAACATACGCTTGATCGGTGTTTTTGGTAGAACGCCATCTGTGGACATAAATACAAGCGTTAGCAAGTTTTTTAACTTGCATTTTTGTTTTTCATATATATATATATAATATTTAAATACATGTGTACAGTATTGTCTATACTAAATTTAATGTAATTATAAGGGACTTAACACAGACTTTTAAACACCCCACAGCTATCCAATCCATCTTATACAACTGATACACATGTCCACATAAGGTCAACATGGTAAGACAATAATAATCGCATCATGAAGAGCTTTGAGTATTGATATGGATGGCTGAATAGTTGGAAAGTATAGAAGGTTGAAGCTTGTCCATTAAAGTTTGAAGATTTGCTATTTTAATATAAACTGAGCAGTGATTGTATATGTATGTTGGAGATGGCGCAACAGATGGGTGCTGGTTCAGCATGAAATACATATATTGGAGATCAATTATCTTTTTCACATGTATCAGTCGTATAAGATGGATTGGATAGTTGTGGAATGTTTGAAAGTCTGAGTTCAAGTCCCTTATATATACACACAATTCAGTTCTAGTAGTATGATATTTCTCATAAATTTTTTATCTTCCATTTCAAATTCGTATTCCTGTAACATTGGTTAAATGAAGGAGAAAGAATTTATCAGAATATTTTACTAACTAAAGATCTACATCTTTCCTAACATTGAGATAGCTATCATAACAGTTAAATAAGATTTACAAATTATATGTATATAAATAAAGGCAAATTCTTTAAAATTTTATAATGAATATTACATTCAATAATCTGAAATCATTACATTTATTACTCACCAAATCCAAATATATAATTGACCATGCCTCAGCAGAATCAACTCTTCATTTTTACTGGCAGTGACCTATTTTGCTCAATTGCTGAAGCAATTAATTGCAATTATGACAATGTAATCAAGAATAATGGTAAGTTTGCAATTTATTAAAAGCCACAAAAGAAAATCTTATTATGCATATTTTTTAAAAATTTTAATTGAACTTCAGATTCCATCCTCCAAATACTGTTCTTTTTTTCATGATATCTATAATCTCCCACATTATTCTCAAATTCAAGAAGGGATAGACTACTGACTCAAATAGTAAACTGTTTTACCAGCAGCAGCCACTTGAATTTTCCTAATACAATAGATCTTTACCAGGACTCCTGAAAACATTTTACATATTCAACTATTCTGATCATTCTCATGGGTAACAAGTCTGTTTCTTCTAACAATTAATATATTTCAATCAAATATCATCTTTATCAAAGTTGTGGAAAAGGTAATTGATCTTCAACTTTTTTCATTTATAAAATCAATGACACCTTGGACAGTAGGGCTTTCAAAATAATCTCTCTACTCACAATTCTTTAGCCTATATTTCTCTCCATTGAAACTTATCAAATTAAAAATTTGAAGAAATTTCAGCTAATTGTTTTAGAAGAATCCTACAATAAAGTCTGTCATAAATTTATTTTTAATAAGCTTTTTCATGTGACCCAGATTTTGAATTTATTAAATTCAAACAATTTCTTTCCAGTTATTCCATTTTTATGAAAAATACTTTCTATTACATGTAATCTTCAATTTTGTTGTTGACAGCCTTTCTTTATTTAAGCACGTAATTTCAGCAGAAGTATTTCTTTAGTTTCTTCATCGATCAGTGATTTCCCCAAATCATTCTAAGGTCAACGTTAAATTAGCTAAATAAAATTTCCCCAAAACTCAATTATGACTTCTTTCTAAAAAGCATATATCCACTATTTCAAAATAAATTTCTAACATTAAACTCTTTAAAATTATGAGTTAACTTGCTTTTGGTTTTTTTTTATTGGTATGATTGCAGTCTCTATATTGCCAAAGTTGTTTCCTAAACTTTGAACTTTTACTAAGTCTGAAATTACTCTTCTTTATAACATTCTGTAAGCCAAAATTTAATCTTCTATCAAATATTAGATGTCATCCAAAACTAAATTAATTAATTAAAAAATAATATATCTTTTGAAATTTTCTCATGATATTCTGTAGCATCTTCTGAACTGACTTCTTTATCTTCTTACTCTTAAAGAATTGACCTATCATTTTATTATTTCTTAAATATGATATTGACCTCAACACACATTATGCTTCCAAATGTTGCTTTTTTTCCCATATCACTGCTATATATCTCCATATAATATTTATCTTTATAAACAATAAATATCTTTTCATTTTTGATAGACTTAATTTTTATTTATTTTTTACTTCTTAGAACCCATAGGACTCTTTCTGACTTTACAAAAAGTGTATTATACAATTTAGTTTGCAAGTGTGCATTCTTTAGCAAACATTTATTAATATTAATCACTTTTTTTATTAAATTAAAAATTATTTAAGTTCATTTAATCTTAACTGTGAATTTTAAATTTACTAAAGTTCAAATACATCTATAATAATCTTATATAAATGCATGATAATCTTTTGATTAAAAAAAAGATAGTGCTTCTAATATGCAGTTTCACAAACAAAACTGTCTCAGTTAGACCAATTCCCACATAGATCTTTGAATGCATAAGAATAATTTTGTATTTATTGATATATGTTGTTACACAAATTTTCTTAATATATATATATTTTAGCAAGAATTTATTCACAACAACCATCTTTTAATAAAGACAGCATGACTATTATTCATTCTCTATAAAATATTTATTGATTGAAAGATTATTGTGAATTAGTGAATGTTAAAAATATGCACTTATAATGAACATTTGTTTAACATAAATATAAAGAATTTGAAAAAGTGTGTGCTTTTGACTATTTGGAAGACATGATCGATCAAAATGAATTATACAAATCACCACCCTATCCACCACCCCTCCAATGATTGCAATTAATTTTGAAATGTAAGAATAAATTATTAACTATAAATAATATTGTGACAAATGAATATAAAAGATGAAATGTAAAGAGCTAGAAATTATCATGCATCCATATAAAGAATATTATAAATAAGTTTTTATTCCTGTATATCTATGGAATCAAGAAATATAATTATTTCTAACATAATAAGAAATGATTAAAAATCATTTAAACATTTGATGAAAGATAACTATTATGAATAAGTACTTGCTATTAAAAATATAACCTTATAAAGCAATACATATTATATAATAGTAAATATAAGTAAAAAATTGAAAAAGTACTTGCTACAAAAAATATAACCTTATAAAGTAATTTTACATAAAATATATCAGTAAAAATAAATAAAATATTGTAGCATTTAAAGAGTTATGTGGAACTTGGCCTAAATGGGGGGGGGGGGATCCCTAATTCGATAAAATGTTTGCAACTATATGTTTGAAATGCAAAAATGAACCATTAATTATAAACAGTAATATATGCATTCTTTTGTTTCCTTCATTTGTCAATTAGTTTAGATATAAATATCTTCCCCCTCTTTTAAAATAATATTATTCTTGATAGTTTAGCAGTAAGATGAATTCACCACTCATAGACAAAGAGTTCTTAATTTATACATACTTAAAATATGTAAAATTTGCAACATTATTATTAATCAATAACTTCATGAAGTATTGATATAAATTGTGTAAATGTAGTATTGCATCAAATTTCTGCTACTGCCAAATTTAAAAAGTAGCATAAAGCATTAGAGAAACTTATAATCAATATCATTAAACTCACAATCAGTCAAATAACATTATAATATTGATTAATAAATATAAAATAAATCCAAATAATAAATAATTATATTATTTAGTGACATAAATTGTTTAAATATATTATTATAAAAAAAATTATTTACTATTAATCAAATATTATTTACTAAAACAAACTATGATCTTTTAAGTTTAAATGTGGTAAGGAATTATAAAACCTATATTTGAGTGAAGTTTATTTTAATCAATTCTCAAAAATGATTCAATTGTGCCAATAAGTTCAACTCTTAATATAACCATATTTGCCTTTAAAAAAAAATTAAATGGTAGTTCCTGGAGCTAAAATACTTTAATTTTTTGGTTATGATCAATCTTCATGCGCTCCCACAGGTAGCTTTTTGGTAAAAAACAGAGGTTACAAGTCGATTGATGAAAAGTGTACTTTATGTGGTATAGAAGAAGAGACTAGTGGATACATTTTTAACAGATGTATTAAAGTGAATGACTGCAGAACCATAATTCATTCAATTTTCAAAAGAAAAGACCCATTAATGATGACACTGATTCAGAGTATTAGTTCAGGCAATTTTGGGGAAATAAGAAGTGTCACCTTCCTATTATATAGCATTTGGCTAACTTGGTGTTCACTCTTGTTTGATTCAAGTTGCACGGATCCTCTAATAGTATTAAAAAAAAATTTAAAGCAATTAAAGAAAGAGACTATCGGATTGCCTCACAAACAATGATAAAGTATACATGGGAGCTAATAAACATTAGTAAAATTGCAAGAACATAATTATAAAGACATGTTTAATGATTATGAATAGTTCCTTCAAAAACATAGTTTTGTAGAATGACCTTAGGCAAATTTTGCTTATAAGAACTTATTTGTATTATTGACATGTTAACATAGTTATATTTGTATGGTGGAATGTTTACTCTGGGCAATTTAGCTCCTGAGTTAATTGTACTAATAGTTCATTACTGTATTAATTATAAAATTTTCTTAAAAGTTTCAAAGTAACTAATAAGTTAAAATAAACGTTTTTTTTTTTTATAAAAAATTAATAAAAATAATTTTATAAAGATCATTTCAGATAAATAAAGGAATTGCCATTTACCCCTTATTAATTTTATTTCTTTGTAATATTTCTAAGGAGCACATATTTCTTTTTAAATTTATATCATCATCGTCATCATCAACCATTATCAATCCACTGCAGGATGAAGGTCTCTCCAAGTTTAATTCATCTTCTCTGATCTTTAACTTCTTTTCTCCACATCACCCTGCACACTTTCTTATTTCATCCATCCACCTCACATGTGGTCTTTTTCTGGGTCTTTTACAATCTCGTGGAATCCAGTTTAAAATTTCAATTGTCCATCTATTATCATCTCTTCTAGCAATATGTCCATCCCAACTCCATTTCAATCTTTTAATTTTTTCAATGAGGTCAGTAACACCTGTTTGTTCTCTTACCCAAACATTGCATTTTCGATCTCTTCTTGTTACTCCCAACATACATCTCTCCATACTTCTTTGAGTGGTCAGAAGTCTCTGTATTGCTCTTCTATTAAGTGTCCAAGTCTCAGATCCATAAGTAAGAACTGATAAAACACATTTGTTAAAAACCTTCCTTTTCAAACACATAGGCATATTTCCTTTTAGTATCAAGTTATTTCTACCAAAAGCACTCCAACCAAGTTTAATTCTATGATTAATTTCCTCCATTATGTTTTCATCTGTATTAATAATCTGACCAAGGTATTTGTAACTGTTAACTTCTTCTAATTCATCACAAACAATCTCTATTTTCATATTTTGAGCAAATCGATTAAACATTACTTTAGTCTTTTTAACATTTATCTTTAGTCCTACTTTCCTCTGATAACTCCTGCAGCTCTGAAGCATTATTTGCAAAAACAACTACATCATCTGTGAAATCTAAATAACTTAAATAATCTCCATTTACTTTCACTCCTTTAGTTTCCCATTTTAATCCACAAAATACTTCATGCAGCACTGCTGTAAAAAGTTTTGGAAATACGGAGTCACCTTGTCTTACACCTTTCTCAATGTTGACTTTCCCAGTATCATTATGTAATCTAATTGTTGCTGTTGCATTTTTATAAATATTCTTTAAAATATGATAATATCCTGGATCTATACCTTGATGATCCAATGCTTTAATCACTGAAGAAATGTTTATAGAATCAAATGCCTTTTCATAATCTACAAATCCAAAACATAATGACAACTCATATTCATTTGTCCTTTCTATAACTTCTCTCAATACCTGGATATGATCTATTGTACTAAAACCACTTTTAAATCCAGCTTGTTCTCTTGGTAAAAATTTTATATAAAACTGATAAAAGGCTGATAGGTCTGTAATTTCTAATATTTTCTTTATCACCTTTTTAAAATATTAATATTATTACTGCATTCTTCCAATCATCCGGTACATCTTTATCATTTAGACATTTGGTATATAACTTTGCTAAAATTTTCTCTATTTCTTCACCTGCTTCTTTTAATATATCAATTATAATTCCATCATTACCTGGAGCCTTTCTTTTCTTCATACATTTAATTGCATGTCTCACCTCTTCATTTAAAATTCTGGGCAATTCAGAAGATGTAATAGATATAGGATGTACTTGTTCTTTATTACTATATAATTCTTGATAAAAATCTTCTACCAATTTTATGATGTCATCTCTCTTTTTAGTAATAATTCCATCTTTTTTTCTTATTGTAGATATAAATTTCCTACCAATACCAAAATGTTGTTTTACATTCTTGAGACTTTTATTTTCTTCTACAGCATTCCTTGCTAGTTCACAGTTATACTTTCTTATATCATTTTCAACTTTTTTCCGCACCATTTTACAAAATTCGAGATATTCAATCCTTTTTAATGCATCATTTTTGTACATCTTCATATTCCTTCATAAATTCTCTAGTCTCAGTAGAAATTTTATTGGTCAATTGCGCTTTTTTCTACCAGCTATCTTTGTTGCAGTTTTTAAAAGTGTATCAGTTATTTTCATATTAATTTCATTCAAATCTGAAACATGTTCAAAATCTACTAATACTTGAAACCGATTTGTAAGTTCTAATTTAAATTCATTAGAATGTTTCTGAAGATTAGGAATATCAAGTGTAAATATTGTTTTTCTTAATAATTTTTGTCTCTCTAGTTTTACATTAACACGTATCTTACACCTTACTAATCGATGATCACTTCCTGTGTTAAATTTATTAAGAACATTACAATCTTGAAATATATATTTCCTGTTAGTCAAAATATAATCCAATTCTGCTGTACCTTCATTTGGATGCTTCCATGTCCATTTCCTTTTAACATTTTTCTCAAAAAAAGAATTCATAATATAAAGTTTTTCTTTTTCTGCAAACTCCACAAGTCTATGTCCTCTTTCATTTCTATTACCATAACCAAAATTACCTATAGCACGAGCAGGGCAAATTCCTAATGTCCACTCCATACGTTCTTGTCGTTGCAGCTGTTATTACTATGAGATTATTCGTATAGTATACGAACATGGATGGGCTGCTCACCAAACGCATTAGCCAGTGTGGTGAGTTTATTGGATTTTTACCTCTGAGTTTAAGATCAAGAAACACCATGGTCTTTCTTCTCAGTGCCTGATAAGGCAGAATGAATGTTTGTATAAATGATAAATATTTTTCCAATACATATATATAATTATGACAGACAAAAATAAAGCATGGCCCTTATTCCCAGAAGGCTGTAAAGTCACCAACCAAGGCAACGGTTGGTGGCCGAAGGCAGAGGGGGCTAAGAATCCCCTGATTGTGGACCCAGGATGCCATTTGATGATGACTTTTTATTTAGGTACTTACAACTGCAGATCACTTTCAAGTGAAGGAAGATTGCAAGAATTAGAAGAACTGTTTTATATTAAATGGGACATTATTGGACTTTGTGAAGTTAGAAGAAAAGGTGAAGAGACAATTGATTTAAAAAGTGGATATATATACTCTATTATAAAGGCACAAATATTGGAAATACAAGTGGAGTAGGATTCATTATAAATAAAAAGTGGAAGAACAATATTGTGGAGATTGATGGTGTATCGGACAGAATGGCAAGATTAATTATACAACTTAATAGCAGATAACAAATGCACATAAATTTATGCCCCAACAAGTTCTCATAGCGATGAAGTTGTAGAAGATTTTTATATGGATGTACAAATGGTTTTTGATCAGAGTAAAAAACATTTTAAAATTGTTATGGGAGACTTTAATGCTAGAATTGGTAAACAAATGAAAGATGAAAGTGCTGTAGATAAATTTATATAAAATTTATTATTTTCCAAGCATATTATTTTGATGAAAGTGTGTATGTATATAGCATATTTGATTTTGTTGACAAGTGGTATTACATTTAATGAATATTTATACATTCTTCTTAAAAATCTTATATATCAAAAAAATATTTTTTCCCCAATCATTTTTATTTGTCCTCTTGATAATTTAATTTCTTTTACCAAATGATTTTTAATTATTTTTTGGTCTACTAAACATATTAATTTCAGATTTGTCTAAATAAATTATATTATTTTCATAGCCATTTATTTTTATAATGTTTTCATTTTTTTTAATCAACATTTATTATTTTCATTGTAGAAAAAAAAAAAAGTGACTAATGCTTTTCAATTATGTGCTCACTAACGAGCGATTCATACAAATTATATTATTTTTTAAAGAAATTGATATTTTCATTATAAAAAAAAAATCACACAAAACATATTGATTAGAATTTTCTTGTCAATTTTCGAGTGTGGATGTACATCAGTTCACCATCACTTTCTCCTTAATTTCAACATCTGAACCAGAAGCAGTTATTGGTTCCATTTACTTTATTTCAGCGCCATCTATATTGAAAGTCTGACATATCAATGGTCACTAAATGATAGTGCCATATCCAAATTTCAGGACAAATTTCTGGTTATTAGCTTTTACTCCTTTATCAGTGCTTCTCAGTGGTGAAGACCTAATTGTTGAAAATCAACCTGGGGATTTGTATATTATACTATCAATAAATATTGTCCATTGAATATTGAATAGATAGATCTGGAAATGGATAAATTATAGTTCCTAATGATATAAATAAATAAATAAAAATGTATTATTTCTATATAATATTGTTATCCACACACAAAAAAATAAATATATATCAATTAGCTAGGCAATTAAAAACAAAGAAACTATATTATTTACTTTATGCTTAAATAGAATGTTCTATATTTCCATTAAAAAGATCTTAATATTAATTCATAAATCACAAGATTTAGAATAAGTTAATTTGTAAAAGGAAATAGTGGATTTAAATGCGAAGAGAGTAATATCTTCATCCCTCAAATCAAGATGCTTCAGATTAGCCTATATAAGTAAGAATTTAAATTAAAGATAAGTCAGCGTTCTTATTTTCATAAAGTCCCTATCTTGTGTTGAGGTTTTGAGAGTTCCTTTTATAGTCAAAAACTACATTGTTTGGCTATTGTACAAACGTTTAAGATGTAAGTAGAAAAATGTTAAAATCTTTCTCTTTCTAATTTATGCTTAAATTTAAAATGTATCAGACAATTTAGAATACATGTAAATTAAGAACTCACTAAGCACATAGCTTTTAAAGACTAATTTATAACATGTTTTTTTCCTTTCATTTTATGGGCTAATAGATAGTAAAATATTAACTAATTTAACAGGATTGGATTTAAAGCCTTATAATTCAGAAAATAAAATAAAATTAATAAAGTAAGAGATTAAATTATTATAGTTTGAAGAGAGATAATTAGTTCTGAGATTGTTACAATTAACTTCAAATTAAAAAAGGATGTGAAGCACACACACACATACACAAACTCAAATAATATATTTTGTTAAAGATAAATAATTAATTTTATGGAATAAAAATAAGAAAAGTCAATTACATTTATTGCAGTGAGTTTTTTTTTTTTTTTTAAATAAATAAAACCTAGTGCAAGTATATTTTCTAAAATGTTATATTTAAAAATTGTTTATAGTAATATAATGTAAATTAATTCAATTATATTAACTGTATTTTTGGTAGTTAAATATAATTATGATCAAATTGTAAAACAAAATATTTATTTTAATAGTAGTGTAATAATGTAATTGGTGGATTTTCGAGTTATGATATTAATAATTATATTACTTAAATTTTATTCTTTTCAAAATTTATTAAAACTTTCCTAATTAAAAAATAAATAAATTAATTACAATGTTGATCAAATTACAAGCTTAGAGATAGAATGGATTATATAAAAAAATCCCTTATATTAAAAACAACATAGCATGATTGGTGAATTATAAAATAGATGCTATTTAGAGTTTTATTTCCTGAAAATTTGCCGTATGTATTTCAATAGTTATATCAAAATGTCATTCAAGCAAAGCTGAAAAAAGTTTGTTATCTGTTTATTTGTGAAATAGGACGGGTAACACTGGAAATATCAAGTGAGAATTCTTGTTTCTAATAACTGCAACAAATGCCATAATCACTAAAGTAATCAACATTAAAACATATTCTTTAAATTCAAACTTTATTTGAGCCTACAGTTTAGTGTAGAAAAAGGGAAATGAAACTCATCAGAGAAAGGGATAAACTAGTATATACTGTGTATATAGTCTATTCCTGAGTGATAATGAAGATCATGAGCTAGAAGTCTGTTATTAGAAATGAAGGCTACTGAACTTTGGATAATACAGTCAATCTATAATGGATTATTAAATGGTGGAGATTTGCCACATGTTTTACTTTGAGAGGACATTTTCAGTTAGTGATATTAAAAATTATACCAGTAAAATTACAAATATAAATTTTTGATATTTGTTTATAGTATTATTTACATAATTTGTGGTAAATGAAGAAGTTAATCATAATTTTTTTATTCATTTGTATTTTCAATTATTTAAATTTGAATTTTTTTAGCTCCTTAAATTATGCAGTAATTAGCAATGACACAAAATTCTTTGTCAACATCTGCTGGACAAATGATATAGTCATTTTTTTTGTTTGTTTTGTATATCTAATATTTAGATTAATTAAGTGATTATTTTATTAAAAGTTAAAAAAACAAACATATATCCATAAAAAGATTATTTATTTAATTTATAACTCTGTTTATAACGCATGGCTCATCCACACAGTAGATTTTAATATGATTTTGCATTTGTATTTTATCTTACTTTATCATTACTATTAAACTTACCATAAATAAAATTATTCTTTATGTAGAAAATAATTTTTATTCTAGGATTCAATATTCTATTTTACAACATGTATTCTTTAATAATGTAGTGCTGTATTTGATCATCTAAAGAAAAATTAAAATCTTTGCGTATAAAAATTGAGTTACTGCCAAGAGAAAAGCAGTTCTATTAAATTCTTAAAGAGATAAACTAGCATTTACCCCAGAAAGCAAACAAAGATAATTTTCATTAAGTTGGCCCACCATAGAAATTAAGTGATGATGATTACTGCTAGATAAATATAACCAGCTCATAATCACATCACTGGATATCATGTTTTGAAAACTATATGTTTTGATGATGACAATGATTGCAATAATTTATCTATGCATCATCTTTGTTAAAAAAAAGTATGAGTGTAGGAAGAATAACATATTGCCTATTTGGAATGGTTGCTTAAACAGCTGATCATGAAACCTAACCATAAAGCACACCATTGTATTACAATATGAGGCAGGAACATAACGATCAGCTACTACTGTGTTTTATCCCTCACACTGTTGCATATATACTTTTATATATATAAATAACCGCAACTATATTTCAAAATCAAATGAAAAATTCAATAAATTTACTTCTTAAATATATAGTTTTGCTATTTAATTTATTTACTTTATAATAATCATTACGACTTTAAAATTTGAAAACCTGTCTCAGAGCAATTCATGGTAAAAATATCATTCATGACAGAAGTAATATTTTGATATTTCTTGTGACCTTTAAAAAGATTATTTAATATATGCAATGAAGAAGTTTAAATTTAAGATACAGCATTTTATTTTTAAAAAAAATGTAATATACGAATTTTCATGATCAGAAATATTTAGATTTAATAACTCTAACTGATTAACCCTCTCTTGCTTACTTTTAAACTTTAAAAAAAAAAAAAAATTAACAAAATAATCAAGATATTGGTAATAACATATTATCAATGGAATAACAATCCTCTAATTTCAAAATTATATTCACAATGGTACTTTGCGATTCTAAAATTCATATCGTATAGATATATTAATTCTATTATTCTCATGGATAAGTGATGAATTTATAGTAATATTTCCAGGGACTTACATGTAGTAAAAATATTATAGCAAATAGCTGATGTTTCAGTACAATAATAAGTACTTTCCTCAGAGCTTCTTATTTCTCAAATACAAATATATAAAATGCTGAGTCTACCTTTTCTCTGTTAACTTCAAATGCCTTTGAGATAGGATATTGGTTCATCAAAGTATAGGTTTTGTTTCTAACACAAATAGTCTTTTCTATCCCTCTCTCTTTTTTCTTCAGATACTTAAGTTAGTCTAGGGCTCAATCATCATGAGCCCCTAATATCATAAATCATCTCTCTATACTAATTCAGACAATGGAATTGTATGAGCAACATTACCATCTTTTAATTAAACACACAGTATTTGTAACTCCAATTCTCTTTTCATTCTTTTTTTTTTTTTTTTGACTCAGATGCCCAAGAATTTAGAAAGCAATAAAAGGGACTTGTCTAATAAGCTGGAAATACGTAATTGTAATTTGAGTGCAATCACTAATGAGTCAACTTAAAAATTATATTTTGATATATCTTGGCAGTCTTATTTAGAGATTTACTTGTTTACTAGAGAGGTGGAAGAAAATGACTTTTGTTTTAAAATAATCTGTCATCACACAGCCTGGCTAAAAAATCTAGAGAAATATTAATGATAATATTATCAGAAGTAGTGGCAAAGCAAAGTGTGCAAATTTTACTAATATAAAATATTCAAGGCAAGAATAGAGGAAAGCATTGGTAGTTAAAAGAGCTGCCAAGATTTAAAATTGCTATAGCATCTGTTAATGAAATTCATCTTCCATAGAAAATTTAAACCAACATGTTAATGGCTACAAGTTTTTTTTTTGGAAGATAAATCAAACAGTGAAAGAAGAATGCATAATGTTGAATTTATTGTAAAGCCTAATTTAATATCTTCAATTCTAGAAATTTTTCTAATATATCAATAAAAGACTAATGGTATTGAAATTTAGCTTGTACTGTGGTGCTATGGTCATTTTACTAGTATCTATGCTCCAACATCGGATTCAAAAAACTCAAATAAAGAAAGCTTTTATTTCTTTTCTGGATAGCATTACTATAACAATACCATTTAAAGATCAAATTTTTCTTCTTGAAGAGTGGACTTTGGCCAAATATTGTTAGAAATAACAATATTGTGTTATAAATTCAAATGGTTGGCTGTTATTGAAATTCTGCACAATACAAAGATTGACTATTAGAAATATTTTTATAGTCATTGTAAATGGACATTATTGCATCCACATTAAAAGCATTGGCATTTAATATATTATATTATAATTAGAAGTTAAAATATTGAAGAATTCCATATTACACAAGCACTTATAAGTGCAGATTGTGGAACAAAGATTGAAATACTAGATGCATTAAAAAATAGATTTTATTCCAACCACATTAAAAGAAAATTGATGCTTGCCCTTTAAAAAAAGTAATGTGCCAAATTTCAAAAAATATTTAGCATTAAAATTGTTAATTTGGACTTTCAGGATTGTGATTTACTGAAGCATAAAATTATTTCAAAGAGTGTGTTCTGGATATAATGCATAACTTCCTAAAAGGGTGTTTTATGGTGGATATGAGCATGGATTTCATGGGTGAGATAGATCCTATTTATATGGATTACTTCAAAAACATTGTAAAGAACTGTGATGTTGATTGTTTTTAATTGGGAAGATATGGTGAAAAGAATATATTGGAGAGCTGCAACTAGAAAGATCTTGAAATATTAGAGTCGGAAAAGTTTTCAAGCAGAAGAAATTAAAAGACAACATTTTAAAATATTAAATAAATGGAAAAATGAATTAGCATGTTCCATATGTAGACATATTTATAGTTTACAGATTGATTTGTGAAATGTTTGCAAAACTCATTGCCAGTGCATTACTATCATTTATTTTTTTCTCTTGATGTTGGGATGGTTATATTCATTTTAGAATAACTGCTATTAACAATGATGAGATTAAGGATCTTCTGGATACTGGTTATTGCAATATCTTGCTAGTTAGTGGAATATGAAAATATATTCATCATAAAAAAAAAAAATGACAATAACATGCTACAATCTTCATCACTGAAGAGTGAGGTATCATATACTTATAGGTACAGGGTCTATGATTTATTTTTATCTTATAGCAGAAGGTGGCCCAATTAATTGTGTTCAGTATTAGATAGTTTGAATTTTTGTCTTTTATTTATTTAGTGATCGTCAAAAAAAAATCTTGATGGACATATAATCTGAATTTAGAAAGTATTGCTAACATTCACTGAAAAAGTAAAAAATCAAAGAATACCATTAAAAAATCAGTATGCTATATTTATCGTCTGTAAAAAAATCTTTGTTTTATTTTAAATTAGATCTGGAAAAAAAAAACAACATATCAAATATTTTACTCATCTTACAGATAATTTCTAAATGAATCTAAAAGTTACTTCATTAATATATTCTCAGTCAAGGGCACCTTTTAATAATATTATCTATCCGTCAATTAATAGTTCTTTTCATAAATTCCAAATATATTAGTTTTTTGTCATTTCCCCAAACTAGTTCTATTTGTGTCTTTTTAGTTGGGATCCACTGCAATGACTGTTAAAATCACTTACTACCAATATATTCATTACTAATTATGTCTGTGGTCAGACAGAAGTTATATTAAAACTAAATACATACATAGTAGTATGAATTATTTTGAATGCAAAAACAAAAAATGATCTTACATATAATAATCCAGTAAGTAATGAGAGGGCTTCAGCATTCTGTTCCAAGAAACTTGGTAATTGAACACAAACATATAAATATATATGTTGAATGCTTATAATAAAAATATTGAGATCATGTAAAAGAGAGAGAAAAATTAAATGATTATAATGACAATGGAATTGGAAGGCTGTGACAGATTAAAGAAGAAAAGATAAGATCACTGGAAACTATGGATTAGGATTGAAATGAGGTGTTGTTTTGCAGGGAAAACAACATAGTAAAAATAAATATAAAGCTTAAAATCACAAGAAAAGAATTTATGCATGAAAAGAGGATATAAAATTAGATTTCAATAAGATTATTAAAAGAGAATAAATTAACACATAAATTAATGCTGACATAATTAAAATCAAATTTTAAGAATATAAAAAGTATTTCAACACTGGATTACAAATAATAAAGACACTTACTAAAGGAATTCAATTGAAAGGTGAAAAATATTTTAAAAAAATAAAACAAAAACAGCAGCACTTATTGTTAACGATGAAAGAGCAAATATGTCTTGAATGATTAATGAAATGGAAAAGAAAAAAAACAAAAGTGTATGTACATTTAGAGTCAAGCTGCAATTAGCACCTTTTTAAAAGGTTTGTGTTGTAGAATGGCTCAGTGATGCTAAACTAGGATTTCATATTAGTTTAAACATGATACTAAATTCAAGTATAATAATCTAAAATATTTAAAAAAAAATCCCATTAAAATAAATTAAAGAAAATTATTTTCATTTAAATGTTTCAAATTATTAAAGAGTTTTGTTAATATAAAATAGAATAAATACAATGAATAATTTATAATAATTTGTGTAATTTACTTCATTTTTGGGGATTTGTTTATGTTTACAATTTTCATTGAATAATGTAATTATTGGCTATTTACCAGGCAGATTTTTTTCGTCCATGTTATCAAAATCATTAAAAAAAAAGTTAAAGATCTTGATAAGTAAGTATTTATTTTGAATCCATTAAAGTACATGAAATATTACTGTTACCTAAGTTTTATTCTAGGAATGAATATGTCATTCCACATTCTAGTTTCAGCCTTCAGATTTAGGATTTATTAAAATTAGTTCTTGGAACTATTTCCTTTTTCTCTTTTTTTAATTATAAAGTGGAAGAGAAAAGAAACTAGAAAAATATTAAATCTAAATTAGTTATACATAGAAAGCAATAAATTAAGACATGCTATAAGCAGAGATTTACAAGTATTATTAGAAGATAAATATTGTAAAACAGATCAACTATAAAATAAATTAGATTTAATTTATGTTATAATATATTAACATATTTTGGCAGGAAAAATAAAATTGCAGGATTGTAATATAAATTGAATCACTAAACATCACATGATCACCATTTCTTATGCTTGCTCATAACTGTTATTAAAACAGGCAAACTCTCCATACAGTAGTGCCACTCAGTGGCATCCATTGATTACTCTGGCTTGCATTGAGTGGCACTAGTGTATGGAGAATTTTGCCTGTTTTAATATAAATTGAATCAAATAAAAAGATGATAAAAGTAATAAGCTCTCATTTGTGTTAATAAGAGAAGAATGTGAGATAATAATAGTAAAATGGGCTGTACAATAATAGGGAACATATTAATAAAAATTAAAATGAAGTTGGAAAAAAGAATGAAATTAATGAATTCTAGTTGAATTACTGAAAAATTTGTGAGTGGAAGTGGTTTAAAATTAGTTAATGCAATTTATGATTCCACAAGAATAGTCAGAAGATTTTCTATTGTTATGATTCTCTTAGAGAAAATGACCAATGCAGTAGAATATGAATTACTTTAATATACAGTTAAAGTTTTGTTGAAAGTATGATTAGGTTGGACTTAGAAAGAACATACAAACAAACATTTAATAGAAGTATTGGACTTTTGTAAAGATATATTAAGCAATTAATATTTGTTTCTAATTAATTTCAAAAAGCTCTTAATAAAATGAACTGAATTATTCTGTTGGGTAAAACCAGTAGAGAAAGAAAAATGACAAAATATATGTAAGAGTTAAAAAATACTTGTAAGATTAAAATAATCTTCTTATAACACAGATATATAAAATAATTTCTTTAGTAAACATGGTTTGGATAATGATGGAATTAGCAATAAGGGATGAATCAATTTTGTAGATTTTCAGGAACCAAGAACACACTTAATAAAATGTTAATTAAAATCAATGATATTTATAAAAAGTTTATATCTAAAGTAATGATTACTGATTTTATATTAAGCTGTCTATCAGAAGCCAGATTACTGAGATCAAGTTATGATACATAGTAGTGTTCCATTGTTTGCCTTTCAATTTCATATCAATACCATAAAATTTAATAACTTTTTAAAATGTAAGTGATAAAAATTAAAAAGGAAAGTTGGGGGAAAGGTACCAAAGAAGATGAATATCTTTTAAATGTTTGTAAAATTGTTTAAATGATGAAGAAAATAATGATAAAAAAAAAATAATTAAGGAGGTAAACAGGTCTTTAATAAGATTAATAAATTATTTTGTGGTCTACAGAATTTGGAAAGATTTAGAATGATTATAAAATATATGAAAAAATTGAAGATTTTAGAATTGTGGAAAAAAGTAGAAAGAATAATCTGGAAAGATGAGGAAAGTATAAAGCCGTAGAGAAAATGGATGTCATATATCTATAGATAAAAGAAAAATGATATGTTGAAAAGATCTGTAAAAAAAAAAGAAAAAAAATGAATAAAGAATATGATCTAAAAGATGAAAATAATTTTGGTTTACTGGAGGTAGGATATGAAGAAACTTGTAAAGTAGATATGCAAGACCCATCTTTTTTGTTAGATAAGTGATGATATATTTCCCAAATACTAGGCTTATTATCACAAATTTATTCAACTTATACAATGAAAACGTAATGAAAAAAAAATTAGGATCCAGAATTAATGTAAATCATAAACAATCATTGTTATGATCACATCACAAAAAAAAAAAAAAAAAAAAAGATTTTAAGAAAACAATTAAAAGATGATTGAAAATATAAAGTAATAGCTAAGTGTGAAGAAGATAAAGTAAAAAAAAAAAAAAGCAGAGATGAAGATGAATTAAAAACTTATTGCGATAATAGAAGTTGAAGATAACTTTTCCTTTCTTTTAATCATTAATCAAAAAATCCTGCTGTCAAAAAATGGAGAATAAAATTGCATCAGAAAAAAAAATGAAGTTAAAAAAAAATTACTATGAAGAATTATATCTCGAAAGAAAGATGAGACTTCGCAATCTGATTTTTCTGATTCTTTATGGATATAAAAGTTGGACAATGAAAGAAAAAAAATGGAAAAGTATTAATACTATTAAATGCTTTCAATGTATCAGGAGTTCTTACACAAACTTTCCTCAGAAGGACAAATGTTCAGATTGAAGTTATATTACTTACAATTCCATTGAATAAAAAATGGGAAAGCTTAGAAAAATTAAACGTAAAAGAGAGACAAAATGAAATCTTACGGAGTTATGTGAAAATCTAAATAGAGGACAAGTTCTAGAAAGCAACATTGATATAAATGGCATTTAATTTATCTTAATTAGTCTTTTCATACACTATCCATAGAAAATAAAAAATATAAACACTAATCAAAGATAAATTGGTTGTAAAATAATACGATAGTATTCAATTTGTGCATAGAGTACGAGACATGTAACATCTATTGACTAAATTAATAAATACACAAGGTATAACTATCAACTTGTTCTGCATATACAATATATATATATATATTTAATTAAATTTAGATACAATGTTTATTTAAATACCAGTTATAGTATATATACTTAAGCTAGATGTAATTTTGAGGGGATCTGAACCCAGACTTTCAAGCTTCCTTCAGTTACCCACTCGATACAACTGATACACATGACAACATAATGCGAAAAAGTTAAATATGTATATTGGAAATCATTTATATTTTTAACATGTATGTGGTCATGTGTATCGGTTTATAAGATGGAGTTGATGTCTGAAAGGAGCTTGAAAATCTGGATTCAAATCCCCTCTAATTAAAAATATTTATTGCAAAAGTACTTACTGCTGCCTGGGCAGTGATGTGAGTGCAGCCGACTATTTTTGCCCCTTTCAAAGGTTTCTCTTGTTGAGCTCGTTTCCGGAGAGCCATAATTCCAGGCATTTCTATTAGAATCAAAATAATGCAATTCTGAGTTGTAATTTTGCTGGATTATATATATATGTACAAACATATATACACAGAAAAACGCAAAAGTACATATACACAAATCAATATAAACCAGAGTCGTCAATCTTTTTTTAATCTATCGCCCATATCTGTACTCTTATTAACAGTATAATTTCTACCTACCACCGAACGCCCAAATAATTTAATTTATTGCTTATGGAAATAACATTTATAATAGTATACTAGTAGATATATAACAATACAAAGTGAGTAACACATTTAAATCAATTCGAAATAATTAAATGTATTTAATTTATTTTGAACTTAATATTAATTAATTTATTTAAGGCACAAGCAACTCTGCAAAAAAATTTAAACGCCTGGTGGCCTGATGTGCATCTGTAGTAATCTATGGATTTTTCTTTTATCATCTAACAAATACTCACTGCCCACCAGAAAGCTTTTTTTTTTTTTTTGGTTAGAAACCATGTTGGCATTCCATAATATAAACAAACATTTTATTTAAAATATTATTTTGTAAATGTTTTCAACTATACCAGAACTTATTGCAACATGATGTAATAATTGAAAATACTAGAAATTTTTTACTTATAACATATATATAAATACATAAATATCTTATAAATTCTCATTAAATATTTGGATACAATCCTCTTTTTACCAAATACATGTGATGAGCTCAAGAACTAAAAATTAATGACCAATTCTCATTGAGAAAAGTAAAAAATAGTGATCATGTGATATTTTAGTAGTTTTGTATCAATCCTGCCCATAAAATAATGGTGACTGTGGTTTTAAAAAAAACTGAAGACATCAAAATAAATAGTCACTGAACTAGATTCAGATCTATATAATTATACAAGCTTAATGAGCTTAGATTGAAAAATTATTGTGTTTTCATCTTGGACTCATAGCTTATAGCTATTAAATAGGTAAAAAGTGACTGCAGGAGACTTGCATTAAATCCTAAGATCTAGGTACAATGCTCTCAGATCCAAGACTGCTTACTGATAAAAGTCACAAGAGACAGAAACTAGTCTGGGGATATTGGATGAGTAGGCATTAGATAGAAATTTTATGTACAAACCTTCTTGCATTCATTGATTGCTAACACTTGCACTGAGTGGCACTATTGTATTAAAAAAACCCATGTAAAATAATTATTTCATAATTGTTTCCCTCAAAAAAGTTCAATTTGCATTTCACTTAAAGAAGCTGACAAATAATAATTAAATTTTAATAATATTTCTATCAGATGACAAATAAAAATAATTTATATATATATATAAATAGGGCATAACATGGATAGAGAGGATGCATTTATAAAAATATGACATTTTCTGTATGTTTTACAGTTGATAAATTCATATGGAATTATCTTCTAGATAATAATAGCTAGACATTCACTAACTAGCTAAAATTATATGGCTAGCTGCATTAGTTACAACCCAACTATCTGAAAGATAAAATGTAAATCTGATTGGAATCTAAAAAAAAATGTCTAAGTTTCATACAGCTTATACTAAAATCCTTAGCTGGGCTTTGCAGGTAAGATATTAATCACTATATCATGAGGTCATTAATGCAACTGGATTATAAATTTTTATTTTTGCCCCAAATAAGTGACATGTATTAAGTTATAATTACATCTAAATTAGTTTTACCATATTAGAGATACTCCATACTTTGTAAAAAATCCTAGATTGAGACATCTCATACTAGTTAGAAATTGCTTATGCTATTACAAGCATATCATTTAGTATATAAAGAACAGTTTTCATCATCATTATTATTATCATTATCTCAAAAGTGAATATGCTCCTGTGTAAAGCATATAGAATTTTGCTAAAAACAAATTAACATATAATGTTTTAGATCTAAAGGAAGATGATTTACAGATTTGTTGCATAATTCTGCACAGAGCATCCAAATAGAGATTAACATAATTATGATAGAATATCATAGAAATGGACCCATATAGTAATTTGAAAGTAGATCTGTGGAATCCTCGAGAAACTTGAATATGTTAAAAGGCTTTAAAATGAAAAGTTTGATTTTATTTTTTTAAAAAAACATTTATTTATGGTTATGTAAATACACATTAGTGATAAATCTCTAAAGCTAAATAGTATAAATTTTATAATCAAGCAAAAGTAGTCTTTAAAAAAATAAATTAACTACACTTTATTTTAATAAATTATCTATTTTATTCTTTTTAACGCATTGAAAATATGAGAATTTCATTGAAACTTTTAATACTTTTAGTTAAGTTTTTATTTTAAAATTAGCAGAATTGTGAGAGAAAGAAACAATAATTGGAAAACTGATTTTGGTACTACAACTTTTTAAATCAAAATTTAAGTTATATACTGCAAAAAAAAAAAAAAAAAGAATTACTGTCACCTCCACTGTATCTGCAAGATCATTATCCATGGATTTAAAAAAATATGGAAAAAAGAGAAATCTGTAAATTCCACAAGCATTCTTCTATAAGTGGCAGCATGGATCATTTAGAGGTCAGCCATTTTCTTGACTCACATGCTAACCAATCATATGATTGTTTCATAATGAAAGCATTATTTTACTTTTACAACAAGTTATTCCAATACAGATAAAAAAAAAAAGATTATTAACAATGCGAGATTTTTCAGATGAAACTTTTTATACTATAAATATCTTACAAACCTGATGCTAAAAGTTTAGAAAAAAATGCAAAGGCTATTGAAATTTTTTTTTTAATATCTCATTTCAAAAGAAATGCGCTAAACGAGAACAATGAAATATGCAATACTCTCCAGATTGTCAATACCGAGATGAGAATAAAAAAATTTCATACTTAGATTATCATGATATCAATCAATATATACATATTACTAAATCACAGCCATAATTTAACAAATGGTTTAATTTTTAAAATCATTTTTGAGTTATATTTATTATTCATTTTTGCTAAGTATAAATATAGTAACCTCAGTGCCATAGAAAAACAAACAAACATGGCGTTTGTATTTTTAGTTCCCTTTTTTTTAAAGCAAAAATATAAATAAATTGTTATTATTACAGTATAATCATAATGTCTAGTCAATTAATTAATATTCATAAAATTATTATTATTTTTTTTTTGCAATTTAATATGACTTTTTTTTTTTAAAAAAAAAAGCTCATGGAAAAATGATAATTAATTCCACTACTACAAATTAAAACTTTTTTTTTTTTTAAAAAATAAAATATATTTTACTATGAAAAAAAAATGCGTATATAAATGAATACTATATTAAAAAAATCTAAGACGGGTTTTAAATATAAATAATTACTGTACTAAACTTAATAAACGAGTAAGTTTAAATGTATTTATGTCAATTTTAATTCGTATTAATTTAAATTTAATTCATATTTGTATAGCAATGATCACTATATTTCAAAATACATTGTAGTTATATCTTATTTAAATTCAGAGTAAAAATATTAATTTAAGTTGAAATTTTTTCCTGAATTGTTATAGTAATAAATATTTTTAGAAAACACTGGGGAATATAAAAAAGTATTATGCTGAAACGGTTTTTTTTTTTTCCAAATAAGTTAAAAATAATTTCGCATAAATAATTTTTAAAAAAAATATAATATTTAAGAAGGTTGATATTACATATTGCTTTCTTTACCTTTATATTAAAATAATTAAGAAGTTAAACTGCATTACAGTTAATAGCGATTACATTCATCATAACTGAATTGAGGAAAAATTATAGCTTCATTACATAAAAGTTCTTATATATTACTATAATTTGTTTTTGAATAGAATTTAGTTTACATATAGAAAATATTGATGGTATTTTAAAGATTTGTAGTAATTAGTTCTATTTATAGGCATGTCCAAGTATTTTTATTGTGCTGTTCAGTGTATAAATTTAAGCTGTTAACTGAAAGAAGACTCGTTTATTCCTCTTGGAGAGCTTGAAGGAACTGAGCAGGGCAAATTCCTAATATCCATTCCATATGTTCTTGACGTTGCAGTTTTTATTACTGTTTAGTATATGAACTTGGATGGGCTTCTCACCAACATGAATTAGGCACTGTGGTGAGTTTATTGGCTGTTTACCTCTGAGTCTTTCTTTTCAGTTGCCCAATAAAGCAGAATAAATGTGTGCGTGAATGACATTTTTTTTTTCTAATAGATTTTTACAATCATGACAGATAAAAAAAATATAGCCCTTATTTCCAGGAGGCTATAGTCACCAGCCAAGGCAGCAGTCGGTGGCTGAAGACAGATGCTGCTAAGAATCCTCTGATTGCAGACCCAGGTTGCCATTTAATGAATTTTTTATTTATTTAGGTACTTACAACTGCAGCTTACTTTCAAGTGAAGGAAGAGTAAAAGAATTGGAAGAATTGTCTCATATTAAAGTGAACATTATTGAACTTTGTGAAGTTAGAAGAAATGGTGAAGAGATAATTGATTTAAAAAGTGGACATGTACTCTACTACAAAGGCATAGATATTGGAAATACAAGTGAAGTAGGATTCATTACAAATAAAAAGCAAAAGAACAACATTGTGAAGATTGATGGTGTAGACAGAGTGGCAAGATTAGTTATTCAACTTAATAGCAGATACCAAATGCTGATAATTCATATTTATGTCCTAACAAGTTGCCATAGTGATAAAATAGTAGAGGATTTTTATATGGACATACAAAAGACTTTTGATTAGACCAAACAACATTTTAAAATTGTTATGGGAGACTTTAATGCTAGAATTGGTAAACAATTAAAAGATGAAAATGGTGTAGGTAAATTTGGTTATGGAGATAAAAATGAGGGAGGACATAGACTTGTGGAATTTGCAGAAAGAAGAAAACTTTATATTATGACTTCTTTTTTTGAGAAAAATGTTAAAAGGAAATGGACATGGAAGCATCCAAATGAAGGTACAGCAGAATTGAATTATATTTTGACTAACAGAAAATAAATATTTCAAGATATTGTAATGTTCTTAATAAATTCAACACAGGAAGTGATCATTGAGTAGTGAGATGTAAGATATATGATAATGCAAAACTAAAGAGATGAAAATTTTTAAGAAAAACAATATTCACAGTTGATCTTCCTAATCTTCAGAAACACTCTAATGAATTGAAATTAGAACTTGGAAATCATTTTTAAATATTAGCACATTTTGAACATGATTCAGATTTGAATGAAATTAATATGAAAATAACTGATATACTTTTAACAATTGCAACAAAGATAGCTGGTAGAAAAAAAAAGCAATTGATCAGTAAAATTTCTACTGAGACTAGATAATTTATGAAGAAAAGAAAGAATATCTTGAATTTTGTAAAATGGTACAAAAAAAGTTGATAATGATATAAGAAAGTATAATTGTGAACTAGCAAGAAAAGCTACAGAAGAAAATAAAAGTCTCAAGAACGTAAAAAAAAAACATTTTGGTATTGGTAGAAAACATATCTGCAATAAGAAAAAAAAGATGGAATTATTACTAAAAAGAGAGATGATATCATGAAATGGGTAGAAGACTTCTATCAAGAATTACATAGTAATAAAAACAAGTACTTTAACAACTATTATATCTTCTGAATTGCCCAGGATTTTAAATGAAGAATTTGATATATGCAATTAAATTTATGAAGAAGAGAAAAACTCCAGGTAATAATAATTATAATCAATATCTTAAAAGGAGATGAAGAAATAGAAATTTTTTTGGCAGTTATATACCAAAAGTCTAATGATAAAAATATACCAGATGATTGAAAGAATGCAGTATTAATATTTAAAAAAGATTATTACAGAACCTATCAGTCTTTTATCAGTTTTATATAAATTTTTTACCAAGATAATTACAATTCATCTACAGAGAACTTTGGATGTGAACCAATCAAAAGAACAAGCTGGATTTAAAAGTCATTTTACTAAAATGGATCATATCCTCACATATACCAGATGATTGAAAGAATGCAGTATTAATATTTTAAAAAAAATGATTATAGAACCTATCAGTCTTTTATCAGTTTTATATAAATTTTTTTACCAAGATAATTACAATTCATCTACGGAGAACTTTGGATGTGAACCAATCAAAAGAACAAGCTGAATTTAAAAGTCATTTTACTAAAATGGATCATATCCTCATATTGAGAGAACTTATAGAAAGGACCAATGAATATGAGTTGCCATTATGCTTTGGATTTGGAGATTATAAAAAATGCATTTGGTTCTATAAGCATTTCTTCAGTGATTGAAGCATTGGATCATTAAAGTATAGACACAGGATACTGTCATATTCTGAAGAACATTTATAAAAATGCGACAACAATTAAATTATATAAATAACACTACAGAGATTAACATTGAGAAGTATGTAAGACAGGGTGTCTACATATCTCCAAAACTTTTTACAGCAGTGTTGCAAAAAGTATTTTGTGGATTAGATTGGGAAGCTAAAGAAATAAAAATGGAGATTATTTAAGTCATTTACATTTTGCAGATGATATAGTTGTTTTTACAAATAATTCTTCAGAGTTTCAGAAAATGTTGCAAGAGTTATTAGATGAAAGTAAGAAAGTAGGACTAAAGGTAAATGTTAAAAAGATTAAAGTAATGTTTAATAAATTTTCTCAAAAAATAAAAATAAAGATTGATAATGATGAGCTAGAAGAAATTAATAATTACAAATACCTTAGTCAGATTACTATTACAGATGGAAACATAATGGATAAAATTAATCATAGAATCAAACTTCTTTGAGGTGCTTTTGACAGAAATAAGTTAATATTAAAAAAAAAAGCCTATGTGTTTTTAAAAATGAAGGTTCTTAATAAATGTGTTTTACCAGTTCTTATTTATGGATCTGAGACTTGAAGACATAATAGAAGAGCAATATAGAGACTTCATACCAATCAAAGAAGTATGGAGAGATGCATGTTAAAAGAGATCGAAAATGCAATATGTGGTAAGAGAAGAAACGGGTGTTATTGATATCATTGAAAGGATTAAAAGACTGATGTGGAGTTGGGCCGGACATACTGCTAGAAGGGATGATAATAGATGGACAATTGAAATATTAAACTGGATTCCAAGAGAATGTAAAAGACCCAGAAAGTGAACATGTGAGATGGATGAAATAACGAAGTGTGTAGGGATGATGTGAAGAAGAGAGACTAGAGATCGAAAAAAAATAAGACTGAACATGGAGAGACCATCCTGCAGTAGATTGATAATGATTAATGATGATATCCTTAACATTGAAAGATTGGAAAAGATAATAAGCTCAGATCTTAAGGCAAAAATTATTCAGTTAAAATCATGATCATGTTGCCTGATATTGTTTTTCTATTCTTATTATAAATATCTAATGGGTTATTATTATTATGAATAAAATTTCATATACATTATTCAATATTTGCTATTATATATGGCATTAAAGAGTGTCAATTTTAGGAGTAGATTTTTATTTTTTCAAAAATAAAACCTGACTAATGATCAAATTATGCAATTTCACATGTTGGATTTAAGGCTAGGTTAAAAATCACAGTTGAAATATATGGAAATTAAGCCATATTTATTTGGACTATTATGATCATATAAATAATTTTAAAATAGCATACAATAATCTGAACAACATATATATTTACATAATATTGTTTAAATTATCACTTACACATTAAAATTGCTGTTATTTTCCAAAATCTAATATAGAAATCAATGTGTTTATTTCTAGTTCAGCTCATGAACTCTAGACAGAACATAATTACTCGTAATGTAATACTGCCTCCTTTTCTGATTGGACATCTTGTAACAAAAATTCTCAGTCATTATTACTGCATGTCTTTTTATGATTTGAGTATGTGATGCACAATTGAAAACATCATAGGATTATTCTGAAATGCTTTGATATCTGCTGTGATTATGGTATAGAAAAAAAAAACCCTCAAAGACTGGACTGGAATTGGTAAATGGTGTTTTTCTGTGTTTCAACTTGTCACTAAGATGCGTATTTCTTTCATTCCTTATCTCTAGTATCTTCTCCACTGCTCATGTTAAGCTTATTCATATTCACTGTGTAATATAACATATAAAATAGATTTACTTGCTAATACCGTTACTACCATGGTTGTCTCTATTAATTTTCATACATTTCTGTCAACATTTTCAATCAGAAGAGTAGATGTCTGAGACTTGTATTTAACTGCTAATTATTTTTTGTGAACTAGTTCATTATGTAAACCCCAATGCAAATTCAATTAACATTCTCAAATTTTTCAGACTGCACTAGAAATAAGTAATTTAAAAAAGATAAAATGAGAGAATTTGGGAAGGTTTATATAGATAAGCTTCGAAAGAATAAATGAGACTATTAATGGGAAATGCTACAAATAACTCATATTAACCAAAGCAATTAATTGAGCAGAGATGATATGAATGATCATATTAACAAAACTAGTAAATTGAGTATTGTTATATAGAAAGGGTATAAAAATGAATAAAAAATTAGGAAATTTAAGTAAAATATACAAAGGAGTTTATATTAGATATTTATAATAAGAATAGAAAAACAATATACAAAGGAGTTTATATGAAGTATAATGTAAAGACAAACCATGTTAGGCTCCTTTTAACTTTTCAATCTAATGCATTTCTTCTTGTTCACAGTCAGTATTTTATAATACAGAAATCATCTCCAATAGCTTGAGTTTTGTCTGCTCCTTTCTCTCAACCAGGTAAACAAATTATTAATAATTATTTCTGTATGAGACTTACTCTTTTGCTTTTTCAGGAATGGAATGGGACAGTATAAGTTTCCTGGTTTCACACAGACTAAGGTTCTTCACACCCATACTTTCATATATATTTTTCTAATTTCTTTTTCCTTTAATATAATGCCATTTTACTTAGAGAAGGGAAGGTTTCAAATAGTACATCAAATTTCTTCATGATTTAAACCTAAACTCTCTTTGCTTTGTTGTGGACTATGACCAAGGTCATGATAATTCCGCATCAATCCAGGCAGCAGCAGTAACCTTTTTGTCTTAGTTCAATACATGTCTTAAACTGGAAAAACTACAGTGATTATATTCTCAGTATTATATTTCTCTAGAAAAACAATAGTTTCATCCCTTTTGTTTGGTTCTTCTGCCATTACACAAATCTCTTTATTTTAAATGTTCCACTTCAAGCAAAGATATCTCCATATTCTCTTGCTCTTATTCTTTTCCCTTTATTTCACATTTGTTTAATTTTCTTTTCGGCCCTCTTTTCTTCTGTGGATCTTGTTTTCTAATCTCAGGGAATCAACAATCCAATCTGATAAAATACAACACTTCCAATGTTCTCTCTTTGGCTCTTTTATTAATTCTAATTCAATCATAAGAATCTTCATTCTCTGCTGCAATCACAAAGTATATGTATTTTACTCACACAATTTAAATTGCAACCCACTCTCACATCAGAATAGGTAACTATGTCCATAAATCTGATGAGCTTATTTATAAACTATCTTCTCCTGTTTTACTTTGCACAGGTTTGACACCAGATTGATTTTAAGATTAAGAAAAAATAACTGTTTATATAAAAACCACTGAAATTTTGGATTTACTTAAATTATTGAGTGAATAATCCATTCATTAAGTCACTGACCAATTCACAATTAGTCTAATTTTGTCTGTCTTGACCACTGACGTTTCTCAAATACAACTCATATAATGAGATTCTTTTTATTTCGTTGGTAGTTCAGTTATAAGTAATATTCTGACTAATCCTGATGAATGGTGTAAATAAGCCCTAACTTGTAGTCTGTTTTTAATGAATATTTTCAATATTAGAAGAATGGTTATGGTTATGCTATGTTAAAAATTTGTGAATAAAAAACTAAGTAATATTTCAGTGCTAGCATAAATACAGATAAGTAAGAAAAATAAACTATTAATTGAGGCAGAAATGATATTGTTAGCTACAGTTTCCAATTTATACACTATTTCAGTAATTTATACACTTTCACAAATTTCCAATATATATATATATATACAAATCAATATATTGATTTGTATATTACATATATTGTGAAACGAATACAGATATCAAACTTTATTTATTACATATATATATATATATATAGGTAAATATCATATTTATTACATATATATATATATATATAGGTAAATATCATATCATATTATAGAAAATTTAAAGCGAATCGTTGATTTTATAATTAGAGTTTTTTAAAAGTTATAATTTGTCAAAAATTAAAATACACCTAATATAATATGGTTATTTTTTTAATCAATTTTTTTTTGCTCTAACATAGATTTGCACTTTTATGTATATAACCTATAGCAGTTCAATAATAGCCTATAGGATGTCAAGTGAATGATCACATACCCAGATGTTTCTGGGTCCAAACTGGAGATCGTAAAAATATATAAATATAGGGTTTACTAACATTATTATTTAAAACAACAAATTATGAAATGATCTCAGCTTACATAAAATAAATAATCCATTTTTTCTACTCCAACTAATGTAAGCTTGAGTAAACAATAGATGGCTGATGGAAATACTAAATAAATCCTTTTTGGTGCTGTTTTATTTGTATCCCCAAATTAGTTTCTACTTAATGACTAAGATCAATGAGATGTTTTATAATGTAATTTCAAAGCCATAAAAACAATATTATATATATAAAAATAAAATCACTTGAAACTATTTGGGTCATACATTGTTCACAATTTTAAACAGCAATATTATATAAAATATAATATATAATTGCTAATTTCACTTTTAAGTAATGTTTTTCACACTATTCAAGTCTCAGCCCTAAAGGATTTTTCACAACAAAATTAATATTTACTCCATTCAATGCACCAAAAAGCAACAGCAATAAAGACTTTATGTCTTTATATAAAATAGTAATTTATTATCACAAAACACAGAATATACTTAAGATTAATACAATCACATGATTAATATCAATACAGCAAGTACCAGGTATTATGGGAAAGTTCAATTATGGGTCACTTATATTAATTATAGAAGCCATTTAAATTCAATTTGATATTTATTTCCCATTTCAACTTTTCTTATTCCAAAGATTGTAGAATAGACTTTTTTTTTCCTTCAATAATATCTTCTCCAGAGCCATATTCTTGGTGACCTCATAGTCCTCATGTTAACATGATCTAATAATTTATTCATCAGTTTTCTTTTTCCAGTCTAGCCATCAATTTTATCTTCTAAAAAACTATTCTATATACCAGTTTTCAAACTATAAAATCCTTAAAATTTGTTTTTAATTACTTGCTTTTAACTATTTTAAAGATTTAGAAATATTTTACTTATAAAATGAAAGTAGTATGAAAAGATTAAATGCTTGTTATATGTAGACTATGATTATACTACATACTTTGTCCAACAACTAATCCTTTCACATTTGCTTTGATATTTTGCAACATAGTTTGAATCATAGTTCATAGATGTTTAATGTAACAGCAATTAATTAATTTAACTTATATAAGATTTGAAATACAGGCACTCTTATACATGGAACTTAATTGTAAATATAGGGGATTTGAACTCAGACTTTCAAGAAACCTTCAACTATCCACACTAGTATGGATTAGTGTGGATAGTTGAAGGTTGCTTGAAAGTCTCACTTCAAATCCCCTATATTTACAATTAAGTTCCAGGTATAAAAATGCCTGTATTCTAAATCTTACACATTAAGCCTGCATTCTTCCCATCCCTCTTCTGTGTATTTAAATAGATACTGTCCTATACATGAGGAATCAGAGTGACTTGAGGTCAACATGGGCATAATAACAACATTGGCATCAGCATGGAATTTGGCATTTTATCATCAGATTTTCAATGGTATGGATGACTGAAGAGTTGGAGAATGGAGTAAACTGAAGTCTGTCCATTAAAGTATAAAGATTTGCTATTTCAGCATGAAATACATATATTAGTGATTATTTATCTTTTCTACATGTGTGTGATCATGTGGTTCAGTAGTATGAGATAGTGTGGATAGTTAGTTGATGGTTGTTTGAAAGTCTGAGTTCAAATCCCCTATATTTAACTTATAAAAGTAAAAAGTTTGAAAGTAAAAAAAAATTAAAACGTCCAATTATCAATTTGTTAGACTCTTTAAAGTTTTTATGATGTGCTTATAAATATTTAAAAAAAAATAAGAACTATACCATTTATAATTTGTTACTATGACTTTGATATGGACTTTCAACATCTTCATTAATACTTCAATACCATTTATAATTTGTTACTATGACTTTAAGATAAAACCTTTCAACAAGTCAATTAATATAAAGGCATTCTAAAGTAAAATTTGTCAAATACTCGTGGCAATTTCCCAAAAGAAGCAATAACCCATAATAGTACTGATGAAAAAAAAAAAAAAAACCTTTAAAACATTAATAAAAATATAAGCAAAAAAGATTTTAAGTAATACAATATTTTTTATAAAATTAAATTCACCTATATGCATTTTTAAAATGTGAAAAGCTCATTAATTGTGTCAAACTGTATGAGTGATTATCAAAAATGACTTAATCTTAGACTTCTATTGCCTAGATACACTAAAGGAGCAGGAAAACTTAACATATATAAATCCACTTCCTAACTATATAAGCAGACATACGATAAAAGTTATATCTGAAAGACAGAAATGCATGACCACACACTCACACACACAAAGTTTTATTATGATTGCCGAATGATTAAAATATATTTATTTAAGTTTATGTTAATGAATAGGTAACTATCCATGTTGAAATTAGATTTAGAGTGGCATATATAAAGTAATATTTGACTAATTTTGGTGAGAAATGTAGAAAAAGATTATGTATTCAATTACCAAAATTTATTTTAAAAATACACACTTGGAGTAAATATGTTATTTGGATATATTTAAAAACATATTTTAAAAAAATTACAGTAACAAACTGTTTTTTAAAATATCTGTACAGACAAACACAGAATATATAACTATGGTAATAGAATGTGCATTTAATATTTGTTTTGTAACTCCTTAAATATCAAATAATTTCAGAAAAAAAATTGTAGTCATCGAATTTTTGTTCTCTTCCAAATATTGTCAGCCAACTTTAAAGTGGACGTTTCAAAGAGGATCTTCAAATTCCCATGACTGCAAACTTTATTAGTTTATATAGAAAAATATTTTTAAATTTAATGTTGAATAATTTCCAGCCAAAAATAGCAATAGGAAAAAGATGAAAAATAAAATTTTATTAACATTAATGTTTAACACACATGTTATTAAAAAATCTACAAAAACATGTTAAAAAAAAGATAAAACTATTCTAGTGAATCCGCATTAAAAGCTGGTATGAATATTACCATGAGGGGGGGGGGGACATTAAATGTGTTATATCCAGGGATAGTTAATTTCCTATTGATTGGACTTCCATCAGAAAGATTTAGGCTGTGGCCAGTAGGTTACCAGATAAACAAGCATAAAAAGGATATTCAATAAAAAATTTAGTTTAATAAAGTGATAGAGAATATAACTTGATTTATTACATAAATTGTACACAGAACAGATATCAAACAAATCCTTTGTATATTCTAGTAATTAATTCTATATCCATATGTGCACCATTATACAAATTCTTACATAAATATCTTCTAAACTGTACAGCTTTCAAAAAACATAAAAGATCTGAATGACCTGTGTAATAACCCTGGATCTATTTGTTACCTACAGACTAGATCTCTCTCAGATTAAAGCTCCAGTTCTATTGAAAGAGTATGAAAAATCCCTGACCTAATTCTCTAGCATCTAGAGAGGCTAATTAACTTGCTATCAAACCTACTAGCATTGTAATCAATATTGAAATGAATAATATTTCTGTACTGTATTTTCACTACACCACTATCAGACAAGATAGGTACTGGTTTCTATCCATTTCTAACACCTTGTGAAGGGGTGTAATCATAAACATATGGCCAAAACATGTAAAAAAAAATACAATCCTCAAGATGAATATTGCACTCATCAGTTGGCCCAGATCACAATATCTTAACACATATTTTTATCATGGTTCAATATATATAGATAACAAATTACTACAATTTAATTGATAAGTTCAAACTTACTATCCTCACAACTTTGACACAAACCATTTGATGAAAGTATATTAATAATTTTTATTAATCATTAAGTGAATACTCTCCATTTTAATAAATGATTAATAAAAAATATTAATTGTAATCATTATTTGTTCCATTTTTATTTATTGGCATTTTTTAATTATGACAATTAATCCCTTTTAAATATAGTCATTTTCACTTTTATTCACAAATATTTTTAAATAAAGAAATATTTCTCTAAAGCTACTACTTTTTATATAAAAGATATTACTTCTTTTTTATTTATACATAAACTTCACATCATATTTTCAAATTTCAGACAAATATTACATATACATATTATTACTAGTATTTTATAAACACATAATATTCATTAAATAGGCAGATATAACAAAATGCTAAATATGCTGGAATAAAAATAAGTTTAAAATAATTTATTATTATACAGATGGTATTGAAAATAAATGTCCAATATATATTAAAACAAAGGACTAATGTCATTTTTTAATATTTACACTTAATATTGTTGTAATTTACTGGAGCCTATAGTGATATAATGATATATAATATGATGGTAGAGTTATATTTGTTGAATTACCATTGCATAACTCTTTTTATTTGGTAAATTCATTAATCCAAGAAGACAAAGAAGCCAAGGATACCAGATCACCCATAATCAGGGACAAACTCTCTACACAGTAGTGCCTCCCAGTGCAGCCAGGGTTTATGCATAAAATCCCTGCCTACTCAAATTTGGGGATATGGGATGAATAGGGACTAGATAGGGATTTCAAGACAGATCTTGTATTCATTGATTAGTATGGGTTGCATTGAATGGCATTATTGTTTAGAAAGTTTGTCACTGTTTTAACAGCTTATGTAATTATAGAAAATGGTAATCATGTGATGTTTAGTGGTTTAATCATCCCATTATCATAGTATGAATAATTATCTATTGGTTACAGCTCACAGTAAATGTAATAATCTGAAAGTAGAGAAAAATAATTTTGAAAAAAAAAAATAGAGAAAAATAGCAGTTTTTGCTATATTGGCCTAAATTTATCTCAGAAAAGTGTAATTAAGAAATTATTAAAAAACAGATGAAATATTTCAAATAAATAAAAAAAAAAAGTTACTGGAAATAAATCAGAGAAAAACAGAAAACCAATTCCGTATATATACTGTATATTATTATTTCACATCAATTTCTAGTAATTACCACTTTAAACAGGAAATAAATTATTTTTTTTTATTCATAGTGAAATTAAAAAAAAAAAAACTAGTTTTTTTTTTTATGTAGGATGTACTTAAATTACAAATTTAGACTAATATCGTGCATTTAATTTATAGATTAAGTGCTTCCTAAAAAACTCAAATATATATATAACCTCAAATCATAACAAAAAAAAAAACCCGAATATTTTTATATTAAACTCTGAATTCCCTTTACAGCGATATATTGTTCAATGTAATATTTATAAGAGAAACACTAGCTAAAAACTCAGCAACGCAAATGCATACAACAATGCTAGCTCATACGTGTCGAATCGTTTTTTTTTTTAATTTTATTTTTATACACGGCATTGCCAGATATCTGATTAACCCGCACTGTATTAGATAATTAGCAGAATTAACTACGAATCGTGAGAAGGCTTGCTTAGCCTCCATAAAAATAATCCGTTTCATCATTACGAATATATAAAGGCTTTTTCTTTTAATTCTATTTAATAAGATATAATGCACACGTTTCTACATGGTATAGGTTTTTATTATGTTAAATTTTTAATCTGAATGCAGTGAAACATCAGAACCATCATTTTCCAAGATCATGCTGAACAAAAATAATATATGCATTAAAATAATAATACCAGAAATTATCATTAACATTGATAAGATCCACAAAGTCATGTGCATTAGCTTAAAAAGCTGATTATTAGTTTATCACAATTCAGAAACATCGCTCTATATAAAATAAATATCTCATTTACATATGTTTAATTTCATTTAAGAATGACGTATCGTAAATTCTAGTAAATTTCGCAGGCGTCATTCATTCAGATATAGTAAAAGTAATTTAAAGTGATTGTTTAATATCTTCACGCTCTCATTTCCAGTACTTAAGATTTGCTCATACTTAAACATTTGGGTTGAAAGAATAGGTGGATTCATTCTATTCTTTCACAAAGACTTTATCTTGTATTGGAAAGTGAGAGTATTCATTTATTATTAAGATCCACAATGCTCATGTGCATTAGCTTAAAAAAGCTGATTATTAGTTTATTTCAATGTAAATTATAATTTAATAAACTTTATAATTCAAAACATTCTATGCACATTATTTGTAATATGTGTATCACCTATGGCATATATTGTTTTTAAAAAAACTAAAGTTAATATAAAATAATTGAGCACCAACTTTAAAATCGCCAAAATTATGGGGGAGAGGGTGCAGCTTTATTATTTTGGCTAAAATAACATTTTTTTTTTTTAAAAAAAAATTCATATTGAATAAACTAATACCCATACATATTAAAATCAAAATCAAACTGTAGTAAATAAATAACTGTGACCCCCTCTCCCTATCCTAAAAAAACTAGTAAATCGAAAAAGATAGAAAGTAAAAACAAACTTTAATGTTTAACTTTTTAAAAATACATTTCCATTCATCAGTGATTCATGAGTTTCACAAAAGTTTGGCACGTCTTCAATTTCATCTTTTTTCTTTCATTTTATATAGTAATGCATTAGCATATATAAGCGATTTAACCCGATGAAGAATAAGCTGTCAGTAGTAAAAAAATCAAATCAAATTAATCTAGTCCTAGTACTTTCAAGATTGATAAAATATAACAAACCAGAACAGTGAGAAAAACTATTATATAGAAAATTTCTAGCAATGAATTAAAAGTCAAAAGTGAGTGATTAAACTACAATAAAGCATTACTCTTAATAATAGAAATTCCAAAGTTTCACTTAGTTGAAAGAAAAAGTTGTTTCAATTTTATTTTTTAACAAATTGTGTGGAAACATGTTGTGTCAAGGCTGTGATTGCTCAATGATCAATGAGACTAGAAGAACAATAAAGGCTGGAAAAAATAACATTATAAGGTATTAGTTCCAGGTCCACAAAGAACAGATAAAAATGTGCAAGAAAATAATGAAAATAGGAACAATGCAATGGGATTTCTGTGTATTTGATTAAATAAGTTTTATAATAAAAATTATTAGAAATAAACGATTATTATTTTTAATGAACTTTTTTTTTCTTTTTAATTCTAGCAAAAACATAATATATTCAGAAACTTAATAGGTTTTTAAAAACCACATTGACTATTTAATAAGAATGATCTGGAATTAAAATAATACACGTTTTCTAATAATTAGAAGATGAACTAGAAGGGCTAATTAAATATAGCAATTTAAATTATATTAAAATATCAAACTGACTTAGTATCACTCTGTGCTTATAAAAAAAATAGATTATATTACAGTTTTGATTTTGGAGCTTGGAGAAGAGTAGTGAAGCCTCAAGCAGGTGGTAGTAAAGACCATCTCTGTTAAAATACAAATGAAAAACAGTAACTTTTGAATAATTTTAGTAGTCAACAATAACTCAGAAGTTTCATTACTATCAGATACCATGCATTTATATGACGGATATGAAAAAATTCTAGTTTAGTAAGAAAAAAAAATTCTACAAAATCACAATTTAAAATATTATAATTTCTCTTGTTAATGAACATTATTCTGAACACAACAAATTCAAATCCTTATATTTTACAAGTACTTTTAGATCAGCCAATGTGATGTTGCAAAAAATATACAAAGACTACAATTCCCATCTTGCTACATAAAAAAAACTGAATTATTAAAAAAAATCTTGCAAAAATTTGTTTACCCATAGTATGTAAGTATTTATAATATATATCAATTCTTAACTGTGAAAATAAATAAAACCCAAAAATTTGCAATTCTATGCCAAAAATTTATTTGCAAACTAAATGGATATATATAATAAAATTTTAATATCCAAATAAGGTTATAAAATTCAATGGAGTGAAACATACTTAAAAAAAGTGAATTACAAAAAAAAAATCATGTCAATTTGTTTGTTATTGACTTCCAATTCTATGCAATATGTTTACTTTTAAAACACCAACTGAAAAACAATGTCATTAAAATAGTATCACTTTTATTTAAAAAAAAACAGTTTGTGAAATGCCTTATAAAAATCAATTTTTATTATAAATTTTCTGCTCTGCATATGATGCAAATTTTTTTCATAATTAACTAAATATAAATAAATAATGAGTTTTTTTTTTGTAATTAATTCTTAAAAGCAATTTCCAATAATAAATTAAACAAATATAGTTTGTACAAGATAATAAGGATGATTGATTCCTTAAATGTCATTATAGGTCAAAAATCTTATATAAAAAACAAGCAGTATAAATTTCTTATGGTAAAAAATTTAACTTATTGTCATAGATTCAAAATATTTCATAAACTTTGAATAATAAACAACAACAAAGAGTTTAAAATTAAAAAAAAAAAAGTGATAGTGAGTAAACAATTTACAAAGCACATTATTAACTCACCTCCTCCCACTAATCTAAATATAATTATAATGCATAAATTGTTTATTAATAAGCATAGTATATTTGAGAGCCTTTTAAAGGGTGATTTTAAACATTTTATTGTTGCGATCATCATTGTAAAATCACATCATTGAAGCTAATGCTAATCATGATTTTTTAATTTAAAGTCATATGTAATTTATATAACATAATTATTTTTCTAACAAAATGAAATCTCACATTTTATTATGGTCATTTCATTTATTATGAAGTTTCAGTCCAATTAAATAAAAATTACATTAATAAACTTTACAGCATTTAATATCCTCTTATTAGATAGAATAACAGAAATCGAACAAATGATTGAAAAATTGCCTCTAAAACTTATATTGGAGAATAAAAAGAATATTCAAAAGACACCAACAACCGAAGTCAAACATTACTTTTATTGAGAGGGAAACTATTAAATATCACAAACACGATAACTCTAAAATCATTCTCCCTGAATCTATATTTTGATAACCAAAAGCTTTAGTCATTGTAGAAATTCTCAGAGTATTAAATACCCATTTATAATCTATAAATCCAAAAGATAATGGAAACTAATATTGATTCTATAATTTTTCTTAATACTTGGAAGTGACCTATTATGATAAAATCACTTCTAAATCCGGTTTATCCCTCTGGTTGGTTTGAATCTAAAATTAACTGTAGACAAGTTATTATTATCTTAATAAGGTTTCATAATTCAATTTGAGCCCAATCCACAATTGTAAACTTCATGACTTATATATACATCAAACCTGTATTTATAATCCATATGCTCAGCCATGTAAACCTATGTATATTGATGTAACGTTTGAGTTCAAGTTTGAAATCAAAAGATTTTATATAGAATTAGTATATGACTGTCAAATCTGTATTTTTTAATATGTTCTTTATCACTTATCTTAAATATCAATATTTCTACTGCATTTTTCTGATCAGTACATCTTTATCATTTAGATAATTGTATATAGTTTTCTCAACTCTGTCTTATATCAATATTCCTATTGTATTTTGTTGATAAGTAAATCTTTATCATTTAGATATTTATTATATTGTTTTGCCAACAACTTCTCTATTACTTCATCTGCTTAAGCTATCAATAATAATTGCATTATTTCTTTGAGCATTTCCATTTTCCATGGCTTTAATTGTATGACTCATCTCTTCTTTTTAAAATGCTTGAAAATATAATAATTGTAGTGATTACCTTGTTTTTTTATTGCTATTACTATAAATAATTATTTTCAGAATTCTTCTATACATTTCATGATGTTATCCATTTTTTAATAGAAGTTCCACTTTTTCTACTTATTGCTGAAATAATTTTTCTTCCACTACTAAGAAATTGTAATACTTTTGAAATTTTTATTTCTTTCAGCGGCTTACTTTGGCAATATGCAGTTCTATTTTCTTACATCATTATAAAATCTTCTTTATACCATTTTATGGTATTCCAAATATTCAATTCTTAATAGATCACTTTAAAATACTTTCATATTTTTTCTTTTCTCCATATATCATTACTTTGCCTCAGTTGAAAATTCACTGATGAATTTGTCTCAACTATCTTTGTTATTATTTTTAGCAGAGTATCAATTATCTTCTTATTGATCCCAATAAAGTTTGAACCATCTTCAAAGTTTCTTAATATTTTAAAACTATTTACAAATTCTAATTTAAAAATTCATTGGAAAGTTTCTGCATCTTATGAGCATTAATGGTTAGTACTGTCCTTTTTAATAGTTTTTATCTCTTTAATTTTATTCTAACATGTATCTCACATCTCATTAATCAAAGATCACTTTCTATGTTCAATATATTAAGACCATTACAATCTTAAAATAAATATTTTCAGTTTCCATTAAGTAAAAAAGAATTAGTAATATACATTTTTTTATTTTTCCGTAAATTCCACAAATTTCTGCCCTCTCTCAATTCTGTTATCATAGTAAAATTTACCCAAAATATTTTAATCTTTCAATCATTTCTAATTCTAGCATTAAAATATCTGACAAAAATCTTAAAAATATTGTTTGATCTGATCAAAAGCATTTCATATACATCCATATAAAATTTTTCTATTTATTTTTCATAATAAGAACTTCTTAGGGTATAAACCTTAACATCTATATTTTATATTTTCCATTAAATTGAATAACTAATCTTATCATTGTGTGATACACCATCAATTTTCCATCTTTTATTTGTAATAATCTCACTTTACTTGTGCTTCCAATGTTTATGCCTTTATAGAAAATTATTATGACAATTTTTCAAATAAATCATTTCTTCATATTTTCTTCAAATTTACATAGATCAAAAATATCTCATTCCAATTCATGAAATTCTTTTTCACCTGTTATATATAGATACAACTGCAGATGATTTTTAACAGGTCATCATCAAGTGGCAGCTTGAATCTGCAATTAGAGAATTCTTAGCACCCTCTACCTTCAGCTTCCAACTATTATCTTGACTAATAAACTTTACAGTTTCTTGAGAATAAAGATCATAACATTTTTTTATCTAACATAATGATAAATATTTTAAAAAATAAATAAATCATATGTACATTCCATCTTGCAGTCAAAAAAACCTTAATTAATGTTTCAGTAAAAAAAAAAAAGATATATGACTTTATTGCTTGGGAGTTCATAAAAAGTTTGAATGCCAGACCTGTGAGCCAGAATCTATCCTTAGACATCCCAATCCTAAATTGGATGCTCTACCTACCAAACCACATTAGTGCAATGTTTTAGTTAAGAAGTATCAGGTAAATGAAAAGAAAAATGGTATTTCTCAATCTTAAGCTCAGAGGTAAAAAGCCAATAAACTTACTGCACATTAGTGAGCAGCTTATGCATGTTCATTCGCCATAATATAATGTCAGAGCAATAACAGTTGCAAGAACAAGAATGCATGGAATGGATATTAGGAATATCCTGTGTTGGTTTACTTTAGGGTCTCAAAGAGGAATCCAAGAATCTCCTTTTAATTAACAATAAATCCTTTCTGCAGTTGTGTGTAATTATAGATATAAATTTAACAAATGACAAAAACCCAGAGACCATTAAAGCAATAGTACAAGAATTCTAATTTATTATTAGCAAATTATCCAGTTTAATCATAGTTATCATCACACAATAATTTTGATGGCTAGTGCATTCAGTAAAATATCAATCATGAGATTATGATTTTATATTTCAATATATACCCTGTGTTCAACAAAACACTAGATTGTAATCCCACTGATCAATTGCCATGAATTGCAATTATTGGAATTCAATCATACGATCCAATATTCTCCATTAGATCATAGTCATTGGATTAAACTAAATTTTTTGTCTTGCTTCTAAAATTCTATTTAGGATTTTAACTTGAAGAATTTATGGGAAGATAGAATATTACAGTTTGATTTTCAGAGAGAGAGAGAAGTACAAAAGATGCTATTGGTGTTGTTAGAACAACTGTAAAGAGATATATTGAAAAAGATAAAGGAATTAGTATAGGTTTTGTGGATTTGGAAAAAGCATTTGATAGAGTAATATGGAATAAACTTATGAACATCTTAAAAAATAAAGGAATATTTTGGAGAGACGATTGATTTGGAATATATATATATATATATTGGGCAAAGGATAGGAATTAGAGTGGAGAATAATGATACTGATGAAGTAAATATAATTTAGTCAAGAATGCAGTATGTTACCAGTTTTTTTTTTTAAATATTTATTTAAAAAAACATGTTAGATAATTATTTAGACTGTGGAGGAGTAAATGTTGGCAGTAGAATAATAAAACAATGATATGGCTCTTATAGCTGAGGATGAAAAGTGTCTTCAAAATATATTGAATAAATTAGAGGAAGAATGTAGGAAATATGGAATGAAGATTACTGTTATGGATAGGGAGGAATGCAAAAAGGCTGTAAATTGAAATCCATGATAACTTAGTTCAACAGGTGAAAAAAAATAGATGTTTGGGTAGTTGGTTGAGTGCAGATGGAAGAAATGAAGATGAAGTAAAAGAAGAATAGCATTGGCAAAGGGTTAGGCAAGAATGCAGTATGTCACATGTTTTTTTTAATATTTATTTAGAAAACATGTTAAATAATTATTTTGACTGTGGAGAAGGAAATGTTGGAAGTAGAATAATAAAATATATAAGATTTTGCTGATAATATGGCTCTTATAGCTGAGGATGAAAAATGTCTTTAAGAATATGTTGAATAAATTGGACGAACAATATATGGAATATGAAATAAAGATTCCTGTTGAAAAGACTAAGTGTTTATGGATAGGGAGGAATGCAAAAAGATTGTAAATTGAAATCCATGATAACATAGTTCAACAGGTAAAGGTATTTAGATATTTGGATAGTTGGTTGAATGAAGTTGGAACAAGTTAAAAAAAGAATAGCACTGGAAAAGGAGGCATTTATTAAGAAAAAGATTAATTAAATACCATATGTGGAGTGTATTATTGTATGGTTATGAAATGTGGACAATGAGTAATAAAACTAGAAAGGGAAAAATGGAAAGCCTTTGAGATGTGGACATAGAGAAAAATAAAAAAAAATCAGTTGGATGAATAAAATAATGAAGAAGTTTTGAAAAGGATAAATGAAAAAAGATTGATTGAAAAAAAAACAGAAAGAGAAACTGGATTGGATATAGATTAAGGAAGAAAATATAGTTTAATGAAAGATATTTTGGAGGGAATGGTTAGTGGAAGTAAAAATAAGGGACGGAAAAGATTCACACTGTTGGATATGAGATGGGAAGAATTCGTGGAATTGAAGAGTTGGGTAATGAAGTAGAAAAATGAATGAATTGGTGATGTGACTACTCTCTGGATCTGTCGTCCTTGGGATAAAATACTATTGATGATACTGCAAATTATTTTCAAATGCACTAAAACTAATTTTCTTAACAAGTAATATTTTATTTAATTTATACTTATTAATTATATGATCAATTGATCAGGATGACAATGATGTTGGTATTTCATTTAATTTATAAAGTTGAGATTTCCGCCTTCTCCTCTTTCAGAAAAATTCTGCTCAATAGCCAGTCTCTTTTATAGTGAACTAAACTCATTCTTTGAATGGCGTATAATTTTTTTTTGTCATAATCCAAAATTAATAATTATATATATGCATAAATTACAGAAAGAGGCATTTTACATTTTTTTAGAAAATATTTCTGAATTTGATCATTTTTGATAAATTGCCACAGGTTAAGGAAACACACTCATCTAGCATTTCTTTTATTCAACGTCTTTAAAATCCCAGATGTGAAATGATTTTTTAAATGTCATTTATCAGTTATCTATTAAATTAAAGACCACTTAACTTATAATAAACACTTTTTTTTATTAGTAGTAGTAATGTGATTCCTCTTATTGATTTTAACTTCTAACTATATTATGTTTGAGATAATTTATAGACACTACACTCACTTCAAAAAAAGTATAAAAATATCATTTTTTTCTTTTAAAAAAAAACCTCTTTAACAAATTTTTTAGAAAGACAATTTGCAGATCAAAAGATTTGATTTTTTTGCTAATAAATTTAACTAGGAGCTATAGAACTTACACACAGCATTATAATTTCTTAACATTTTCAAAATGGATTCTGTTAGGCACTTCTTGAATATAAGAATCTGCTTATTATGAAGCTTATTAGGAGTTAGAGGTACTATTAAGAAGACATGAAAATGAATAAAGGCTTGAAAATTATTAATTATATTTATTAAAACCAAAACTAATGCCCACCGTGGCTATTGCCGATTAAAAAATTTTTCCTTTTATTCATTAGTATAATAATAAATGTGAGCACTAGTTCAACCTATACACACTTATATACAAAGTTTGTTTCCTGAGAATTTTGTTATTCTATTATAAGCCTTTATCCAGGCCAGTTTCAATATTTTAAGCAAACGCTTTCAGCATAGCTGCAATTTACCATTGAGATATAAACTCGCATGTCTGGTATTTAGTGTCTCAATTTCTTTCAAATTCTAATAAATGAACAATGAGAAGTAAAAAGCATGTGGCCAGACAGACGATTAATAATACTGCAAACTATCATCTATAGAGTTGGGTTTATTTTTTAATGTATCTTTCAATTTATATTTGAAAGAAAATATATATATATATTACAACAGAGAGTCTGCCATTTATTATTAACTTTTTTTTTAAAAAAAAATTTTTGACAGAGAAAAGATAATAATTTTAATAGCAGTTATAATAACGACGATAATATATAAATAACAATAGCTAATCAGAATATACCGTTATATAAACACTAAAATAAATAAATGCAATTTGTTTATAAACTTTACTAATCCTAGTATCAAAGAGTTGGCATTTACAAATAATATCATTAAAGGGGATTTGAACACAGACTTTCAAACTCCATCCTGCTATCCATTCCATTTTATATAATCGATACACATGACCACATACATGTGAAAAAGATAAATGATCTCCAATATAGGTGTAAGAGATGGTGACCTGAACCAACTGATGAGTGCTCTTTCATCCCAAAATATGTATATTGGAGATCATTTATCTTTTTCGCATATGTAGCAATTATATAAGATGGAGTGGATAGTTGAAGGGAACTTGAAAATCTGTATCTAAAATTTAGTATATACATTATACTTGTATCCAAATATTACAAATAGCATCAGTCTAAATATTTTTTATCATGCAAACACTATTGCTTCTAAAGAGAGCGATTTAATAATAAATACTAGAGTTATTTAAACAATGGATTGAACAGTATAGGACTTTTACAATTGAATTTTTCTTTACGACTCAGCACTCATATAACTGATCCAGATTACCTAGAATTTCTTTTATCCTTCAATTAAAAATATTTAGATGTTCACTTACTAATCATCTAAAGAATATCAAAAATCAATTTCAAATTATAAACATAGCATGCAACTGCAGTAGTCATTACATTCTAATGCCCATTCAAGTAAAATATAACAATATGTTGGTACAGCAGTTCTTGATCTACTCAGTCAATTTGCCTATGCTTAATTTCATTATAGTTATAATAATTAAAAATACCATAATTTCTAATACTGAAAATATTAAAACTTAGTATGCAAAAAATAAATTAATAAATAAAAATGTGATAGTAAAAAAAAAAAATTAATAAAAATGCTATATAATAATTTTAATGACTTTCACATGCTTTTTATTTTATTTTACCATGATGACTTTCAAAAGATATTTTAGCAAATTATTTTCAGATGCTAAATTAAGTATTCTAATCTAAGCTTTATTTATAATATGTATTCATCACGTAGAAAACCCAGTGAGTTATCTTAGAGATAGACATTTCATTAAAAAAAAAAAAAGTATTCATGAACTAACTACAAAATAGATTGCTAAATTAAGTTTGATTTATTTACAATTGAATCAGTAATATTTAAAATAAAATAAATAATTGATTTACTTATTGTAATATGTAACAAGTTATTTATTTATATAAGTCTGTTTTTAATTTGTAACAATCATTAGAGAATCACTCCTTTACACAAGCACTGTATAGATTTAAACACTTCAGAAATATTATCCTTTCTAAATACAAGATAGTCTTTTGAAATATAAGATGAATCCATCCTAACTTTTTAACCTCATTACATATGTTCAATATTACATCTAATACTGACATGCAATAAATTGGAAAAATTTCACCAAAGTCAAATCAAAGTAAAAGTGATTAAATGAGATCTTCATGCTGTCATTTATAAAAGCTTAAGATTTGCTTATACATATATGCTTAGGTTAAAAAGTTATGGTGAATTCATATTGTTTTTTCAAAAGACTTTATCTTGTGTTTATAAAGGAGAGTATTCCTGAAGTGTTTAAATCTATACAGTGCATGTGTAGAGCAGTGATTCCCTAATGATTGTTATTATAATATTGAAAAAATAAGATGTGACTTATCATGTAATTAGTTAATATTAAAGAAAAATGTTCTTTATTGAAATGAAATTCACAAATTTCTGCCTCAATTTATATTTATAAATAAATATTTTCAAACAAGTAATTTAGTTATAATATTGAGATAAATAAATATAAAAACTTTAAAGTTATTAATATAGTTAGCATTTGAGAAAAAATAATTCAGAGAAGCAAAAATAAGAGATATCTTCCAAATCACTACTCTGATACATTTACAAATTAATTAATGAACAAACGTACAAATTTGAATTACAAATACAAACGAAGGCAAACATCAAAAACGTATATGTATAAAATAAAACTATGCTAAAAATATTTTCATTTGCTTTATTGAAGAGTTGGAGTGTGGAGTAGATTGAAGCCTGTCCATTAAAGTATGAGGTTTGACTATCTTAATATTTACTTGAGCACTTATAGCATATATGTGTGGAGATGGTAATCTGGATCAACTGATGATTGCTGGTTTAGCATGAAATACGTATATTGGTGATTATTTATCTTTTCAACATATGTGTTCAAGTGTATCAGTGTTATGAGATGGTATGGAGAGTGGTGGGTCATGTGAAAATCTGTGCTCATATATCCTATATATTTATTAACTAAACATTACAAGCATAAAGCTAAACTAGTCAATATAAAATCAAAACTACCCCAAATCCAAAATTAAACCAGACCAGCATAAAAATAATATTAAAACACAACCTAAGGTTTCACTGCTGCAAGCAGACTTCTCAAGTGTAAAGAACTACAAAAACTAAACAATATATATATATAATATTAAAAACTACCCACAAATCCATTCACTTCCCATCCACCCTTAATATTAAAAGAACTCTTAAATAAGTTAATTGCTTCAGAGTCTTTATTATTGAAAATTTATTATTCTGAAGCAATTAACTTATTTAAGAGTTCTTTTAATATTAAGGGTGGATGGAAAGTGAATGGATTTGTGGGTAGTTTTTAATATTATATATATATTGTGTAGTTTTTGTAGTTCTTTACACTTGAGAAGTCTGCTTGTAGCAGTGAAACCTTAGGTTGTGTTTTAATATTATTTTTATGCTGGTCTGGTTTAATTTTGGATTTGGGGTAGTTTTGATTTATTAACTAATATAAAAAATATAACATTTTGTTAATATTTTATTTAAGATTCAATTTTTTCTACCATGAGTAAATATAAATAAATTAATTTATGATTTTAAAAAGTAACTGATTCATTTCATAATCTTTAATCAAGAGATTATAAATTATGAAATAAAACAATTAAATTTTCAAAGATCAAAGAGATTATGTACAATATTGTTGATAATCATTGTTAAGGATCACAATCACTTTCCATAAATTTACTTACAAACTACAAAGGAAATATATTTTAATAAAAAAATGACAGTGTAGGATCTTACAAAATTAGAAAATCTTATAGCATAAGATAATTTATAGTAATTCTTCAAGAAAACAAACAAGAAACAAATACATATTTCCCTCTGGGAATGTAAATGAGTATCCATACATAAAATTCATATATTTTAATAGGGATAAGAGACATATGATTTTATTAAACACTTAACAACCTTTGCCCACAGAATTAGTGAAATATTCTTTTTACAAACTATGCATATAATAATTAATCAATTTCATTCTGAATTCTATTCTCAAGACATCATACTAAATTAATTACAAATTATAAACAGAATCAACTGAAATTAAATGTTTATAATCTTATAGTTTTAAAATATAATGGAATAAAAACCTCAAAATTTATCAGTAAAGAAATCACTTGTAAAGCTATTTAATAGTTTATAATCCAACTTATAAATGATATAATACTTAGATATAATAACTTTCACCTGTGCTTTAGAATGTTATATTCATGCATAGCTATATTATTAAAAATAATAATAATGTGATAGATTATCCCTTTTTCTAGATCTGTTCAAATAAATAGGTAATTGCATTTTCTTTATATTAAGTTTAGGAAAGCGACAAGAAAACTGCTTACTACGTATTCTAAAAAAATAATAATTTTATAGTTTTAATTTTAAATAAATTAAGGCATTTAAATCAGAAAAGGTATACATTAACATCTTAGTTATCATAATCATAACATTTTGTTTTTTTGTTGCATTTTGGTATTATATGTATTTGCATGCTATTTGTAAAACTGACATAAAGTCAAATTCCTTTTTTTATATATAAATTTATGTAAATAAGCATTTATTTATATAGCGCGATGTTTATAATTGTAATACATTAAATATCAGCCTTTTACAGCTATTGTACATGCGCTTTTATGAGTGTTAAATAATAAATGAATACTTTCACTGCCAATACAAGATATAGCATTTAAGAAAGAACAAAATGAATCCACTTATTCTTTCCGAACCCAAATCTTCACGCTTTCTTTGCCAGTACTTAAGATTTGCCCATATATAAACATTTGGGTTTGGAAAGAATAAGTGGATTCATTTTGTTCTTTCTTAAATGCTATATCTTGTATTGGCAGTGAAAGTATTCATTTATTATTTAACACTCGTAAAAGCGCATGTACAATAGCTGTAAAAGCTGATATTTAATGTATTACAATTATAAACATCGCGCTATATAAATAAATGCTTATTTACATATGTTTAAGTTTCATTTGAAAGTAATGTTTAGTAAATTCTAAGTAATTTCATCGACATCATTCAATCAGACAACGTGAACTGTAATTTAAAGTGAATGGTCTATCTTCACGCTTTCTTTGCCAGTACTTAAGATTTGCCCATATATAAACATTTGGGTTTGAAAGAATAAGTGGATTCATTTTGTTCTTTCTTAAATGCTATATCTTGTATTGGCAGTTAAAGTATTCATTTATTATTTAACACTCGTAAAAGCGCATGTACAATAGCTGTAAAAGGCTGAAATTTAATGCATTATATAAATTTATGTAAATGTTTTCAGAGAGGACACTTTTTAGATAAAGGGATGCTGTTTTCTTTTCTATTTATAGCACAATTGTCCTTGGATATTCTCTATGTCTCTTTAAACTTTCTTTTTCTATCATCTCCCTTGGTGCACACAATATCCACTTGATCAAATTGATAGCCTGATTGCAGTTCATGTTCTAAAAATATTGTGTGCACCAAGAGAGATGATAGAAAAAAAAATCAAGGAGGTATGAACAATAGCACTATAAATAAAAAAATATGCCAAAATTCCTCTATCTAAAAACTGGCCACTCTGAAAACATTTACATAACTTGTATAAAAACAAGACCTTTGACTTTATATAATTTTCACAAATAGTAAGCAATATGTCTAAATGTGCTAAAACACAGGCAATGTTGAAACCAAGTACAAATTGTAGTATTAGTTGGCTGAGCACTTTTGAAAAGTTTTATCTTCTCATAATTATAGGAAATGGGTTGTGGGAGCATGGTGGAATACGTATGTGACAAACATCCAAATATATTCAAAATGGATTAGAAAGTCTATTTTTTTGGAAAGGGAAAAGTTTGAAAGGGAAAAGCATGCTTCTTCGATTTTATATCTAGAGTCACGGTGTTCTAAAAAGATGGAATTGTATTTGGGTTTATTAAGAGGTCTTTTGTATAAGTACCAGCTGAGAAACCTGAGTGGAGAAAGATGCACGAGATTCGTCATAGTATATGGCGCTGCAACTGATTTGGAAGCATGGGATCTTGTACACTATGTGAGGAGTCTGATCAGAGAGTAGGTGATCTTTTGAATTATTAATTAATCTATTGGTTGAAGAAAGGGAGGATGAAAACTTAGCTTTTAAAAAGGAGAAATGGTTTTAATAAAAATTTTAGTAAGGGAATGGATGTGTGGAAGGAGAAGCCATGGTCTGTCATCTTTGGGATAGTTGGCATTTAACTTCTGGTAAAATTGTTTAGTGAGATCTTTTAAATATTGTTCGATGTTAATTTTGCGAAAGGCTTCAAAAATTCATAAGTGCTAATTACGAAAAAGAAATGATAAAAGACCTTCAAATTTGTGTGTACATGGAGAATTTGATTTAGGATGTGGGAAGACTCTGAGTTCCAAACGTTTAATACATATAGTGTAATTTAGTTGACTTGCATCTCATATGCGAATGTTCAAATATTTAAATTCATTATGTGAGTCTTCTCAAGTAATTGTGAGTGTTAGAGGGGAATGTGCCTAGACATCTGATTGAATATTGCTGATGAATGACTCAGGTCCAGTGATAAACACATAGTCAATGTAGCAGATATAAATAAGGTTGGCAGTGGTACTGATGTAAGAAGTAGTTTATCTCAAAGTAGTTTAAGTAAATACCAGATAGGATTCTGCTGACTTGTAATTCCATGGACCAACCATCTATCATATAAAAATATTGTCCATTGAATATGATTATAATATTCTTGTCAAGCCAGGTAAGAAAATCAGAGATAAAGGTGGTATATGTCTGTGGGTAATTGATTTTTACCATTTCAGTTTTGACAATATTAATGGAATGTTTCTGATTAATGGAACTATATAATTCAATAGCTTCTAAAAAAAGCAATTTTGTATTCTGGTTTTAGCATGCAGTGTTTAATGTGAGCAAATCAAAAGAAGACTTGATGGTATAAGACATATATCCAACTTAATTCATTAAACATTGATTGACCATTTCTGCGGTATTGAAATAATGCATGCATTCGAATTCCAACATAAGCCTGAGTGGAAAAATAGGTTTGTGTAACCTAACATTAGATAATATTCTAGGCAGGATAGAAAAAGATGTATATATTCTATAGTATTCTGCTTTGATAAAAGCTTTGTTACATTGTTTATGGAGCAAGCTAGAAAGGAATTTATCTTTATTAAGTTTGTTATTAAAGTTGGGGAGAGTATTGCATTTTAATTTATTTATTTATATTCATTTTGTCATTATATTCACTTTTTTTATCAGTACAAATCTATTTTCTTTGTAATCTTTAAGACAAGTTATAGAGATATCTGGAAGAAATTGCTTGGTGTTATTAATTTTTGCCTTCCAATTATGATTAGCCATATTGTTTGGTTTGGTATGGATAGGCTTGACTAGCTTGGTGATTAAGGTGATTAATTTATTCTTATTAGGTCTGTCTGGAATTGATAGCTGATGTTGAGGCAGGCCTATACAACCTAATAAGGACAAATTAATCAGCCAGCTTATCAAGACTATCCACCACAAACAAAACAATACAACAAATTATGATTGAAAGTCGAAAATTAATAATAACAAGCAATTCATTTCAGATAACTCTATAATTTGTCTTAAAGAAGATAAAGGAAATAGATTCGTACTGATGAAAAAATGAATATAATGACAAAATGAATCTACAAATAAATAAATTAAAATTCAATGCTCTCCCCAACTTTAAAAACAAACTTAATAAAGACAAATTCATTTCTGGCTTGTTCCATAAACACTGTAACAAAGCTTTACCAAAGCAGAATACTATAAAATATATCCCTCCTCCCCTATCCTGCCAAGAATATTTGATAATGTTAAGCTAGACAAACCTAATTCTTTATTCAGGCTTATGTTGGATTTCAGAGGTAACCATTATTTCAACACCGCAAAAGTGATCAATTAATGCTTAGTAAATTAAATGTAATGTATCTTATACCATAAAGTCTTCTTTTGACTTTATTACTCACATTTAACACAGCGTGTTAAAACAGAATGAAAAATTGCTTCTTTAGTCATTAAAGCTGAACTCATAAAAAGCAATTACCCACAGGTACGCTCATCTTTATCTTTAATTTTCTTACCTGGCTCGACAACAATATTATTGCCACATTCAATGGACAATATTTTCATACGACAGATGTTTGGCCCATGAGATTACTGCTTAGCAGAATCCTATCTAGTATATACTTAAACCACTTTAATGATAAATCCCTTCCCCAGTAACACTCCCATTCTTACATGGATGATGTGTTTGACATTGGACTTGAATCGTTTATCAGCAATATTCAATCAGATCTCCAGGCACATTTCTCTCTATTGCTTGGGAAGACTTGCATAATGAACTTAAAAAAAGTATTAGAATATTAACAAACAACGAGATGCAATTCAACTAAAGTACACTCTTTGGGACTTCACACATCCTAAATCAAACTCGTAACATACACACAAATTTGCAAGTCTTTCATAATTTCTTTTTCGTAATTATCAAGTAATTTTAAATCTTCCCACAAAATTAATATTTGAACAATATTTAAAACACCTTACTAACATTGAATTCAAATACAGCCATCTTACAAGAAAGGTAAAATAATTTTACCCATAAGTTAAATACCAACTCTCTCAAAGATGACAGACCATAGCTTCTCCTTGCCCATATCCATTCCCTTACTAACAACTTTATTAAAACCTCTGTTTTTTCTAAGCTAAGTTTTTGTATCTCCCTTTCAACCAAGAATTCAAAAAATCACCTATCCTCTAATCAGATTCCTCACACAGCCTTCAAACCAATTGCAGTGCTATATACATGGCGAATCCCATGCATCTCCCTTCACTCATATCTCTCAGCACTGTTACTTATACAAAAAAAACTCTTAATATATCCAAATACAATTCCATCTTTTTAGAACATCAAAGGTCCACCAGCCATATGTTTGAACCATCTTCTGCTTCCATTGCATGCATAGAATGCCATGACTCTAAATGTAAAATCAAAAGAAGGATGGTTAAAGCTAACAACAACTACACTATAAACTGAAAAGCATACTTTTCCCTCTCTAGAAAATGGATTTTCTAATCCACTTTGCAAGTATTTGAATATTTGTCACATACATATTCCCCTATGCTCACACAACCCATTTGTTATGATTATGAGAAGATACAACTTCTCAAAAGCAGACAATTATTACTACAATTTATACATAGCTTCACCATTGCCTGTGTTTTAGTGCATTTAGACATACTACTTGTTTAATTGGAAAGTCTACATTTCTTTCATTCCAAGCAAGTACATATAATAATGAAAGGGATCAAGACTAAAACAAAACCCTATGATTATGATACCTAAGATATTGAAAGCATGCTCAGCATGAATAAAATATATTTTTAAAAACTGATGGATGTCTTTTCTAGTTTAAAGGTCTTAACATTTATTTACAATTACAATTATACAATATATATACACATCAAATAATTTTATAGCTAAAAATTAATGTTAGGAGGAAATAGAACATAAAATAATTTGGTTAAAAGTATCAAGAATAATAGTAATAATAATATATTAAGTCTTTAAAAACCCATAATAGAACAGAAATATCTCCAACATATCTTCACAAGTGTATATAATGCTGAAATATTAGACATTATTTGACAGTTTAAACCACAGCCAACAGGCAAGGATTTTATATTTTTTTGTTTTTTATTTTACACTCTAGATAAAAATTCATTTTCTGATCATGTCTGGATTAGTTAAGAGACAACTATCAAAAATAATTTTTTTCACTGTTTTGAGGAATAAAATCCTGATCAAAATCCAAGGCAGTCTAGAGTAATAACAATTAAACTACATGATCAAATATTAAAACTAAATTTAAACATCAGTGGCCTTTAATACCTTTATAAATAAATTATTCAAATATTCAGAGTAAATATCAATAATGTGTCGATAATGTGGTTACATTAACGCAATGTTTGGTAATTATTTATAAATATAATAAATCTTGACATAAAATGCTAACACCTTTTACACGGAGGATTAGGGATAATTACAATTTTCAAAAGAAAATTTATGAAAAAACAATTCAGCTTCAACGTTTTCATGAAAACATTTAATACATTTATCTTGATTTCAGAATTCTTATTGACCTAATTGATAAGATAATGATAAACTATTGATTAAACTTCTATGGAGTGTTTTATTTTTTTCATAATAATTAATACTCATCTGATTTAATTGCAATTTATCAAAATAAGTTTAAATACTACACTATAATAATAATAACTAAAAATATGAATAATTCAACAGCTGCAATCATAGCTTACCTTGCTCTGCTATTTCTATTTCTCGTCGGCCAAAGGCAGCTTGTTCAATATTTTTAACACAGAAATCATTAAAATTTTGTGTGTTTTTCTAAAAATAGAAAATAATATATAATTTGTAAAATTTAATCATCATTATTAATTATTATAACAATCGAAAATCTATACATAATTTAAATAAACTTTATTTTCATATTACCATCAGTTTAACGACTTTATGCAATATACTTTTATTTATACCTTTATCTAATAAATTTTTCAAGCAGTTTTATATAACTTCATTGATAAAGTGAAAATATCTTATTTTCTTAAAAATATGAATAGGTGTTTTTTTTTAATTCCATGATTTTATTATAAGAATTAATCACAAATAATATATCACAGAATCTTATATCCATTTGGTTTCAAGTCTCTTCCCCACAATGGATAATGATGAATGTTCCGTAATATATATTTTAACCCACACAACACAGACATTAAGATGTATTTTCAGCAAATGCATACTTATAATACAATTTAATTTAACAATCATATAACAATAAAATATCAGCAAAAATGATTACTAAAAAAATAGTTACTGTACAGTACACATTTTCACTATATTTAATATGTGTGTATGCACTGTCTGTACAAGTATATATGATTATTTAAAATAAAGTTTATTATTCAATATGCAAAATGTATAGACAGTACATTGTATTGTTTTCTCCCAGAGAGTAGATCACTCTAGAAAATTTATTGTCAAAAAAATTGAATACTAATTTATGCTAATTAGCATAACCAATAAAAAGACAAACTGAGAGCGCATTAAAGAGAACAATAAATAATCTAGACTAGTCAAGAAGCTAGCAGTATGTAAATCAAAGGGAAATCACAGAATCAGTGCAGTAAAAGTCATACTCAGTCAAGTAGACCAGAGAGCTAACAAGTAGTAATTAATGCATTTCTCAAAAGAAATGATAAATGCTGAAGTCAAAGCAGTATACATAATTGCAAAATGGTAAAAACTATAAAGGAAACTCTTTTGCAGACTTTAAATTATAAGGGTTACTAAACTCTAATGTTAACAAACTGCATAAACACATTCACAGTTTGTGAAAATAAAGTATTTTCATGCAGAAACTTATTCTAATGTATCTCAAGGTCAAGGGATAATTATTTGTCATTATACTATTGCTTAGTAATATTTGTTTTATTTATAGCCTCAACACAGAGAAATAAACCTGCTGATACATACTAAGTCTTTGTGTTAATTTATTTATTTTTGCTGACATGGCTGGGATTATAAATTTCCCCCTGTCCACAGCAGATGAATGTAGTCAAAAGCTTAAGAAGATCATATGCTCAGATGACAACTGGATATGTTTTATGGAAATAGTAAAACCAGAACAGTGCAATTATCAGATAGTGAATAAAAATTAAGCACTAAATTTACTACTTATAATGATGGCAGTTCCCACTCATAATCTTTGAGAGATGTTAACAATCCTATTTTATGGAATATATGCAGCACATCAACCATTATATGTGAAATAAAATAGAAAAGAATAAAGTTAAAGTTTCAACCCTGTTGTTTTTTGCCTGTAACAATGTTTTTCAAATAGTGAAACAACTATGTGATTCGAAAATCCCAGAGGACACTCTGTATAAGGAATTAATAGAATATCTCAAAATATATTTTCAGTCAGTAATGACAGAAAGAATGACTCATTTATGTTTCAGAATGTAAAAACAATTATCTTGTGAATGTTATCAAGATTATAATTCAGCATTACCAATGCAAATTTACATCTTGACTTAGAAATATATTCTTAGACCAATGCTATAAAGAATATTAAATCACAACCTTAGGATAGCAATTGCAAAATGCAGTATATGAAACAGTGACTGAAAATGAATCAAAATTTCAAACTGCGATGAATGACTGAATAAATTCAACAAGTGTACAAATAACTAAAATGGTTAAAGTGCTTAACTCCCCCCCCCTCATGAAAAGAATTAATATGTTACTGATGCAATATTAAAGAACACAAAGAAGTTGTGTAAATTTAGAATGAGGAAATGCGACATTTCATCTAGCTCAAGTTTGTAAGAACAATCAGAAGGACGTGGAGCTTATAGAAATGAAGATTTTTCATTTTTGCAATATGAAAAAAGATATTCTACAAGAAGTCCAGTAAGCATGAAAGTAATGCCAGCTAAGGGAAACATAAAATATAGATGGTAAAAAGTTGTAGTAAATGTAATTCTACAGCTGATTTACTGAAGAAACCTTACAATAAGTGCCAATCCACAGCTGATTTATGGAAGAAAACTTACAATTTGTGGACTGAGGCTAAGAATCAATGGCATACAGGTTGGCAACAGATGAAACTCAGATACCATAGTGGAATTCATATGTGAGATTATAAAATTGACTAAATTTAAAACAAACTAAATACGAGAAGATATATAAATCAGCTATGAGAACATTTCTCTGATAAGTCAATTGAGTTGAACAGAAAACCTGTAATAGCCAATCCCAAATTGGAAACTACAATAAATAAAAAAATAGACAATACCACCTCAATTGAACAAAATCAGGAACTACCCATTGAAACAGATATCAAAGTAGACAAAGAATTTTCAGATTTAAGCAATGATGTCATCAAGATCTGAAAAACAATCAATGTAAATATAGATCAATATATGATAAGAAATATATCTATTCCTAGACATCAGAGGAATTGAAGAAAACTTAAAAAAAATTTTAAGGATTATTATACAAATTAAACATATATATTATTTTCTAGAGTGAAGGGGAGGTTGTACTGATTGTACATATATATATATATATTTTAACGATCCAAACGAAGTGGTAGATCGCATCCACCCACCCTACAAAGGGCATCTAGGATTTAGCCTAGAAAATTTATAAAGTAGGCAGATCTTTAGATTCACTTTATTTACATATTTAGATCTTACATTGTCACTAGCTCATGGAATGAGATAAAAAAAATCTATAAATTTAGATATACATATAAAAAAAATAATAAAACATCCAGAAATTAACACATAAAAATATTTATTTACATATATAAAATAATACTAAACCCGAAAAAGTTTAACATTTAGGTTTTATATTCTTATTATTTTAATTTTACATTTATATAAATTTCAATATTTTAATTTTTTTTATTTAGATTTCAATATGAATAACTAGATCCATTTGAAAAAAAACATTCTACCCTATTTAACCCTCCCTTAATATAACTTACAAATCCATATACCATTCACCCCGACTTAATTTTAACATTTATATACTCCAACAGATTTATTTAACACAATTTGGTATAGATCATTACACAGATTCCACCAAAAACATTTCAAATAAACATAACGATCAAAATACAAAATTATTATACCGACAATCCAGAGAAACTTATAAGTAACCCAATATATTCAACCTAAATATTCGTTGTCACCAATAACTTAAAAGAATCCAATAAATACATTTCATACTCACCTAAGTATCATTATTTATCGAATTCTATGTATTTATCAAATATGAAAACCAAAATATAATTAACCAAACAAATCCACAACTCTATAACCAACTTTAATTTAAATTAAAATTTAACAATAAATATTAATACAATAACTAACAAATAAATGATTTTTTAAAACAATATATATAAAATTCCACATTATAAATTTGTTGACCATAAGTCGAAACAGTTCCTTTTTATAAAATTAAATTTATCAATCTTTAAAGTTCTTAATTAATGTTTTTTTCAACAATTTTATTTCTATTGCTAGTAGAAATCCATGTCTTGCAATCACCACTTCTGATTTTTTGTTTTCTGTTCTCTTTTTTTTAAACAGTGAGGACAATTGTCCGACCCCCAAAATAATTAAAACTTGCAATTTTTTCTTTTTACCACCAATCACAAAACCCTTTCTTAATGTTTTAAGCTAAATTCTCTTCTACTACCTTTCCACTTTTATAAACGTTTTAAACAATTAACAAACAATCATTCATTATAATACAAATAATTAATACCTTTTTTTTTTTAAAAATATTTTATAAACTTTTTATAAAAAACACACAAAACCTTTATTTACAAAAAAACTCTTTTAAATTTAAATAATCAAATTTATTATTTTTTTTTACTCTATTTTAAACACTTATTTTTAACCAATTTTTTATTTTAAATAATAACGACAATTATATATTTTACATACAGTAAACTCCTCAAAAAAAATAAAAACATAGAAAAAAAAAAAAAAATATATTAAACATCAAAATCTTATCTGGAATTTGAATAAAATTAAAAAGAAGGTTAAGTAAAAGTTTAATAATGAAAACAAGGTGCAAAAGTTTTTTTATTAGCTAATGGACTATAACGGGAAAAGGGAATTTTTCAAAACAAAAAAAAGAAAAAGACAGGGAGATGAGATATTTTTTTTAAAGAGATATTTTCTCAAAGAGAAAAAAAGAAAATATTTTTATTTTTTATATATATATTGAAGAAAATAGCTAAGGCTAGGGAATATGAGTACAGTGGGGTAAAGGCTTAAGGTGCTGGGATTTCTGGACCTTGCCCCGAAGAGGCATGCGGCAGGACCGGAGAACACTACCGGAGACCATCAACTTTTCGCAAGGGAACGATCCGACTGGAAGAACGGGTGATGAACTGTCCGTGTTGCGGTTCTGTGTTTTTCTTCTATTTTGAATCCCGGGGACACAGGCAAAAATTGCAGGTAATATGAACTTGGATATTTTATTTTCCAAATATTATTACTTTTCTGAAACCCTCAAGGAGAAACCAAGCAAGAGACTTAATTTTTTTTAATAAGGCATTTGAATACAGCGATTAGATTTTATCGGTATGTTTTTTTCTTATTCTATTAAAACCCACGAAACATATAGTTTTATTGGGTTATGTAAATGTTAAAGGGGTGGGCAAATATTTTTATTAAAGCGAAAATATTGTAATAAAAGGTATGTTATTTTAAGGTATATTGCATGTGTGTGTTTTATTATTTGACTCATGGAATATAGTTCATAAATTTAGACGATTGATGAGTTTGTTGTTGGTTGTAGGTTTCTCCGTTCCCGGTTATTAGCCCCCGGTCTGGCTGGGGGGCGTCCTCTCCCCTGTAAAAGGTTTGGCGCTTGGGCGTACAACGGGAAATTTCTCTTTGGCCAAAGAAAAAATTTTTTAAGAAACAGAGAGCGGACCAAAAATAATTACATAAAATATTATTTAATTTGTAAAATGTACAGACAGAATATTATATTTGATTTCTCCCAGAGAGTAGATCACTCTCGAAAACTTATTGTTAAAAAAAAAAATGAATACTAACTTATGCTAATTAGCATAGCTAATAATAATAAAAAAAAACAAAAAACTGAGAAATGCACCAAAAAGGAAAATAGTCAAGACTAGTCAAAAAGCTAGCAATATATAAATCAAAGGACAGTTACAGAGCCAAATGCAGTAAAAGTTGCAGTCAGTCAAACAGAGCAGAGAGCTGCCAAGTTGTAATTAATACAATTCTCAAAAGGGAGAAATACGAATGCTGAAGTTAAAGCACTATATATAACTGTGAAATGGTTAAAACTAAGAGTGAAGGAAACTCCTTTATAGACTTTAAATTATAAGCGTTAATAATCTCTAATGTTAAAGTTATTGTCATTGTACTATTGTTTATTGTTATTTATTTTATTTATAGTCTCAGAACAGAGAAATAAACTTGCTGATACATACTAAGTCTTTATGTTCATTTATTTATTTTTATTGACATGACTGGAATTATAAATCCCCCTGAGTATGCTGCAGTAGGTATAATATGTATTTTTAATGGTATATACATGTAATACAAATGATTAAAAATTACCTATTCAAAAAGTTTTTTTTTTAAAATAAAATTTATCATTGTTTTTTTTTTTCATTACTCTTGTGATAAAAATTGATGAAGATGAAATGCAAAATATATAATTCTTAGATATATTTAAATTGCTAAATTTTAAGTAAACACTTGCCTTTAGTACAAAATAATCAGCAGCTATTTTGTTGTAATGTTTTGGAGTGCCAGCACAAAGCAGTTGGAATGTGAATTAAAAAATTAAAGTTTATATATTTTTTACTAATTTTCTATTTTTTGTCTTTTCATATATTTTTTCAAACTAGGTAAATTAATCAATTTATTTTGAGAAAGTAACTTTTTTTCCATTATATATATGAAATGTAAACACATAGAAGCTCCCATTCATTACAAACTTGAATTACTTCCTTAACTTTTTGGATATGGTCTATGGTATTAAACCCCACTTTAAATTCTGACAGCTTTCTTCGTTGAGCAAAATCAATCTTTTTATTCTGTATAAATATTTTCAAAGAATAGACAGCAAACTGATAAATTTATAATTTCTTAAACCTTCACTTATTATGTTTAATAGCATTTTCTTTTGAGCATCTTGTAAACAAAGTAATAATATGTTTATAAATTAATTGCCACCAACCTTAGTAATTTGAGTTAGTATAACACTTTCTTTGATGATTTTTCCATTGTTCATACTTAAAACTGCATATCCGATCTAAAAGTCATTGTTAAGTCTACTTTTTCTCAAACTTATTCATTTAAATAAGAATCGTGTCTATATAAAAATAATTCTTAATTTTTTTAAAAAAAATTTTTTTTCTAATTTTTTCAAAGTCGAAATATGAAGTTTTTCTATATTGTATAATTTGTGCACTCTTTTTTAAACTTTTTTTTTTTTTATGAAAAGATTTTTCAATTAAACTGCAAAGGAAAAAAACAAAAACATATGTTTATATGAATATTTTTGATTAATTAAGCATATTCCATTTTGATAATTAAATCTTACTTTTCTTTTAACCATTTTCATGATTTTAATTATGTTTTTTGAACTATCATAAAAAAATTTTCCCCTTAAAAATTAAGTTGGCTCCAAGAATAATATGATGACTCAATTCATAACTAAAATCATTTAAGCAACTATTGCAATTCAGCAAGGGTTTAAAAGACTTATTCACTTTTATAACTTAACCTAAAATGAAAGCAATTAAGATTTTTTAAATCGATATGTGATATTTATGTATTAGTCCTGCAATGTATGAGAGATGGCATGCTTTTTCACAGATGTGATGTCTAACCTTGTGATTCCATCAACCTGCGATCTTATCTGATCTCATACAATAATGTGATAAATTTACACTTTCATTTATTGTCCAGATTTCATTTGGATAAGTTCTTCTCAAAGTGTTTTTTTTTTAGTATTGTTAGATTTAGTCTGGTGCAATTACTGTCACATATTAGAACTACTACACCATTTCACACATGTATTCAGACAAATACTAACTTTGTAAAGCTTGAGAAAATATCAAGTACATGTAGTTCATTTTGAAGAATTTATCATTTTAAGTTTGTATAAGATTTAAGTGTACATATTATTTGGTCAGATTACAAGATTAGAAAGTTATTAGTGGATTGATACGAATGTGAAAAAGCATGCCAGGTCTAATACATAAGTACCCTATATATATATATACACACAAACAATTATTCCTCACTATATTAAGCTTTTCCATTTTAATATCAAGTCAAAAAGCCTTTAATAAATTTATGATCATTACAGATATTAAAACAGCTAATCTTAGAGCAATTTTCTTGTTTGACAAACTGAAGTCCATCTCATTTTTCATATCATTATAATTTTTATTTCTTTAAAAAAGTATTTAAAATATAAAAATAATTAATTTTTGAAAATTCAATCCATTAGTCTTCTCTTAAATTTCATTTTTCTAAAACCATACCTACTAATACCCCAAGACAATCCAATGTCTTCTATCAATATTTTACCATGATAATTTTGAAGATTTTTCATAAAGTTTGTCTAATTTTTTCATCTGGATAAATTAAGAAAAATAAATGGAAATTAAAATGTATGCTTGCATAATTTGTATATTACATTTAGATGAGATTTTTAACTATAAAAATAACTAATCTAATAAAAATAACATATTCACAGATAATTGTATTTTTTCATGGTTTATGTTCTCTTTGCAGTTCAATTTTTTCTTCCTTTTCTGTCAAATTTAAATGGAATCAATTATTCATTTCTAATACTTTCATTAATCTAATTAATTTTTTCTCATTTAAAATGACCCAGTAGTTATAAATTATCATATTCAATAAAGCATTACCAATAAAACATAAAATAAATTTTCATTAGATCTAATACTCTAATGCTTGATCATAAAAAATATAATCATTCTTTTTTTTCAAGTCACATATTCTAGACTTTCTACCTTGTTATGCTAATGGTAGGCAGGGAGTGATCTCTTAAGTTACTCAGTCATCCTTTATATTAAATACAACTACATGATACAATGTTGAAGCGATTTCAGTTTTAATGTTCTTTCTAAGAAATTACTTTTTTTTAACATATTGTTTTAGAACCTTTAATTTAGATAAGGCTGTAAATTCTAGACTGAATTTTTAATTATAGTATTATACTCTGAATACTAAATATAAAAGGACACAATAATTCTGGAGTCTGTCTGCTTGTAAATCCAAACAAAATATATATAAATTTTGTTATATTAATAATAAATTTATTAAACGCACATTGATTACGTAAGTAATATTTACTGAGGCTATAACCTCGATAATATGCGTGTAAAGGGAACCCTTTTTTCTTCCATAGCATAAGCTTGTGGTTAAACACCTGTAGAGGTCCCCACTATCGCATTTTACATGCATATTATCAAGGTTATAGCCTCAGTAAATATTACTTATATTAATGAAAAAATTAGAAAAAAATATATTCAAAACTTCAAGTTTAGATCAGACTTTCTTCTTTTTTTTTTTTAAAAAAAACAACAACAGTATTTGAATTGAATACATCTTATCTTATAACTTTATAAATTTCAAATGTAATTTATTATTTCAACTAAAAAGATTTTTCTCTCTCTCTAAAAAATTAAGCCACAGGCCTATTGAATATTCACCAACTTCTAAAAAAAATCATACATAATTAATAGAAAAAATATTTTTTAAGAGAGATCTTTGCAAAATACTATTAAATAATTGATGGATATAAGTCTATCATTAATTTATTTTTAAATTAAAAAATTAAAGTGGTTATATATATAAATTTATTATTTCTAATTAACACACTTTTTGTCCAGGATTGGATAAATATCAACACTTTTTTAATGTAAAAATTTAAAATCATAAATCAATTGCTATGGAATTTAGTGACATTTTAACATAAGCACAACATGAAATGCAAAATATTTCATTTATGTAACCAGGCAGATTCCCACCCCTTTCTTTTTTCATTTTCCTCAGAAGTTAATCAAGGAAATTTACATTCAACAGTCAACCAATTTTACTAACCAATATAATATTTATAGTAAAAGTTAGTATAATAATAGAGATTAGTTATACTTATACATCCAAGTTTTAAGAGAGAAAAAAAAATTCATCTTCTAGATTAGTGGTTCCCAAAGTAGGTGGTACTGCCCCTCAGTGGGCACTAAGGAACTGATAGTGGGTTCAGAAACATTTGGGGGGTGTTCAGGTTGTCAAACCTTTTCTCTTTACGCACTGATTGTTGGTCTCAAACAGCTAATTTTTATGTTGTTTTGTCAATATTATGGTTATTTTATAAATTGTTTATGTGCAATAATATATAAAAAAAAGGGGGATAGTCAGAGTAATTGTAAATGTTTTGACATTTTGATGTTTTTTTCTTCTCTCTATTAATAAGTTGAAAGGAGTGCAAGTATTATTGTATGGTTAACTTTAAATTTTATTAATAGATAGAAGGGGTCATCCTAGGCATTATATTTGTTGTTAAAAAAATAAAGTAATTTAAGGCCAATATCAGCTGAGAGAATCTAAAAATTTATCATATCTCAGATTTGTTTTTTTTTTTGTTTGTTTGTTTTGAATCTTTTGTAAAGATGGAAAAGAGAAAAGAAAAGGCTATTTCCATTATATTAAAATTAGAAACTATATGTAAAATGGAAATCCTTGAGGAATTAAAAGGGTCTGAGTGGAAAATGAACGAAGTGAAAAATGAAAAGGTGTAAAAAGCTATATCAATTGTGTTACAATCAATTATCCAAGAAATTGGAGGTAACAGCTGTAATAGTAAAAGAGGGGTACTCAATTTGTATTGTTATAGGTGTGGTATAAAAGATGTTTAGCAGGTGATGGGGGTGTCTATTTGAGTTTATTGTTTTCCTTGCTATGTTTTGTCTGTTGAATGGTTAAAGATTTGCTGAACTAAGAGAAATATTCTAGTTGTAAAGCAGTGGAGAACTTTATAAAAGGCAGAGCCGAGCATAGCTTCAAATTATAGTCTCTCCAGAATTGCATGATCGACTCTTGGTTGGCTGCTATTGTTATTATAAAGATTTCTAGAGAAAGCTGAGAAATATGAAAATGCCTACATTTTATCATTAAAATGCTAATGAAGTAAACTCCAATGTTAGTGCAGCAGCCAGATTCCTACTATGCTGCTGTCATGTAGCCACAGATGCTAGCTGATGATGATGAACATCTTAATGCCTACATTTTACTGTGAAGAAGGGAAGCCCTTGCCGCCTTGTTGTCGTGTTTTATAGCACACTTAAAAGTATTAAGTCCAGAGATAATTAATGGAAAGAAATCAGAAAGAAGCTGGATGGTATATTTATATATTTTAAAATTTATTATCATTATGTCTTATTGTTATAAATTTTATTGTATTTTTTTTATTATTTGTATTTTTATTTTGTTTCTCTAAAATTATTATTTGATGTTCCTAGTTTAAAACAGTTCTCCCAAATTAATTTCTGGAATGCTTGTGTGTATGCCGAAGCATATATATATCCATATTTGTTTGCTGTTGTTTCTTTTAACACACTGTTCTATTCATGAAAAGAGAAACTTACTTTGCATGGAATTATTAATATTTTTTTAATTTCTGCATGCAATTATTGAAAATTTATTGACATGCTGATTTGTTTTTTGTTGGCGGTGGTATTTTCTTTTTGGAAGTGTTTTTCTTCTCGAAAGTGGCAAGTAAAGGTGCGGTTTAGGTTCAACCTTTCAAAGATATACTGCCTAAAACTTTGTGGCACCAATTAGCAGGTTATTAGAGTTTTGGGTAGAGACAAGTCAGAAAATATAATCGACTTTGGTTTGATTTCACTCATTTAAATGTAAATTTAATAACTTTAATTTTTTTTTTTTTGTTATTGATATTGAGTTTATGCTGATGGCCTATTACAATGTGTGATATTGACATCGTGTTATATCTTTGTGTGCATCATATAAATTACAGGGTAGGCATCGTCCAGTACAGTATCATTAATTGCTATTAATATAAAAAATTTCAAACAGATTGAACATGAAAAACTGTTATAATTGGGGGGAGGGGCAATTACAAAATTTATGTCTTGCAAAGTGGGCGGTGGCCTGAAAAAGTTTGGGAACCTATGTTCTAGATCAAAATCATTATCTTACATTTTTCAGACTATATATTTGAAAACATGTTCTGTACATGAGTGGAGTAATGAAGATTATGGAGAAATCTAATATGATTTTTTCATAGTTCTTTGTATATTTACTTCATTAATCAATAGAGTTTAATTATACAATAAGCAACATAATTCATAAAGAAAGATCACAAAAAATGATACGATCTATAATTATAAAGAAATAAGAATACGCATAATTAAATTTTTCCTCAATGCCTAAGCCCATCCAAACAAAGAATTGCTTTAGTAACTAGCAGAGACCCAAATAATTGAAAAAAAAAGTAATAAAATATAATATTTTTTACACTACTTATATATGTATTTTAACTTTCTTATATAGTACTGGTCGGTTTTGTATGTTCACCTAACAAGATTTAGCATCTAGGCAAAAGTACCTCGAATCCAATCATGCACAAGATACATAAGTCAGGAAACACGAATTCTGCCCTATTTGCCTAATTCCCAGATCTACCAATTTATGAGCAACAATCCCGATGATATCGATCTAATTTCATTTCTCACCGCCGGCATCACTCATCGGAGACACAAAAAGACTCTAAGCTAAATTTAATGATAGACTAATTTAAAATGAACTATAATTTAGAAGCAACGAAGGCTCGTGACCTTGCATATTAATTATGTATTTTAGCGGAGATCATCTAATCATCATGAGCATAACTTATGAATTAATATTAACTTAAATAAAAGAAAGCACAATGATTCAGAAATGTATGATATATATTTTAAGATTTATTATATTGATATAACATAAATAAATGTGTCTGATTATTTGTCAGACACTGGCCTCGTAAATATTATATAATGGTTGATTTTAAGAAATAAGATTATCTTTGATTTATACATCAGAAATCAGATTTTACAACATCTTTGTTTATATTTGCGGCTATTAGAAATGTACTATAGAAATACTATTCCACCCCCAGAGAAAACGAAAATAGCATTTAACCGATTTGAAAGAGAATAATTGTTTAATAAAAAAACGTTACATTTGTATAGAATATAATTATTTTAATTTGGTTTATAAAGTGGTAGACGTGTGGGACGGCTAATGAATATTTATATTAATAATAATAAGTTCGTCACAATGACACGAATCTTAAATAATGGACATAGATGTCTGATTAGCAAAATCACAACATTACAGCTTAAGGCAGTACGTGCATGGCAACAGGTTTATGTGGTCCAGTTATGGATCCTGGTGTGTGCTTCATGAAATTCATTAGACGAGAACTACCGATTTACTTTGCAAACATTGGCAGGATCGGTTTATAAATGAAGAGCGGTCGGCGATGCATTTATTGGGCTGGTTTTTCCAGAGCGATCCCCATATAAAGCACGCACATACAACCAAATTTGTCCACAGGGGGTTTAAGCCTGGTTCTTGGACATTGAGAATGATGATGGGGCTCGACTTTGCAATACCTCCATAGAAACGAGAAGCACGAATATATATATAGGATGAAGTTGCCTATATGTACGCAATGCTTGGGGATAACGAAATATATAGCTTTAAAGACTATCTTAAATATTTAATACCTATAAATTATAGAATACCCTGTGTAATGGTATGATCTAATCACTAAACAGGCATGGATGATAAATTTAACTAAATATAGAATTTTAAGACATAAAGATTTCCCCTCCCTTTTACTTTAAGTTATTCATAACTCCCCACATGTTTAATGAATACCCATCTCATTTAATTAATGCTATTATGAAAGTAAATAAGTTGATACATAAATAAATGGGGTGGTGGTAATAGTTGGGATAAAATATAGATTTTATATATATATACAGTACATTAAAAGTTAAGAACAGCACATTATTATTATTTAGAAAGGAAAAGAACATGTATATGAAAACAGATGTTGATCTGTTTTCTATAGCAATTTTTATAATTTAATGACTGTTTTTCCAAAATCGCGAACACCTGCATAAGTCGAATAAAACTTATTTTTAATTAACCTACATTCTTAATTACCCCGTAAATAATGGGTAAGAAAAATAGAAATAAAATATATGTTAGCGATTTTGAAAATATTATTGGCATTTTAAAAACATAAATACATAAAACATAATAAACTAGAGTTATTGGCCACATGGAAATAAAAGGAAAACATGTTATGTAGAGGCTTAATGATAGAATAAGTTATATAGAGTTATATTACAGAGAGTTACATAATATAAAAATATTTAAACATAATATTAGAATAGAGCGTCAGGATTATAGTTATTATAAAGACTGAATTTGATAATCAAGAGTGACTAGAGTTCTTTTACCTTGATATATGGAGTAGCAGTCCTTGATATAAGTAATGGACTAATTAAAATAATCATTTCCATTTTACAATAGCATTAATTAATTTATTGTATATTCTTAAAGATATATTATCTTTAAATCTTTTAAGCTTTTGCTGAAAATTTAGTCTTAAAATTTTTTCTTTTTTTTAAATAAAGTTTTCTTTTAGTAATTTTTCATCTATGCGATTTTATATATTAGAGTTTAGATAATTTTCAATTTTTAATTCTTAAAAAAGAAGTTTTTATTTGCAAACTTTTATTTTTCATGTTTAATTTTTTAAAAAAATAATGTAACGACGTATATGCCTATTACATATCCATTAACTTGCTTAAAAAAATAAAGAAAAAAAATTTTTTACTTAGGGTTAGTAATTATGGTACACGATTAACGAAGACATTTACAAAAATATTCGGTTAGTAATTTTACAAAAAGACTATATACAAAAAAAATGTTGACTATCGTTTTCCTAAGGACTATCTACATTTAAGCCTGGCCTCCTCCCCCCAAAAACTCTATTTTGTCTATATTTTATTTCTAACAAACGGCATGACTAGCAAATTATTTATTAATTTAAGAAGGTTGCATTGAGGTAAATATGTTTTAAAAAATAATGGGTTTATACGTGTATATTTGCAGCACAATTATAAATACCACCAACTTATTTATGACTGATTGAAATGCTTACATAGGGTGAAACTGAAGTAAATTCCCAAAAAGTACTCATCGTAAGGTACCACATTTACAATCATAAACTTACGTGGCTGTGCAAGCCTATACACATTAAAAAAAAAAAAAGAAACATTAATTGCAACCTTTTGACTTAAAAAAAAAATTAGTTTTAAAATTATTAATATCTTTTCTTTCTCGTTTTTAATATATGTGCTATTTCTTTCTGGCAGTGCTTTTATAAGATTTAAAGTATACGGTTTTATGTAAATAGATAAAAATATTTCATTTTGAAAAAAGAAATTTACTCAGGGCCCTTGTGGTTTATTAAACATCGGCTCACGTTGAGTGGCCAATTATAACGGTCTGATGAAATGATCAAATGAGTCTTACCGTATCTGCTGTACAGAGCACCACTAGGCTACTTGAACCTGGAAAATTTATAGAGTAGACAGATACGCGCTGTGAAGATCTTATTTTACATATATTTTTATTCCGACCATCAGCCCATTGCCACTAGCTCAGTGAAATGCAGATTTATAAAATATGATGTATCTAAAAATATTTTCAATATTAAAAAAATAAAAGAAGCCACTGCCAGTAATAACACACACAAACATTTATTTAATATATATAAAATTTAGCATTATTATTTTAGTCTAACTTTTATTTTTTACAAAACATTATAACTTATTTTACTTTAGATTTTAATTTACAATTTAACTGTTTTTATTTTATTTTAAAAGTTCGCACAGATGAGTTTAATATTTATTAGAGTGTCAAGTATGAATAGACTACATAGATTGCATTTGAAAAGAAAATATTCTATCCCTTATTTAACCTTAGGCCAAAAGTTCGCAGTCAAACCAATGCCAATCTATCTGATATATCGATGTATTCAATGCAGCACGAATACGACAGCACAAATACCACACCATCAGGAATGCACATCTGAACAGCATGGTTAATAGAAGACATTGACTCTTGTCCAGACAGGAATACTACATCTGTCTGACGAGAAGAGCAATAAAAAAAAACTCCATAGGAAGGGACTGCATTTTCCATCTTACTATCCCATTCCATAGGCAAAAAGGGGGTGTGCGGCATATGATACGATCCTGCACGTAGCAAATCTCATACTACATCTACTAATTACACCAACATATCCAATCCATTGACTCAATTTAACTATGAAACAAATAACCTAAGATTACCCTCCCTTAAACTAACATATATAACTTTACAAATCTATGCAGCTACTCACGCCCGACTTAAATTTAACATTTATATAAGCTATTTAAAAGAAAAAAAAATCATAATAAAAACTTAAAAGAACAGAAAAAATAAATTAATGGAAATGATTTACAAAAAATAATAATACATTCAATAAAACAATTATTACTAACTGATTAAGTTTGGTCAGATAGGAATTTCTATTGCAATAATTTAAATACTGGGAAAGTTTATACTTAGTGTTCATTAATTAACTAATGTTCTTAAGGTTTTAACATACTAGAAAAGTTTCTTTTTTAGAATTAAAGTTCATCAGTTAGAGTTCTTACTGTTTTAAAAATCCATGCTTAGCAGTTGCTTGCCATTTGGAGCCAGCGTTAATTCCCCTGATGTCCTGTGGTCCTCAATATAGAAAAAACAATGTCATTTCTCTTTCCTTTTAGCAAAACTGAAGGGATTGAAGAGTGTGTCTTTTCAATCCCTTCTCCTTCAACTCTCTCCGCACTAACACATATAGTCACATCTCTATCTTCTCTCCCAGCTCTTTCACTAAAATTTATTTCCAAACTTTTTCATTTTATATTAATTTTGCGGATTAACTCAACATTACGTCATGATGATGATGACCCTTTCATTGAGGTCCAATTCCTGAGGGATTTCTTTTATTGGCTATTAGTTTCTATTGTTTTTTCTCTCCCATCTGACCTTTACTTATACATTTTGAAATTGAAATGCCCAAAGGCTAGTTCACTTGGACTAATTAAAATAATCATTTCCATTTTACAGTAGCATTAATTAATTTATTGTATATTCTTAAAGATATATTTTTATCTTTAAATCTTTTAAGCTTTTGCTGAAAATTTAGTCTTAAAACTGTTTCTTTTTTTTAAATAAAGTTTTCTTTTAGTAATTTTTCATCTGTGCGATTTTATATATTAAAGTTTAGATGATTTTTAATTTTCAATTTTTAATTCTTAAAAAAGAAGTTTTTATTTGTGAACTTTTATTTTTCATGTTTAATTTTTTTAAAAAATAATGTAATGGCGTATGTGCCCGTTACAATATATTAGGCTCTCAAATAAATAATAATAAAGATTTAGCAATGCTTTTCACTATTACAGAATTATTACCTCTATAAACAAATAAATGGCTTCAATATTTTTTTATTGCCATAGGCAAAGTGAGCAGCATTATATGTTCTTTTAATGGTTTAAAATGTACTGTTTTTTCTTCTTCTCTCTCTTATGAAATTTAAATTTTGAACGGTTTTCAATTCATCTTTAACTGCATTAGCATTTTCTTCTTGAATCTACATAACCATTACTTTCAGTTGATCTCTAACTATTTTTTAGTTGTCCTAATTATCGCTCAGATATTAATATAATATTTTTAATAGCAGGCAAAATCTAAATTTCATTCAACCTTGATAACTTCTAACCCAGGGGTCCCCAATCATATGCCCGTGGGCACCATGGCGCCCACAGACCATTTTACATGTGCCCGCTGCTATATCAAATATGATAAAAAATTATTTATCTGATAGAAATAAATTTAATTTTTAAAATTTCTTATAAATTATTGTATTATATTGTAATCAAATTGTAGAGCATACTATACTTTTACAGCATAAAAGAGTTTATATGTTAAAATTTTATTTTTGAAATAAATATTTTTGTACATTATGTGTATTATTAACAATATCCAACTATAAATTTACATTGAAAAATAAATGGTGCACGCCACCTGGCCGGTATTATAGAATGTGCTCTTGAGTGCAAAAAGGTTGGAGACCCCTGTTCTAACCCATATAAGATAATGTCAAAATGGCTATCGTATTTGAAATAATTTTCACTCTGGGAAATGTTTTTATTTTTGAATTCTCTTTTATAACGATAGCAAAGATTTTTGCCACATTGTTGTATAATTACTGATTTTTGATAATTAAAAATCATAATGAATTAAGAAGTGAGGACTCCTTGAATGATTTTTTAAAAAAATTATAATGATTACTGGTAATTTAAAATGCTTATGGTGAGTATATATATGTTTTAATTATTTAAGAGTAAAACAGGTTAGGAATGTAAAATAAGTTATTTTTTAAAAAAAGGCTAATAACTTTATTGTTCAGGAGTTCATAAGAAGTTTGATTGTCAGAATTGCCAGACTCGACCCTGGATCCTGGGACTCCCAGATTCCAAGTCAAATGCTCTATCAACTGCATCAAACAATGTGGGTAAAAGAAGTTATAAATATTACAGGATAAAATCTACAACAGGATTACCATTATACATATTGGTTTACATTTACATATCAGCTTTTACAAAGGAGACTAGGGGTTATTATTATAATATACTTTAATACTATCAACTAATTAATTTATATCATTAAAGCACTGCAGTCAAATTTACTTACAAAAATCTTATTTTTTAGTTGCAAATAGTGTCATAGGTGTTTTCTACCTAAAATAAGCACAGATAACTAAATAATAGCTAATATAATCAATGACAATCATTTATATATATATTATACATTATGAAGTTAATAATAAATGAAATCAATAACAAACAGTCTTCTATTTTAAAAACAGTCCATTAATTTCAATATATATATTGTACCGGTCAAAAAAAAGCCAACACATCAACAAACCCCAAACTCAAAGTCGGATTCAAACTCAGGCGGTTCAAACTGAATTCAAACCCAACTCACGAGCTCAGATCAAATCAATGGATGACATATATCGATGGTACATGACTATGCACCAAGAAACTAGCTCAACAGATGATGATGGTTAATGAGACCCCTGATTTAACTCTAATAAAGTATAATAAAAAAACTAAGAATCTTTATAAGTCAACTCATATATATATGTTCAGGTTGCCAATACAGACAGTGAGCATTAATATTAAAATAATTTAAATAAAAAAGAAAGTTAAAAACCAAATGTGTTAATAAAATGTTTAATAATAATAATTTTGTTCAACTTTTAGATTATGATATAGATTATCTCTAGTCTTTAAACGGAGTTTATAATTACAATAAGGATGGCAGTCCTTATTATATGCCAATACTAATATGCAATTATATGAGAAATTATATATATCTATGCCCCGACGAGGAAGTAAAGGCAGATAAAGGTATTTGGCTGTGACAGAAATTATGATTCAAATTCTAAAGGAAAGAATGTGAGATTTATTTTCACATTCGCAAATCCATTCATGAAGCGCAAGATACGTGTTTAGGGTATCTTTAATATTTAATAGAAAGTTTAACTATAAATGAATATGAATTTGTTCGACTTTAATAAAATCAATTCATCACGATTTACGAGCATTAGAGCGGGTTTTACAGGAATTGAGAAGTAAACGATACTGACGTCTTATGAGCTATAAAAAATGAATATGAAAAATAATGGCTTGCTGCTGATTTAAGAAGGAGAGCAGCTTGTGATTTACAAGTCTGTCATGCCCTATGAAGGAGATGAAGAACATAAGGAAAACCAGGCTGGGTCATAGCCATGAATCTTTGGTGTTCCAATATAAGACGAGCGAGGGAGGAATTACTTTCTTCCTACATAATTTAACGAACAGTAATATCACCAAGGACAAGCCTAGGAAGCAGGAGATGGCTCGCGTCAGCAACATTCGGAAAAATGATGACTTGGTAATCATCGTTTAATTAATAAAACCCATTTTATATAAAGAATGCTCTAAGTGATGACCTGATCAAGTTAGATTAAAGTCAAACATGCTTTAACTAAAAGTATTAGCGTAATTATATAACTATGCCCCAAACATCATGCTCTCCCTGAATATTAGTATAGAAATACAAATTTCAATTAGAAAATGTTCGTTTTATTACCTTTATCAACCTTTAGCAAAACATTTTAATATTATTAATGTGAATAAATGAATATTATAAACTCAATAAAGTGGCCGGGAGCATAGGTTAGAAATTGATCTAATAATTTGTTGTTATTAGCCATTAATAAAATAGCAAAAATTGTATAAATCCTTCAACTCGATAATTAATAGAACTGTATCAAACTAGTTCTAGTGGGTAAGAATTACTATGAAAATAAATATAATATTATTTAACAAGAAAAACGCAATGAAGGAAATTATTATCGAGTTGAAGTTTTACTGGCATATAATAAAAATAAACAACATTAATAAATCACACGATAAGTATATATAATATAATAAATGAACCGCCTTCGTAAAAAAAGAGAAAATTAACAAATATTAAATTTAAAGACTAGAGATTAAGATAGAGAATTACTACATAATTTAAAATAGCATTAATACATTAAAGAAAAAGAAGAGCTTTTAACAGTACTTAATTTAAAGGTAGTGTAAAATAAAGTTCGAAGACCGGCCAGAAAGTAGTGGTTCATATAAAAAAGATATTACCATTTCTTCATGGTTGGCTCCTTAGAGTCCAGTTGGATGAAATGTAGATGCGCATTTTGGAAAATTATTTGAATGACATTTTGAAGGATTTCTCTAAGGTTTCGGCAGCTTACGATTGGTATATGAATTTTTATATTGCAGCCACATTGAAGATTTTCAGGGGACTTCAGGAACTGTAGCCAGATTCCTGAAGTTAAGACCCCCACCATAGTAGAAACACTATTTTACTTCATAATTTAACTGGGCGGCTTCTTCTCTAATGAAATATATATGGCTTCTCTTAATGAGGAATAATAGCTGCTTGGAAACTTTTCCTGGGCTCTTTATACTGTATCTGATGCCTTCAGGCTAGCGCTTCTTTCCTAATCAATCTTACAAAAATTTACTAGTTGTTTTTAGATACATTCCTTTGATAAGGCTTTCAAACTCATTAACTTGAATTCATTTTCTAATTAGAAAATGAATTTTTAAAATCAGAAAATGATTTTAATTAGGACCGTCCTTACATTTTAAAGACTTATCTTTTTCTAATTAATAAAAACTTTACCCATTGTTTTTGGAAAGGGACAATCTGAAAGCTTATCGAAATAATGTAGCTTTTAATCACTAAAAATTTAAACAAACTATTTAAAGTAAAACAAAACATTCCCGACGCAATGAAACTTTAGAACGAATATGTACATTTAAATATTTATAAATATATACGCACAATCCATGCAGTTATAATATATATAAATTCATGAATAATTCTATCATGAATTTATTAATAGAAATGATTAGTTTAAATCTCAAACGAGTTAATTTTAACACACATTTATAATAGTTTTTCTTTAAGAAAACTAGCGTGGACTGAACGTATAAAGCCCCATTGCATCGGAAATTCAAGGTTAGTACAAGGGTTTGAAGTTGGCTACATGTGAAAGATCATGGAGCTAGGATCGAACTTAGATCCGACTGCTTCAATATATATATACAAACCACATGCAAACTTCTTTATAAATCTTGATTTATTATATGAACTATATATAATAAAGTAAAGAAAAATACTCCAACATTTCAACTATATTCTTTTATAGTCTTTATCAATAAAACAATAATATAAATACAAATATTCCACAATAATCCAATACATATAACAAATACAAATAACTCCTGTCTTAAAACTCTCCTAACAAACAAACTTAAATCTCCATTACATTCGTTTCTTAAATGCTTTTCTTAATTAAAACAATCTATTATTTTCTTTTTTTCAGGTAATAATCTATTCATTACAGGTTTTATTTCATTAATACAAATTCCTTCATTTATATTTCTTTCATTATATGATCTAATGCATTCTAATGATTGCCTTTTAAAATATTTTACTCTGATGACAATAAACTGCAGAATTTTTATCATTTAAATATTGTTTTAATCTTGTTGCCAATTTATTCTTTGTAGTTCCAGTATATGACATTTCTTCATTATCTTTAAAACAATCTAAACATTTTATAAAATAAATCGAATTCATAACTTCTAAATTATTATAATCATTATCATACTAATTAACAAATTTAAACTTTGTTTTCTTTTTACAAACAGGACAAATATTTTTTTTTTATTAATCATATTAAATAATTTCCTAATTTTAACTAACAAATCTTTTGAAACATTAAAACAAACAAATTATATTACTATTCTTATTATCATTCTTATTTAATCTTATCCTAGGATTCATTTTTTCAATATTTTTATTACAAAACAAACCATTAATAACATCCCTGTGATAATCATTTATAAAATATTCATATTTTATCATAATTTCACTTATTAATATAGAATCATTAGCGTGTATTAGATCATATTATGCAAAAATTATAAAAGGAATTTATATTAATGAAATGAAACCGGTAATGAATAGTTTGTTAATCGAAAAAAAGAATAATAAAGATATTGTTTTAATTAAATAATTATAGGAGGTTATTTTAAGAAAGGTATTTAAGAAACGAATGTAGTGGAAATTTAAGTTTGTTTGTTAAAAGAGTTTTAAGGTATGAATTATTTGTATTTATATTTATTGTTTTATTTATGTATTTTTTAGTCGTTTCCTGATAAAGAATATAAAAAAATATAGTCGAAACGTTGGAGTATGTTTTGTAGTTTATTATAGTTCATATTTTTATAAAGAAGTTTGCATGTTGTTTGTTTTGTATATATATAGAAGTTAATAATATAAATAAATTTCATAAGCATAATTTAATTTTAAATAATACATTTTATAATTCTACAGAGATTTCATAACATTGGAATTTTTTATCCTGTTTATGAAATAATACAAAGATCACGACTAAAAATAGCCCATCTGATCATTTATAAAGCCAGTGACCTATTTAAGTACAGAAATAGAATTTAATAATAATTAAGCAATTATTTCAATTAGTAAAATTGTACCTCAGTTATTGATTTCAGTTCAATAATTGATATCAATTTTAATTAAAATGACTTAAAAAAAAGGATTGAAAAAAAAAAAAAATATTATGACTAAAAAAAAAATCGTATATTTATTTATGAAAGCGCTAATTAATTAAAAGTATGTGTTTGGAAACCATTGCTTATAATTCACTGCATAATTTAATGTGGTGGAAAAGTATCAAACTCTGGAATGTAATATCCGCAGATCGATTCCAATTCTAGCACTTTCAGCGCTCAAACTTCTTATAAACATCTAAGCAATAAAGCCACTCAATTGTTCATTCATTTTATTGATTATAGTAATCTTAAATAGGATTCAACCGTTCAATTAAATCGTCTTTTCTTTTACTCATCTAGAAATCATCCAGAGTTATCACCCTGCCAATGTGATAAAAAAGAAAAAAGTCAATGCTTATTGAGAGTGGTGGATGGGATTTAATATATATATATATAATCAAAAACAACAACAACACAAAACTACAAATCACTACTGAGAGAGAGAAAAAAAACATATATATATATCATCAAAAAAAAAAAACAACAACAACACAAAACTACAAATCACCATTGAGAGAAAAAAAAACACGCATCAAAACTCACAAGCGACGATTCTCTCACTATGAAATAAATCATAAACAGATTAGAGGAAACATTTTTTACTACAGTGGAATTGAATTCACATTTATTAACAATTTGAAAATGATTAGAGATATGAAAAGAATCTGTCTTGTTTTCATAAGCAAACATTTCGGGATGCTTTCCAAGTTCTTTTGTTTTTATCAGTGAATCCCTCATCTCAACTCCATCAAAAGTTTATCGGTGGTATTTCAAAATGCCTTAATATGAATATTACAAATACACACATAATTTCTATTTTGGTGCTATAAAGAAAAAAATTGGGCAATAGATGATAGGGAAGTATGTCATATGAATAGATGAATTATTTATATATTCTTGATAACTAAAAAAATTTCAAATCTGGAAATGATCAAAAATAAATACATTTAACAGAAACACTCACTGCCTTCTTCAAGTTTTGAAATTCAGTGACAAATCTGACATTCTATGGTCCAATAATTATTTTTTGAAAAAATGCATAGCATAATGTCACATTTTAGCGATCAGGTAAATTCTAATGATAAAAGCACTATTTTCAAACTTGATTGACTTTTTGAAAAATGAAAATTCCTTAAATTCATATAGTGCACATAACAGAATATTACTTTTTTATGATGTGAATGATGTTAAATATCTTCCATGGCCTCTTCAGTTAGCCTATTTAAACAGCAATGTCTCCCAAGATGAAAACACTTCAATTCATATAATAAACATAATAAACAATTTGCTCACAAATAATTATGACCATTCTAACTCCAAGAAAAAAAGTGACAAAAACGGCTCTAGAAATGAATTTTGTAATGATTGTATAAACCAATATGTGAATCACAAAAATACCCACATAGAGAATATGTTGGACTATTTTTTTTTTGTTTATTTGATTCTTCAGCAGACGACTTCTTTTCTGAAATATTTCAACAAAAATATGTACAATATATTCTCTAACCTCTTTGCAATGAAAACAATTAACAGTGCACTTATTTAGAATGTATTTTGAGATAATCCTTATAATATAGATAGAATAAAATTCTCTCATAAAAATTATGCTCAAATTCATTACAAAATACCCTTTTAGAAAGTCTTGCATTGTTCATCTGTTTAACATATCCAATCCAATGAAGGTGTGACTTTAAGTAATGGACTTTATATTACTACAATCAGCAAGTTTAAGAACATTTTAAAATAAAACTTCTCTAATGCTTTTGTACCTAATTTTTAGGCAAAGTAATAGCTCTCTATATAGCTAACTCGGCTGTAATAGCTATTTCATTAGGATAAAATACTCTTTCAAACTGTTAAAAGCAGCAGCAGCAGACTGGAGTCCCTGTTGTGCCCCAATATCTAAGAACAAATTTCTATTTATAAAAAATAACAAGGTATTTAAATTGGTTTACATTCTTAAGTTGATAACCAATTCAAGCTAAAAGTTGTTGAGGATTTTTCTTTATTACTGACTAATAAAGAACTTGACTTTTTAAACATTAATTAATAACCAAAATCTTTATAAGTTGCATTCAAAACATTAAATATATTCTGTAAATCATCTTTTGAACTGACAATAAAAGTACAATCATCAGCATAGTGTAAATCTAGAATCCCCCCCCCCCCCAAATGGTTTCAATTTTAATCAATTCAAATTAAAAATAACACCATCAAACCTGTATCATATCTTGATCCTTGTTTTAATAAGCTGCCTATAAACAATTCCAAAGACCATTGTCATAAAAATTAAATACAATGCTGGAGCAAATATATATACGTGTTTAATACCAGTTTATATTTTAAATAAATCAGATTTTTCATTTGCAGTAATAACATCTATAATTTCATCATATAGAAATTGTCTACTATAAATAAATTTTGATGGACAACTATTTTTAAACAATCCCATAGACCAGTCCTATTTACTAAATCAAATGCTTTGATCAAATTAATAAAAACAGTATATAAATTATTCATTTGTTCCCAACACTTTTTCTTGCATTTCTCTGGCAACAATAAACCTATTTATAATGCATCTTGATTCTAAAAATCCACATTGTATCTCTGGTTATCATTCATATATGACTGGAAGAAATCTGTTCAACAAAATTTTGAAAGTACCTTTGCTGTAACATAAAAATATTACATAATAATTACTTCAATCTTGCATATATCTTTAGTTTTTAAAAATTGGATCACTAAAAATATTCATAAAATCAGATGGGATAGTTTGATGGGTCAATGTATTTCTAAAAATTTCCAATACTTTTGAAGTTAATATAACATCAAGGTATTTTAAAACTTCTTCACCTGTAGCCTTTCCCTTTTTAAGATTACAATAAGCTGTTTTGATTTCACTAATCTGGATATTTTTATCCAAATCTAAATGAATAGATAAAATTATATAATTAAAAGCCATGTCAATTCTTATATCATTATTCAAATAAAATATTATTTCTGCCTGTTCAAAATATTATTGTCACCATATAAGGCTATAACGCTATTTGTCAGGTTCATATGTTGCTTTTAATGCATCAAAAATATCTGGAATGATCAAGATCAGTGAATGTTTGCATCTTCTTTGGAGTCTTAATCCACTAATCATTTTAAGCCCTTTTGTCAATCAAACATTTTTGCCTTAAGATCCCTATATTTATTAGTCTGCCAAGCAGAAAATACCATAAATTTCCTTTTAATCAAATTAGAAAGAACAAGATCATTGTTTAAAAACAGTTATGATTCTTCTTTTTAGTGAACCCAAGAATAGATTTATATCCATAATACATTCCTTAAGAGAATGCTAGTTGAAACTTGTCTCACAAATCCAATTCCAAATCAATGCATTAGTAAGTACATTGGCCCAAGCAATGATCATAATTAAGATTTGCCATTCTCTTAATTTTGTCCTCATCATTATTTTCACATACCCTACATAAAAATCAGTGGGAGATGGGAGGATGGTGTTACACATCTTTTTACAGTCTTTTCTATTACATTATTTTGAATAGCTATTATTAAGCCTTTTTCAGATAACCATGAATAATGAATAATACTGATATTTTTTAAAATGGGAATGATGAATACTTTTCTACATATTGTTCAAATGTAATGTAATTTGAACCTATATAAAATATAATCATGTTTTGATAAAAAAAATATTGCTCTTATATCACATTACTAACCATATCTGGTATTCCATTACTTTGCCTTTTCTCTATACATATACAAAAACATCAGTTAATCATCTATAATAATGTGACTACTACTTTGTAATACATTTTAAATACAGAACTTCAGTTAAAGATTGACAGAAGATAATCATTGATTGTGATTACGTATTTATTATTTGTTCATAGCCTTTTACCAAAATTTTTTTTGGAGACACAAAACATGCTTTTCAGCAGATAACTGAACATGCATACAAGCACGTAACTTAAGACTCATCATTTCAAAAAATATTCATAATATCCGTCTACATTTATTTGTCATAAATAAAATACGCATAATTTATTTATTTAAAAAAAAATATGAATTCATATTGCTTTAGTTACATTTACTAATTTGTAATTAGATTATAAAATTACGTGAAATGTAAAATTTAAATTAACTTGAATAATTGTCTTTGATCAAATAGGAATATTTTGAACTCACCTTTAGCTTCATAATACAACATGACAACATGGAGCAATTACAAAAAATACAGAGTAAAAGAAAAAAAAATTTCCAGGTAACAACAACTTCCTTTTCAAATGAACAATACTTGCAATCAAAACTATTAACAAATATGTATAACCACAAGATTCAACTTATATATATCTATTTATAAATAATTATATAAAAACACTGATAACTTCCTCATTTATAAATTTAATTCAAACTACTCCAAGCATTCATTGTATATTGCTCTATATAAATACAAATAGTTCGGACAATTGTTTTTAATGTATTAAAGAGATTTCAATCTCCATTAAATAAAATAAAAAAAATACTACTTTGAAATAATATTTAATTGGTATGTACAACATAAAATCGGTTAATATAAAATAGTTAATGAGAAAAAGATAATTGATATTGCTTATAAAAAAAAAAAAAACCCTTTAAGGAAAAGACTATTACCAAAAGTGATTTTTATAAAATTTTCTTGAACTCTCTGAATTACTTTTTCAGAGGCAAGCGAAAAATGACTGGATTGACCAAAACAGTTATTCCTTAATAATAAATCAAATAAAACTTAAAGTATTTGGGGGAGAGGTAACTTTTTTTTTTGATTTGCTGCTGCTTAATGCAAATAATCTTAAGGAATCAAAAAAAATAATAGCAAACTCATTACATTATGAAATGTAAAACTGAGTGAGAATAAAACTAAAAAATACTACATTATGGCCCATTTTTATATTTTAATTAATTAATATATTAATCATTGAAAAAATTATTCTATATAATATTTTTTTTATTTTATAAAATTAAATTGATGTTATTACTTTAACTATATACACTTTTAAAATAAATCTTTCTTATTTACATATACATAATGTCTAAATAAAAGTTGTTTATAAATACTTTATTGGCTGGTTATCTAATATCGTTTTAATTTTTTCCCAATAATTCATAGATTGATGGAAATATGCATTTTGGTAGATGCAATATGCCATTGACAAATGTTTGTCCCAAATGTTCCATTTCTTTTTTCAGATGTATTTCTTGTTATTAATATTAAATTGCATCTTATTACTTACTTGACCTTCAGCATATGTATTAAAAACATTATGTTCCAATATTATGCAAACTTATTTCAATATGTATAGCCATAAATATTGTACCTTGTTTATATTCAAGTTATTGGAAGATATAAATTAATATATTCTTCCTCTCAATCACCATTATCAGTTATTGAATAAAAGACAGACCTGCATAGTATATACAGTTATATTTCATTTCAAGTTTTCTATTATTTGTTCTGTTTTTAAAAGCTCACAATTATGTTCTTCTTTAATGTCAAACTATCCAAATTTTTCTTCCTTGCATCATTCAATTTCTTTCTTCTAATCATAGGCCTAATTTTATTTATTTTAATTTCTCTAATAAATATTTTTTCTTAAGTTGCTCTTTTCAACATCTCTATTTTTAACTGTATTTTTTTAATTCATCTTTCTTATTCTATTTTAAATATACATTTCTAATCTTTATTTTTGTGTTTTTCTAATTGTTCTACAGTTCAGTATGAAACAACACTTAACAAGCCTCTTATTTTGAAAAATATGGAATTATTCACAATATGGTCAAAATACAGAATTGTATAGTATAATCTTTTGTGTTGGCTAAGAATATAAAAATAGATAGCTAGTATTTATCATCTAGATGAAATATATTGTAACCATTGTTATAGTGATGCCAAAGTTACATTGTGATTATATTTTGGAAAATAATATGTGTACTTACTCATGCATGTGTATATATATGTATATATATATATATATATATATATATATATATATAAAATAATCTTAATATATATATGTGTGTCCATATATATATATATATACAAGATGGAAAACAGATTATTTTATAAATTCATTGAGGAGGGGACAATCCCCAAAATTTATAAGTAAAGCAACAATTTTTATATGCAAATAAAGTCAATAATATGGAAAAGAAACAAGTGTCTCTCTCTTGTTTAAAGAAGTAGAAGAGGAAAAGGATTAACTACTACGTTAAAAATAGTGCTAATTTTTATTTTACTTTGATTTATTAAAAATTATAAAAATACTCATTATATTTGGATACGCTTTTAATATGGAGCACTAGATAAAGCAAGTGGTGCATTGTCCAGACATCAGCAGAGAATATGGACAGCTTTTTGACAAGATATTTTAGTTTTTGAGTCATTTAAAATATGGAACTAAGGGAGTGAGTTTTCTCTTCTTATACGTTTATAAAAAATAAATAAATAAAACATTAATAAGATAAATGCTGTTACAATTTAGCTTGAATTCAAAAAATTGTGTGCCTAAAAAATACTCAAAAATGCTCTGAACATTTTATGTATAAATTATTTGTTATGTATTTTATAAATATTATTTTAGAACATATTAAAGTTTTTAATTTATTAATAAATTAAAATACCAAATACAATGCATTAATTAATGTTTGTAATATTTTTAATGGAATTATAATGTATTTACTTGAATTCATTGTTTCTTTTGAGTTTTGAATAAAAATATAGTATTGTCAGTTCACCTTATTATTCCATTGTTTTTTTAATTCCTTTATTAAGCTATTTCTTTACAGTTATATATATATATATATATATATATATATATATAACTGTAAAGAAATAGCTTTTAAATTTATATATATATATATATATATATAAATTTAAAAGAACAGCAACTGTATCAATTACAAATATTTTGATAATATGAAGATGCAACAAATAGAATTGAGTTACCAAGGAGTATGCAAATGAAAAAAGACTGGCAATCATTGATCTATATGTGATGTGATGCACTATGGCTTCTCCTTTCTCTGAGTCAGGAATCTCTGGGACACTATGACAGAAAAACATTACTGCCATTTTGCAACCAATAATTAAATCAAAGCTCATATAATTGACTGTGAATAAAAACAGGAATATTTACTACCTGATGAAAGAAAATACATGAATGAACTAAAAGGATATTTTAAAATGTTTCCAATGTAATAAAAAAAAAGTTTTATATTCATTTTGCTATATTTTTAAAAATAATAATATTATAATTGATTAATAGTAAAAAAGAAACAAACTGAGTAGATCAAGTACTTGAATTGAGAATAAATTAAATTCTTTAAGATTTGCTGCTTTTCATGGCAAAAAAGCTCCTTTTTTAAATATTTACAGTTATTATAAAAATGAAATAAAATTATTTCATGAATTATTAAATAATAACTTATTACAATGTTTTACAGTTTTATACTCTCACAATATTGTATTTTTTTAGGCTGTTGTTCTAATTCTTTGTTGACAATAGAATAACTATTTTTATATTGCAGAATTCTATACTGCAATATTTCATAAAAAACAACACAGTAGTCAAGCATTGGTGGCCTTGTGGTTAGCATATCTGCCTTCCGAGCTGCAGGCCCGGGTTCACTTCCTAGTCAATACTTTGACACATGAAAAAAAACCCACAGTAAAACATCTTTAAATATACTGTCGGTATTTATGTTGAGATATATATACACAAAAAAAATGAAAACATTTAAAAAAAATTATAATTAAAATTTGACATATGAAATCTTAGATAATCTTCATATAAATACTCATTTTACAAATACGTTGAGCATAACCAAGATTTTTTAATCTCAGTTAATCTGATGTCAGAATACTACTTGGATTTAGCAAAACTACAATGTAGCCATTATCCTAACATGCATATGTAAAACATGATTATGACTCATGGGAAAAAACTGATCAATAATTTTGTTTATATTTATAAATTTAAAAAAAAAATGCTTAAAATAATTAAGAACAAAAAGACTTTTAATAAAGGTATAAAAAAAAAATTGACCGGTCATAAACAAAAAGTTGTGGAAAATATTTAGTGAGTGAAAATGAGAGATGATAATTTTGGGAGCGAGATGATTAAACTTAATCTCAAAAAGAAAGAATAAAACGAACTGAATGAACATCAAAAGGTACATGAAACAAGCTTTCTTTGACTAGAGGATATATATAATATTTATTATATATATGTTGAATTATTTAGACAATTTAGTGATTTATGCTGTTTGGAATGTATATCTAAAATTGATGAGGGGATGAGAGAATTTTAGTTCAAAACTTCATCAAACTAGGATGTAATCAGTATGTTAAATGATGTATTTAACAACTGTTTATAGAGATTATTATTCATTATTTTAAAGATGGGATGGGGAATCTTTTTACTGTCAAGAGCTATTTGGATAATTATAATACTTTTGGGCCATACAAAATTATTGACTTAAAAATTTAGCCTGCTATATTTGATCAAAATTTTTATTAACTTACCTCTAATTATTAAGAATGGGCAACATTTTCAACTGGCAGGCCAATTTCAACTTTTCCTTTTTAAATAATGGTCATAATTTTTTTTAAAAAATTAAAAATAAAGTAACATCATTAGCATTAATGACGGTTCCACATTTAATGATATTTTTTTACAATTCACCTTGTACCTATCTTTGTGACATATTTACATTCACAATTTCGTTTTATGCTCTGGACAGGTTAATTCTACAACAGTTACAATGCAGTATTTTATAAATTCCTCTTCAAAAAAATGTTTTTGAATTTTCTACTTTTTAATTTTTTTGAAATAACTTGCTATTACAGAATTTTTTGATTTGTTGGTATTTTTATAAAATATGCCAGCTATTTAATGAAGCTCCTTTTCAAGTTTTCTATTTTAATATTTCTTTCTTCTCTAATAATTTTGTTGTAATCAGAATGTTTTGATAAATTGTGTCTCTTAACCTTTTAACCGCTAATTATATTATTGGTTGTATGAGGTAAAAATCAAATCTTTTAATTGGCCAACTCACAAACTGAAGACAAAGCCTATTGTTAAAACATATTCGCCTATAATATTAAATTCAACTCAGATACATTTATAAAAAGTATATTACTAATTTTTCAGGTTATGAAGAGAACGAAAGTTCTTTCAAAAATAAATTGCTATTTATTTATTCTAAAATATTCAATTTCGGCAACATAAAAGCTATAATATAAACAAAAAGGTCGACTTTTACGTTATAGAAAAGTAAATATTTCTTTTAAATATTTCTTTAATATTTTTACTAAAATCTTCAATATTTTTCGAAAATAATTTTGTTTTTTTATTATTCTCTCTGAAAATAATTTGTAATTTCCATAAATATAATTTTATAATAATTTATATCATGTTCGAAATGAAAATCTCAGCGTTTTTCTTTATTTTCTTTGATCAGGCAGTTTCTTTGTTCTTTCCAGCCAATCAGAATGTCTTTTTCGGCTGAGAGCATGCTAAGAACCAATCACAACTCATGTTCTTTCTTTGTTTAGGTTTAAATGCGTTTTTTTTATTTTTTACTTGTAAAATAAATCGGAAGAGGGCACCATGTTACAGAACTTTTAAAAACCTATTCAAAACCTATCAAATGAATTTTTTAGCATAAGAACTGGCAGAGTTAGAGTGACGTCAGATGTCTACGAGGAGCCTCGTAAGAGACGGTTGAAGAATTAATAACGTGTTCTTTATCAAGTGAAATACTTTCCAGACATATCAATTTACTATTTCTTTCTATATAAAAACAAATTGCATTGGTCCATTTCTTTTGAAATGCTTGATTTTCTGTGTCAATTTTTCTTATCTTACTCAGCATCCTCATAAGACGCGACATGTGTTTTTCTATCTCAAAAAAATGGACTAACTAATTTGCATTCACATTTTCATATTTTATTAGTTAGCAACATTACATAAATGATTTATAACTTAATGTTGGCCATGAATATGAGGGGAAACCTCGAAAGCGCTCGGACTATTTAATTGTTTTGGTTTTTGCAGCTTCTTCGTCAGCGGGGAAATCGCTTTTATATGCTAAAAAAAATAAATGCAAAATAATAGTAATAAAATGAATTAAAATTCAAGTTTTATTTTTGTTAGTGATATGTTTGCTTGCAAAAATCACTATAAAAACAAACAAAATACTCTCAGCATCAAAATCCATAGTCAGATTGCCACCTATTTATAGATAATTTGCTGGAATATTGCATCTGATAGAATAAAGTAGAACTATTATGAAGATTAGAGAGAAAAAAAGATGTAGTTGAAAAAAAAATATTTTATTTTATTTAACACTTAATTCAATATTTGCACTATGTGCATTTTTTAAATAAAAGTTTTGTACAGTAGTTCATTTTATATATTTTTTGAAAATGTCTGGGGGAACAGATCAAGAGCATTCAAGGACAGAGGTTCCCCACCTATTTTAAAGTTTAGTTACTTTGTATTTTGAGCAAAAATATGTTAATAATGAGTTGTAAATGGTACATTAAATATTTTTTTAAAGTGCATACAAGATATATATTAAAGTTTCTGAATATCAGTTTTGTTAATAAAATTCTAGACAAAGCTTAGTAAGGTGCATATAAGGATCCGTTAAATTTACAATGCCAGAAAAAATTATATTAAAGAAATGATAAGAAATAGAAAAATGTCATCGCTGATGATCAATTGTTACCATTTAATCGTTTCCTGTTGCCTAGTGATTTCAATCTGCCTTGGATAGAGAACTTTACATAAAGTATAATGAGGCAATAAAACATTAAAATTATCTTCATCGGTACTTAAAATGGCTATCAGGATTATATACGTATGAAAATTAAAATAAATCAGTTTTCCATAACATTACATAATAAAATGCTAAACAAAAGACAGATGACTCATGGGAGACATTAAATAAACCTCTCCAACTTCATTGCTTTTTCTACAAGTCAAATTTAACAAAAAAAAAACAACATAAATCAATACTCTACGTTTAAATACAATTCTGTCTTTTTTTTTTTCCAGCTCTCTAGCAAGAATCAACAGAGATGGGAAAAGATTAAATTTATTGTGAATGCTTGAATGAGCTATCAAAGCAAAATTTTTATCAAGTTTTACTGACATTTTTATTTTGAAAATTTATTCAAACTTTTAATATTAAAATTTATTAAGAAAAAAGTATTATGTATTATAAATATTACTGAGTATATATAATGAAACCACCGATTTTAAAAAGAGATAGCATGAATGGGGGGAATGCCTGAAGAATTTTTTTACTTATAAAAAAAAATTAATTTGCAACTAAATAAATATTTCAGATCAAGAAAAAAATAATATTGATAATACAATATTTATACGTTTTTTAAAAAATAAAAATTCATAAGATTAATATAACCAAAGGATGCTTTTAATTTAAAGTCAAATGAATCATAAAAACAAACTATTGTTTACTAGGCAACACTAAACATAAAATCTACAACTTTTCTTAAAGACAGCAGCATGTTAGACAACAGTGAATAATTTTTATGGGCTAAACAATTTAACATTTCATGATGATTTATCACTCCACTAAATGTAAGTGATATATCAACACATTCTAACATAATTTTCTTGAGACATTCATCAATTTTTGTACCAAAAACTAATTTGTTATGGATTTTAAAATTAAATTTATAAAAGCAACCTTCTGAGTCTCAGAAAAATCATAGCGATTTAGTGATAGCCTTTTTGAGTATTACATCGTCTTTATACAGGGAAATACTTATACTGAAGGAATTGAAATGCTTGTTTATTTACATATATAAACAATCAATTTCATTCGTTCATTAAACAAGAACAACCAATCTAACTTAAAAAAAAAAAAGGGGGGGGGGGCGGGCAAAAAACAAAGATAGACAGACAATCAATATAATATTACATAAGAGACATTCTACTCCTTTGGTTCTTGAAGGCCACTTATCCTTCCAAGAAATTAACATTTGTTCAAGTCAATGTACAATTTGTGTATTTATATAAATGTATATACATCGTAAATAAAAATTATAACATGATACAGTCTATGAAAACTGAGTTCATAATTAGATATATATTTTAACAATTTATATTAAAAAAATTATATTCAATAAAAAATTATTAGTTTCTGATTTTGAAAAAAACAAAAAAAACATAAACTTTATAATTTCTTTTTCTAGCCTTGTATTTCTTTTCATTTATAGAAAGCAGATAAAACAATATACAAGATTTGGAATTTACTACCTAAATCTAAAAGCTATTATGAGCCTTTTTTAAAAATCATATGTCCAATTATAATTTCAGAAAAAGATAAATGAAAATAGGCAGAAGGAAGACAAAGAATAAAATTTTGTATCAAAGATAGATTTTGTGATGATATATACATCAATCTATGAAATGTCCATATATATCAGAGGCTGTTTTTTTTTTAGTGTGTTAAACTGAATGAAACCCACAATGCTGACTTTCAGCGTCTGCAGCAAACTTTTCTTTCTGAAAGATTTCAAAACTTTGGCCACCTGTAGCTCACTATTGCAAGTCTATTCTCAGCCATACCCTCCCAATTAAACCCAATCAATATTACATCTCTTTAGATTGTCTTTGAAACAATATTTATAATATAAATGAGGTGTGTTCTCTCCTATTAAAACTGTCCTCAATGTCACCATAACATATATATAAAGATATTATAAATACATATACATTTATATCCTAAAAATATTTAAAATATATTAGTTTTTAATTAGGCACTTTTATTAAGCTATGATCTCAGTGAAACACTATTAATATAATTCCATTAGGATTTTTAAAAATATTAACATGAATTTCATTATTCAGCATTTTTTTTTTACGGAATCAATGAATGAGTGAGTACCCACTGAATAAAAAAAAACAAAAAACAAGAAACTAATCTTTTTTCTATGCATTTAAAAAAAAATAAATCTATCAGAAACATAATTAATGGATATTTCTTATAAGAACTTTCTGGATAAACATAAAAAAAGGCAGCAGTATGATGACTTTAGCTAAAGTTTTATTATTAGTTTAAGTATAATGATTATAGAAAAGGTTTAAGTAAGAAGATGGACTACAAAATTAGATTTTTTAAAGAAAAAAACTGAATAAATGGAGACATTAAAAGAGAAAATATAGCCAATCCCTTTAAAAACAATTAAGAATAAAAAGAAATGACTGTTATACTGTTCAAGGATTACTAAGCAGCAAGTTTAAAGTTGAACGATGATAAAAAAACTCAATACAGTAAAATATATATATAACAGATAAAATTTTAAGTCTTTAAATGAATAAACCTGTAATCAAAGTTAAGAGATATTCATAAAAGAGATAATTAATTAAGAAATGAAAAAAAAAATGTCACTAGATATTGAAGGAATGAATTATTGACAGTTGGATGCTGGCCTTTTACACAAGTCACTATAAAACTTATTTCATTTGTCTTCTCTGCTGAAGTCCTTTTAATAGTAAACAAATTGTTATAATAGCGTAAGTCTTTACAGAACACAAACTTTCTAGTCCCATGAAATAGGCTTTGACAAGGCAAAGCCTGCAAGATATTAAAGCTATGAAGAGATAGAAAAAAAGCTACAAAAATACCAGAAAAAATAGCAATAATTGCAGCAAACAAAAAAAAAAAAATCAAAATTTAAACTGATATTTAAATATTGAATTTTATTTTTCCCATTATAATTTCAAAATTTGAAATTCCTCTTATATTTATTTGTTCTAAATTCAATAGTGTCTACTAAATCACATTTCAATATGATCATAAAAAAATCATCCCTTTAAATCTTGAATGTTTTCAAATTCTGACCATAGAACTAACCACTAAACTTGATATGTGTTTCATATTATTGTTTCACAAATTGGTTTGTGTAATCTTTGTCTTTTTATTATTTTTTTTTCTAAAATTGAAATGACCTTTTTCATTTATAAGTGGCTGCGACTGAAATATACAACAAAATAAATAATAAACTATTTGCACATTTAAATTTAAATCAACACTTAGATCGTTAATAAGCTATTTGATTTGCAAAAATGCAAAGTAAACATATGTAAACAGATCTATTTCATTCATCAATATAGTATTATCTGCATGAAACATTGTTAAAATTTGTATAAATAGTAGAGTAATGATATGCACTATATTTTGTTCCAAGCATCCTTTGTTTACATTATACGTTGCATATAATAGCTTATTCTTTGTTGATAAGCTTTTATTACAAGTGAATATGCATTGTTTAATGAAATGCACATGTATGGTAATTTTCAACTAGCACACATATATGTACATATGATATATATGCATTTTTATGTGTATAGAATGCATACAAAAATTAAAACTATAGTACAAACAAAATTAAAAAAATAATAATGTAGTTAATATGTCAAATTAAGAGAGCATTTTTACATATATATTTACTATGCTACATTCAATCATTCATATTTACTCAAAATATAAACATAATAAAAAACATATATTGTATTTTCACATTTTTTCTAAAATAAAATGTACATAACATCTTTTTTTAAAATATATATTTTTAATAAATCTGTTATCAGCAGATTATGATTTCTTTTGTTGTTTTTCTGTTTTTAAATCCATATTGATTTCAGAATATATATAAGTCACTCTTTGTTTACCATTAACTATTTCAGATTCTTAGATAAATTCTGTCCATTTTTCTTATTTATCAGGTTGGATTAAATTACTAATTTTCTTATTTGCCGATTATGACTTTGTATTGTCAGATAGGGTTAATTATTATTTATGTCTTTATTCATAAAAATGTTGAAGTAAAATACTCAATTTAGTTTGTAAAGATTAAATAAATTAACATTCAAATTACTAAAGCTAATAAAAAATCTAATTAAAAATTAAAAAAATAATATTTATAACAATAAATATATCTCCTGCTGAAATACAAAAGAATTCTTTTTTAACAACACTGAACATAATTGATTTCTTTTGATTTGTTTTCTTTTAAAATTTAATATTTGTGAATAAAAAATATAAATCTAACCACCATATTCTTAAAAAAGAGGACATTTTAAATCAATATATTGTGAAAAATAATCAAAATATATAAACAATTATGGAAAATATGTTTTCATTCTCAAAATCTAATACAAAAGAATCAACATGCTCAAAGCTTTTGCAGGTGCTGTTTTGTGTTGATAATTAAAAACTACCAATCAGCAATACAGGGAAAGAGAGTAAGCCTCTTTGAAGCAACATGAGGATGAACAGTCAGCTTGTTAAGGTAAACATTTATTCATAAAATGTTGTTCTCTTCAGAATTTTTTAAATTAAAGTATCTATATTGATTTTAAGTCAGATTTTACAATAAAATGACTAAAAATAGAGATGAAAAATACCAAAAGGAGTTCTAAGATTAACGAGGGTCAAGGGATAATAATCAATAAAAAAGTTAACCTTTCTTGTGTAATACAAGAACATTTTACAATTCTTTTTTCTGCCACTTAAATTGATAATTGTCATTTTATCACCGAAGAAAGAGACTATGAATTTTTTTAAATTTTATAAAATTTTTAACTTTTATGCTTAGAAACTATTTTATTCCATGATATATGGTGCCACACCAAATTCTGAAAGAATGATAAAATGAAGAATAACGTGTAAGGATTTTTAATTTAAGCTGAAGCAACATCATCCATAAATGTGATCACATATGATGCTTTAAAAATGGCTTCTGCCCATTGTAAAATTTATTAAATTTACGAATTTTAATGTTTTTATTTTTTGCTTATTTATATATATTGTTAATTAACAATTTTTTAATAATATATAAGTGAAGCAGTGAATACTGATATGGTGCATATAATGGGTTAATTATATAACAAAAATCATCCATATGTTTACAATCACAAATGATACATTGATTTAAAAAAATATAAAGTTCATTACAATTAATTTTCAATAAACAAATAATAAAATAAATATCATAATGCAAAATCATTTAAAAAACCTTTAGAAGCTCAGTTACTAAATTATATATATAAAAAATCAATTTACTTCATAAATATAATAATATAAACAATGTGATATTACAAAAAAATCAAGTCAGATGTCATGTGACCTAATTTAAACAAGCTTGTATTACAAATGTTATATAAAGAGCTTGCAAATAAGCTCTTAACAAGCTTTGCAGAATATCCCTAACCCCAGACCGGTTTTTGCTACTGGCTTCCTCAGTGAGGTGCTAGGAGATTCAAGCATTAGATTAAAAATACCAGAACAAGCCCAGCACTTTATCTAATAGATAACTATTAAGTAGAAAATGTGAAATTTTCAGACATCCATATGTCTTCCACTCCAGCTATCTAACTTAAATAGCCACATGGGACTGACCTAAGTTCAGATACACTGTATATGGGTTAGAGATTTTCTGCAAAGCTTGTTAAAAGCTTATTTGCGAGCTCTTTATATAACAATGTGATATCTACAGTTTAAAAGTGAAATCAACACTTAAGTCACCAACAACTGTATGATTCTAAAAATGGAAACTGCTCTATCAATTGGGTCTATTTCACCATGACTATGAGAGTTCAGGAAATCCAAATTGTATTCAAATGAACAAAAATAATTATAATTTATATTATTAGAAAATACAGTCATTACTGTAGATATATTTTTCATAACAGTATGAATAAAGAAGTACTTTTTCATAATTTAAGCCTATTGGTTGTCAACTTTAATGATTAGTAATATACTTCTTTTTTGCAAATATTTTTGGTAATATTATTAGATATATATATATTACTTATATATAAATATTTTTGGTAATATTATTAGATATATATATATTACTTATATATAATAGCCAAACAATATTGACTACAAAGGTAAGTCTCAAACTTCAACTCAAGATAGGGGCTTTATAAAGATAAGAGTGGCCATCTTATCTTTAATCTAAGTTCTTATTTATATAGGCCAATCTAAAGCATCTTGATTTGAGAGAGTGAAGATATTACTCTCTTGATATTTAATCCACTATTTTCTTTCACAAATCAACTTATGTGAAATCTTACAATTTATAAGTTATTATTTAAGCACTTTAATGGAAATATAGAAACTAACATAATATTCAGATTATTTATTAAGTGTACAGTAAGTCTATAGTTAGAAAAAAAAAAGCTTTTCATCTTTTTCACATGCACCTTAAACATTTGCATAACAGCCAAAGGATATAGTTTTTGACTATAGAAAGAACTCCCAAACCTCAACACAAGATAGGGACTTTATAAAGATAAGAGCAGCTGTCTTATCTTTAAACTAAATTCTTATTTATATAAGTCAATCTGGAGCGTCTTGATTTGAGAGCATGAAGATATTACTCTCTTCACATTTAATCCACTATTTCCTTTCACAAATTAACTTACACGAAATCTTGCAATTTACAATGAGTTAATATTTAAGATTTTTTAAAATGGAAATTTAATATAATGTTCTAATATTCATTAAGCACACAGTAAGATTGTAATTAGAAAAAAAAGGTTTTTAATCTTTTTCACATTCACCTTAAACATTTGTATAATAGCTAAATGATGTAGTTTTTGACTATAGAGGGAACTCCCAAATATAAATTCTTATTTATATAGGCCAACCTAAAGCATTTTGATTTAAGAGGGTCAAGATAGTATTCTATATACATTTAATCCAATATTTCCTTTCAAAAATTAACTTATGCACAATCTTGCAATTTGCAACTAGTTAATATTTAAAATCTTTTTAATGAAAATATAGAAACTAATGTAACATTCTGATTATTTATTAAGCAAAGAGAGGCTTTTAATCTTTTCCACATGCGCCTTAAACGTTTGTATAATAGCTCAATGATGTACTTTTTGACTATAGAGGGAACTCTCAAACCTCAACACAAGATAGGAACTTTATAAAGATAAGAGCAGTCATCTTATTTTTAATCTAAATTCTTATTCATATAGGCCAATCTGAAGCATCTTGATTTGAGAGTGTGAAAATAATACTCTCTTCACATTTAATCCACTATTTCCTTTCACAAATTAACTTAAGTGAAATCTTGCGATTTAAGAGTAATATTTAAAATCTTTTTAACGGAAATATAGAAACTAATGTAATGATTATTATTAAAAAATATATGAGAATAGAAATTTCAGCTATATGTAAGGAAATTTATAATCTTACATAAAATATCGGATTCCTGCAAAACCACTATATATATATAGAAAATTTAATATTGTATAGAATATATTATTATTAATAGTAGTATATATTATACAAAATAGATCTAATCATGTCATTATTGCAAAAATTAACCTATAATATAAGTACTTTGGCTGACTTTTGGAGAAAAACTGTAAAAAGTATATTTAAAATAATAAAAATACTTAAAAAAAAAAAAAACAGAAAAGAGAATATATTCCCAAAATTAATTATGGAATAACTGAATTTAACTAAATTAGCATTGAACCAGTGAATTCTTTTTTTAAATGCAGCATTTAATGAAGAAATAAAATACTTATTTTTGATTGAATAAAGTAAAAAAAGAAAGAGGGGAAAGGGGTAGATAATTAAAAAAAAAATGAAATAGAAAGGGCAGTTATTATCAATGTATTTGGTTAAACAAAAAAATCTAGTATTAAAAAAAGGAAAAAATAGAATTCTGAGGATCAGTAGCATATATTATAGAATATAAATCCGATAAAATTCTATTCAAATGATTTAAATGAATTAATAAGAAATAAACTAACATTCACTCTTAAGTTTAAAAGGGTTGGCCTATATGAATGCAGCTTACTAATAATTGATAGATGGTAGATTAATCAAATCCATTGAGTTATTCTAAATATTCACTTGCATCACTCCAAAGTTCTAATTCAATGAATCCTATAAATGAGTTAACTAGACTAAATATTATTAGTTGAGGGATTGCTTTAAGAAATTTATACAGTTTAATTTTTCAAGATATGTAAAACTTGAATTTGATTACTTTTTTCCATAACTTTAGAAAGAAGAGATATGCAGCTAGGATGATGATAATAACTAACTTACTATTAAAAAGTAAATTGAATAAGTGAATATTTTGCTGCATCCTGGAAATGTTCTAAATTGTAAAAATAAATAAATCAAAGAACCAACCTAATTCTCCACCTAATATTGATCAGTAAATGAATATCTTCCAGTTAATAGCTAAAAGATAATTGCACTACTACATAAATTATTGAAATTCAAAAAAGTTCAGACAAACATTTTCAAAAATAATATTGGAAGGCAATCTGAATTAGAAGGATTCTTGGCAAAATGATTTAAAATATGAACAGAACAGCAATGCAAAATTATTAAAGAATGAAAAAGAAGTAGGACATTAGCTAGGAAATGTAAAGAAAATTAAAAAAAAATATGACCAAAAAATATGTCTTTTCTTTGAAAAGAAATTGCAAAAGCATTGTTATCATAGGATGAAAGTGGAAAAATATAGTTACAAAGCTGCAACTGATTGCTACGGTAATGAACAAAAAGACTGAGTAGCAATAGACAAAAGTAAAGTTCATTACAATTAATCTTAAAAAATAATTGCTTGGCCTGGTTAATTTATATTTATTGCAACAATAAATATACACAACAATAATTAATGGATTGCACTCATATCTATTTAGTAATGAATGAATTCTTGATAAATGTTGTAACAAATATTGTTTTACAAAATCAAGAGTTGGAGATTTGATCTGGCCTGACAGAAGAGGGTAAACATGGAAGTAAAATATCCATGGAAAGAAGAAAAAAAACTATCTAGTTCAGTTAAAAGTTTTAAAGTGCAAAATATTCAGATTAAGAGTTTGTAAAAACAGAAGTTTTGATGAAAGCCCTGTATAGATGGACATGAAAATAAAATAGTCAGCATTGCTGATTAGAAAAAGATTAAATGTATAAACAGATTGACAAGTAGATGCAGAAATAATTTGTATTAATCGTGATAATGGAAGTTTTCGCTCCTTTCTTTCATAATTAAAACATTCAAGTTAGCTAATATCGTGAAGATTAAAAGTTGCCAAAAAGACTAATATAAGAGTAAGATGACTGAAGTGAATAAAATCAATTATGAAAAAAGAAATGTTAATAATGGACATTTGAAAAATGATAAAGAGAGCAAATAAAAATAAAAATGGGGTTTGTGTGTGATATTTTTACTTGTAATATATGATAAAGAGGTATGTATTTTAAGAATAAATATTACATAACAAAGTAAATCAGAGTTAATATATGCACTTATCTTGAAAGGGATAAAAAAATTAAGTGAGTTCATAAAAATGAATACACATGTATACAATTGCAAAAATAAATAGATTACATTTAGGAAAATTTGATTTAAAAACAAAACAGCAATTTGAAATAAGTTTAAGTTTTCCAAACTTATATAACAAAATTAAAGACTATTAGGGTATTAACTTTTACCTTAATATTAAAATTCTGTTTGAGTTAAAAATTCACAAACAGAAAGTCTATATACATTGGATTTTAAATTCTTTTTAGGCATTGTACTTTACAAAACATTTAAGCCCAGTATATAAGAACAATTCTTTGAGATGTATGGGTGCAGATGCTACAAGTTATACCTAGGATATAATCCCCAAAATCAACAAGCAAACAAAGCTATATTAACCACTCTACTAATAAATTATCTCACTCTTGAAAATTATTGGTTGTAAAAAGTAATGTCCATTAAGAAACTTAAAACACTTGCGTAAAATAAGTACGTTTTAATAACTTTGTTAACCTATAGTAATAATCAGAATTCAAAATAGTTTTCCAATATAATTTTAATAATATAAAATAATTTCTTTAAGTATATTATTATACATGAGTTATTTGATTGAGACCACTTTATTTCAGCTGAAATAATAACTGTTTATTATGATTATTTCACTGCAATATAAGATAATTAAAATAGAAATCACATAATTAATTTGTGTTAATAATATGCAGATTCTACTAGTAAAATAAAATAATTGAATGGCTTTCTTGTTTGGGAGTTCATGAAAAATTCATGCTGGTAGTGCCAGAACTGGAATCGGTCCTAGGACTTAAGCTTCAACCCCTGACTCTACCACTGCAATAGCTCACATAGGGCAGTTTTACTGATGAGAGAAAGAATTAAAACTACATCTTAGTTATATTTATTTGTTTAATATTAGAAAAGAAACATGCTACTTTTATATAATTTAGACATCTTTAATTTACAATTGTAGCAGTTGAGATTAAATGCTTATATAGAGGATGTACACTCTTTATATACCATCCAAATAATAATGACACAAGATAAGATAATAATAAACATTATTAGTTGTATCATTTGGAATGAAGTTAAAAATATAATTGTTACTTGTTAGAAATGTAAAATTATTAGAAATCACTTTAATAACTGAAGCTGAGGAAGTAATTCAGATTCTTGGTGATTCAATAGTAGGAGCATATTTACAAATTGACAATACTAAACTTTATAATCATTGATCATGTTTCACTGCAAATTATATTTCATAGTACAATTTTTGTAACAATATTTCTTAAATCTCAACATAAATGATATTATTTGCAAACATGCCCATTGAAACAATGAACATTCCTCAATAGGAGACTGTATCTTCTTACAACTATGGATTTTCATTCAACCAGCTATAACACACAATCTTACACTCCTAATAAACAATTTTAATTTAGTTCTATGATTTGAACAGAAATTGAAAAATGTTTTAATGTATTTACTCAAAATAAAATTGTACACATAAGTTAGCCTTTGAAAGTCCATAACTAAATCCATGTACATTTTATAAATACATTAAAACATGTCACTTGTAATTTCTATGGATAAAACTTCTATTCACAATGTTATCATTCTAAATATGATGATGTATGCATTTCTTTAATAAAATGTTTCAACTGTTTAAATATTGAAATAAATAATTTTATGTCACTTTATTTTGAATTTCTAAAACTTATGGCTTTCATCTTCATTAAATAAGTTAAAAAAAAACACACACATAAGGCTTAATTGCTCGGGAGTTCATAATGTGTTAGATTACCAGAACTACAAGTGTCAGAATCGATCCTGGGACCTCCTGATCCCCAAATCAGATGCTCTACCAACTGCAACAAACTGTGCAGGACATCAGATAAATATGAAATGGCCTGTCATTGAAAAGATTTTCCACCCCTGATATAATAAAATGTTATTTAATCTGCACATTTAAATAGTATATCTTCATCAACATTACTATTTAAAGTACCTTGAGCAATTAATTCAAAATAAGATAAGAAATAGTCTTTGGATATTCCAACTATGAATATATATTGCACTGCTAGTTTGGAATTCAAATATCATTTAACGGCAAATGCACCTAATCATATGATAATTTTTAAAAAAATGAAAATCTAAATAGCTCAAGCAAAACAAAAATTTCTAAAAAACTCTCTCAAAAAAAAAAGATATTATTCATTAAGTTTGCCAATTGTCAATATATAAAAATTTTAATATTTTTGCATCCTTGTTTTATTCTCTAAATAATAAAAGTTATATAAGTATTAACAAGTATATTTTGGATAGCTAACTAGATTAATGAGTGAGATTATCAGGGAGGTAAAAACAATGTTTTTTAAATATAATTTTTTTTCTAGTTTTAGCAGGATTAGATTCAAACTCCAGTCAAGCAAATATGCCAACCACTATCCCATAACACTGTTCTATTCATCATATAATAAATAAATAGAGGTTTAAAACGACGGTATTTACTTCTTTTTTTTTTAAAAAAAAAACTGCTTCGACTATATAATTATACATTTTGCTTTGGAACTGAAACTTTAATACAAAAAAAAAATGTTTTTGTTTGAAAATTATATTATTTTTAGAAAAATATTTGCTCAGCAGTATTTCTGTTTGTGGTGAGAGTGACCTTTTCAAAATTCCACTCGTAAACATGCAAAGTAAATAATTAAATGTTACTAGAATTTTCATTAAAAATTTTAGATAGTAGTAATAAAAGAGAAAAAATAAAGATGCATTTTAAAACAATTTAATTTTTTTTTTTTTGTAAATCAATTAAATATATAATGTTTATATATATAGCGATTTATATTTTAATAACTTTTTTTTTAAAAATAAATTTAATATAAGTTTTTCTAATTAATTATGCATATGTATTTTAATTTAAAAAAAAATATTTTTAATAATATTTTTTTGAGTTTCTTCTCATTTCATACTATAAAATGTGTTATTAATTTAAAATGTTTTATATTAAAAATAGTATTTTTTTTTCTTTTGAAAATAGTATAGATCAATTAAAACAGAATGACGCACTTTCATAGTTAAAAAATAATAATTATGGAGTTTTTAGTTCAAAAAATACATCAACGCTTGCTTGAATAATTAAATTTTGTTTTGAACTGTGTAGAAAACTTTCGTTTTCTTACACCAGAAGTGCCATATTATAAAGTGATTAATTTTATATTTTTGAAATATATTAAAAAAGGAACGCGACTGCCTTGCACTTGCAGGCAGTTGCCGGAGTTGCGGGTTCGCGTCGCGGCCGATACTATGATACTTAAAAAAAAAAAAAAGTATGAATCTAATTAAGATTGTTTATCTAAAATGTTTAGAATTAAAAAGCATTGTTCAAAAATATGATACAAAAAAAAACAAGCTAGACAAGAAAGCTAGATTTAGTAAAATTCCCTAGACAAAGTGAAGACAAGCTGAAATCATCTTAGACATAATATCACCAAGTGTTATTTTGGATTCAAGAAAAAAGATAGTTTTACAAATAATACTCCTTTAAATTACAGCTTGGGCAGTTTTTAAAAAATCTACTAATTACTCATGTATATATCTTCACTAATGACCATGATAATGAAGAAATCAAAACTATACACACCTGTTAACAAAACTGAAAAAGTACAGCATTATCTATAATAATACATATGTTTACTTATATTGAGAGTTTAGTATATACAAACTAATAAATTATGTTTTCTAATAGCAAAATTCATTAATTAAAATTAACAATGAATAAAGATTTAATTAAGCAAATTATTAGCCCAAAATCTTAATCAATGTGTAAATGTAGTGTAAGACTATATTAATTAACACAATACAGTTAATTTTTTTTGTGTGTGTCAATGCAAATGCAAAATATGGTAATCATATTGCTTGAAATAATATGAAATTACTATTTTAATCATGAACACATTTATTAAAAATCAAACAAGTAGACAAAAATATTTAAGCTAACATAATGTAAATTTTAAATTTTTTTTTTTTGGTGTACTTTATTATGTGGACTTTTTTTTTAAAAAAAAAAAAAAAAAAAATAATCAAAAGAATAAAAAACTTGATTTTTTTTTTCACTATAAATTTTAAACATTAGTAATATATCTCATGGCTTGAAATGACATTAGCTGTTGCAATTACACAAATTATAAATAAAAAATAAAGCAATTTAAAAAAATCATATTTTAATTAACAATTTTCTAAACGTTTTTGTAATTACATTTTGAATAAAATGTTTAATTTCTTTTTTTATGAGAAGATATGGAAAACTACTGTGATCAGTTATATATTTTTCAAATTAGTTCATAAAAATTTAAAGTCATTAGAATGAATATTCACATTAAGAATCAGCACATAATATGGTAAAACTGTAATTTAAAAATGCATAAAGTATTGGATAATGATAAGAGTAGACTAAAATAAAGTAGTAACTCAAGGAGATAATAAAATAACAAAAAATCATATATTAAAAATAACAAAATATAAAGGACAGTGATAAGTTTCTATAAAGAAAATAGCATGGTAATAATGACTACATAGTACAAAACTCACATGAAGATTTTTACATGACAAGCTACAGGTGATAAGAATAGATTTACAAATAATATTAAGAGTTGATATAGATTTGGGTGATAATTAAATAAAGATAAAATTGAGAGTACCTTTTAAAAAATATAAGAAAATCTGAGACAAAAATAAAAAGTCAATTTAAAATGAAAAGGTAATATTATGATTTATTTTTAGATTTATTGCATAAGTAAATAAATATAAGTATGAGGAGACTAGATGATAAAGAAACATCAAATATAAGATTAAAAATCATTCAAATAAAGTTTTAAAATACAGTAAATTTAACAAATTATGAAAGAAGAATAGAGGGACTTGTGTAACAGTGGGAAAATGAAAAAAAAAAAAGTATGATAGAGCAAAAAAGATAAGAGAAATATGAATTCTGAAGAAGGAATATATATATACATATAAAGCTTAATACTGACTTAAAAAGTAATAGAATAAAAAAAATAATAATAATTAGAGAAAAAATATAAGAAGATACTGAAGCTGGATTATATAATATAGAATAGTCTAGATGGATAAAATATCTCAAGGAGGAAGAAATACTTGAAGATAGAAATGATTACATTATTAATGAAGAAAATAGATGCACTAAGATAATGGAAATAATATATGACTTGTATGTTTTTTTCTGCATCTACATATTTTATATTACTTATAAAATAAAATGAAGTGAAAGAACATCAAATATTAATTTAATAATTATTTTACACTTCATACATATACGGTTTAATGATAACTAGTTTACTGGTACTTTTTTAAATATGTAATATTAAATCTTTTCTGCATTAACTACTACATTTTTATTCGATATAAAAAATGCTTATGGCTTTATTGCTTAGGAGTTAAGAAGTTCAAACTCCAAATGTGCAAGTGCTGGAATTGATCCTGGGACCTCCTGATCCCAAATTGGATGCTCTATCAACTGCATTAACCCATGCATTGTCACATGATAAAAAAATCAATGTCTGCAGAATATGTTTTAAGCACTTAACTGTTCAATTGCAACTAAAGTGAATGACCTTGCATCAATATTGCAAAATAATTTATACCATTAATATAATGTGCTGTGCAACTATGCCTTATGCAATAATAAGCCTTTGTAAATATGCTTTATTCAATACTGCAACTAACTTGTATTTTCAAATTTTAATGTTAAATAAGTTGTATTAAAAAAAATGTAAATATGACTGATGCCACTAAGTTGATGGTATGTTAGATGTTTCAAAGACAATTGGAAAAAAAAAAAGATCTAATGCTCAAAACCACAGGATCTGTAGATTTGGTCATTTTTTTCCACCATGTGGTAACATCTTGAATTAAAATATGGTAGTCAGTGGGTAAAAGATTTAATATTATATAATTTTTTTAAAATACTAACAGATTGTTTCTTATGTATTTGGATATTTATTTGTGCAAATATCTCGTGAAAAAAATGAATGCTGAAAAACTCTATACTATATATTAATGAGTCATTGTAAATAAGTTTTATTAAATAAATAATACTGTGAATGGATACATTTAAGTTTAAAATCAGACATTATATTAATAGTATCTAAACATAAATAATATTGCTAGGTTGATGGAATATCAGTCACATTGAAGGCAATTGAAAAGAGCAATTTATTATCTAAAACACATGTTTCATGGAGAATAATAACATTGCTTTCATTACGTGGCAAATTATTGAGTAAAAATAGAGTAGAAAAAGCATAAGTGATTTCATATTACATACTGCAATACTGTTTAATATAAAAAATTAAAAGAATAATATCACCTTAAATATATTAATGATATTAATTTATATTATATAAATATTTGATAAAAAGATCAATGATATTTGACTTTCTTTTGATGTTTTTTTTTTAAGTTTTATTGTATAAGTTTTTATGTGTGTACAGCATAAACAGTCATGACATATATTTATGTGTATATCAAATATATTGATATATATATTTCATGTATTATTCTAAATCATTGGATATATATAAAATATCCATACCCAGATATGAATAAGTCAAAAATAAACAAAAAAAAAAAATTTCAATAAATGCTAATAATAATGATATATATTATACATGTATTATGGCTGAGAATTTTCACATTGTATATTTTCAGTCAATCAAAATAATATTCATGACCACTAGAAGTAAATTCCTGCTATTTTCATTTCATATAAAGATAATCTTCAGGAAAAAAAAATATAGTAATTTTTATCTGATATTTTTTCTTCTTTTTTATTGAAACTAACAACTTTTCCTAAAACAATGTTAATAATTCACACATGATGCATAATTCTTTAAGATAATTTTGTTTTATCTTTTTAAATATTTCTAATATTTTATTTTTATATTTTTTCAATTTTCTTTACATTCTTATTAAAATCATCCAATTACTTCTTAATAAAGTCATTAATTTTTCAATGTTGTTAGATGAAAAATAGATGCTGTTGCTCAAATGTATTATGATAATCAGTTTCAATGGAGTTTTAACCTGAAGCCAATGCAATAATGTTACATGAAGTGTTATGGCTATCTACACTAGTAATTGATAAATTCTGGTTTATGTTAATTGATTATGTGAATTAAAATATATAAAAAATACCCTTTATACATCATGAAATACATGAGTAATATTATTAATTTTATAATAATTAACAGGCAAGCATCAAATTAGTAGACAGAGCAAACAGTTATATTTAATTGGTCAGATTAGGATTTTTTTTCCTTCAATCTTAATCAGAAATCAATTGATGAATCTTATGCAATAAATCTAACTTTTCTAACAGTTAGGTCAACTACCCAGAATCCATAGCAACTGACGCTAAGTAGTTATATATATTGTAATGGGATGCTATTCATGGTAGTGTAGAGTTATTTGCCACACTTAATTAATTCAACCATTTTAGATTATTGAAGGGCATTATCTATTAAAAAAAACTTATTACTGATAATGTTGACTCCACAACAGTATTTTCTGTTCTTGATGTAGAAATGCCATTACCACATGCATACTATTTGGTATTACTATTGAGATTACTAGAACATTTATTAGTTTAGTTTGGTCACACTATCCAATATCCATTTAGTGATCTCCCCCTCAACATCAAGCCATAGCTTGGGCTTCATGAAATTCATTCACGATATAGCACTACTAATTTAAATCTTTGCTAAGGTGGTGAAATGTATAAATAAGAAATGAGGAAAGGCAAATATAAAATTCAATAATAGTTTTATTCCATATAACACCACCACCACCACCACCACATAAAAGGCCCATATTACTCTCAAATAATGGACTTTATCCCAAAATGGAGAGTACAACCACCAATAAGGCATGACAATTTATCTTTTTAGATAATGTTCTACAACAACTCGCACTACCTTTGGTTATTAAATTAAATTAATAATATTACATTAACCTTTATGCCTAACTGATATTTGAATATAATAAAATAAATAAATAAAAAACATAAGAAATCACTTTCCTTATTAAAGAAACTAGATAAAATATAAATTGTACTTTGATCTCTTCAGAGTAATTAGATTAGTGTTAATTCAAAACACTGAACAATTAAATGAATGTTAGTTATTAAAAAAATTATAATATGTGATGTATGTACACAAAATAAATAAAATAATAGTAAGGTCTTACTTTCAGTTTATTTATCTTAATTTCCTTATTCATGCCAGCAAATATTATAAACAGTATATATGTTACCAGCAAAGTGTGAAAAACAGGCAAAGTATGAAATTTCAATTTTATTTTTAATTTTTGTACGTATTTTCCTTAGACATTGTATAGAATACTTAGACATTATAAAGAACACTAAATAGTTTTTTGACAAAGTATAAAAAAGGCTTTTATTGAAAAGATCCAAGGAAAAATGTAAGAAATAAAAAATACAGGATTTTTCATATTTAAGCTATACTATAAAATACTAAAACAAAAAAAAAAAAACTGCTAAAAATAATATTTTATTTTTTGTTTTTATTAAATAATAATCATTTCTGATATTACAATAGTTTCACTTTTTTAATTTCAAATATGACATGATTATTATTTTCTACTGACAAGCCCCCCAATAAAAAAACATAATAACAAGTTAAGACATTATGACAGTAATGAAATGCTGAATTTTACATAAAGATCAAAGAAACCAGGAAAGAAATAATGGTATTTTTACATTATTATTTTGGAAGTAAAGTGCCAAGAATGAAGATTTTAAAATCATATAAATCTTCAAGAACATGAGGAATTTCTTAGTAATTGTTTTTCTACTCTTCATTAACTATCTGTAAGATGTACACATAAGATTTACTAACAATTTTAATCATTACCTTTACTAATCATGTGTTAACAAAGTTTACATCTACTCTTTATGATGTCAAACATTCTTGCTAGGGATATTTTATATTTTTGGTATTTCATAGAATGCCTAGGAAATGTGTGAAAATCTAAGCATTTTACACTTGGATGTCCCATTTTTGACATTGTATAAAATTCCTAGGTATTCTATACAATGCCGATTTCTATACTTTGCTGATAACATACATATAAATATAAATACTTTGAACATTTCTGTGTTTATCCAAATATAGCAATTTATGATGAAAATTGGATAATCCTTGAGATTATTTATTTATTTCTTCTGTCAATTAATTAATTTAAATTTTAGTTCATTAATTAATTCTATACCCTTTGACTTGGTTGGAAATGTATAAATCAATTCACTAGTCACGATATGTGGTTGAAGAATAAAGTAGATTTAATTTATTCCATGAAATAGTCTATGGTATTTATTCATTGAGTTGGTAGATGAATAAATCATTTTATAATCCTGGTTTTGGAGTTTAATTGATTGGCACTGGTAGATTTTTTCTCTTATAAGATTAATAGAGAGATATAGTTATGGTGCAGTGGCAGTGGTGTTTCTTATTCATGAACTAGATGAAACAAAATAAATACAAGCCTTCAGAATATGATGATATTCCCTTCCTTTCTAGGGATATCTTTTTAAATCAAGGCTAGATAATATCAATTTATTCTATATGGTTCCACATGCCAACTGAGAGATGAACCACTAGTGTTTAGAGAGATATTCTAATAAAATTTAAACTACACATGTATATGTCCATCACATATTTTAATAAAAATAATACAACTATTAATAATATTTTTCTATTTTCATACTTATATTCAAGAGACAGTAGGTTGTGGTTAATGAGATGCTATCCAACAATGATTTTGATGGTGAATGTTCTTTAACTGTACTCTAGCTGTTAGAAAAACATCTATCTAAATTAATTGTTACAGTTCATTTTAAAGATTATCACATGTATTTATTGATATTTCTATAAAAAATATTATGGCCATCCATCCAAATTTTATCTCCTCTATCTCAATGACATGTTTATTAATAAATAATAATGATGAATCATAAAATATAGAAACAAGGAAAAAAAACAGATAAAAAAAAACAATTCTTTTTTGTGAATCCAAATTTATTTTGAAACAAACCGCATTATATATATGAAATTTAAACAACTTGATAACTTTTTAATTTAATCCACAATTTCAATTATTTTGGTTTGTTCTGAATCTGTTTTATTTTCTTTTTGCCTAGACACACAAAACTTTCAAGTTTTTAGCTATCCATTCTGTCTCATACAACTGATAGATCACCATCTCCCATATATATATAAACAGTTCTCAGTTTATATTAAGATAGCAAATCTTCAAACTTTAATGGATAGGCTTCAATCTACTCCACATTCCAACTCTTCAGCCACCCAGATCATTGAAAATCTGATGATGGACTGCCCAAATCCCTTGTTGAGTCCAATATTACTGTCATGCTCATGTTGACTTTAAGTCACTCTGGGTGTTCTATCATCAAATTTTCAATGGTATTGATGGCTGAAGAGTTGGAGTAGATTGAAAGCTATGGATTAAAGTTTGAAGATGTGCTATCTTAATATAAACTGAGCACTGATTATATATATATAAACATTACAAGCATAAAGCTAAACTAGTCAATATAAAATCAAAACCACCCCAAATCTAAAATTAAACCAGACCAGCATAAAAATAATATTAAAACACAACCTAAGGTTTCACTGCTACAAGCAGACTTCTCAAGTGTAAAGAACTACAAAAAAACCACACATTATATATACTATTAAAAACTACCCACAAATCCATTCACTTCCCATCCACCCTTAATATTAAAAGAACTCTTAAATAAGTTAATTGCTTCAGAATAATAAATTTTCAATAATAAAGACTCTTTAATTCTTCTTTTGATTTCATTTCTCTCAAAGAAGACAACCTTAGCTTCATCAAAATCAATAGTGTGGCCTGTATCTTTTTCATGGACATACAAAGCAGAACTAAGATATCTATTTTTAACTCTACTTTTATGAACCTTTATTCTTTCATTTAAACTCAAACTACTCTGACCTATGTAAACCTTCTTACAAAATAAACAAGGAATAAAATATACCACACCAGGAATAGTCTTTCTATCAAAAACTTCTTTTGTATTATTTAATTAACTTATTTAAGAGTTCTTTTAATATTAAGGGTGGATGGGAAGTGAATGGATTTGTGGGTAGTTTTTAATAGTATATATAATGTGTGGTTTTTTTGTAGTTCTTTACACTTGAGAAGTCTGCTTGTAGCAGTGAAACCTTAGGTTGTGTTTTAATATTATTTTTATGCTGGTCTGGTTTAATTTTAGATTTGGGGTAGTTTTGATGATATATATATATATATATGGGAAGTGATAATCTGGACCAACTGATGAGTGCTGGTTTATCATGAAATACGTATATTGGTTGTATGAGATAGAGAGGATAGCTGAAGGTAGCTTGAAAGTCTGTGTTTGAATCCCCTATAATTATCTTTAAACTCCAAGTATATGAATTATACTTGTACAGTATTTCAAAAATATTATATACATACGTATTTATTTGCGACTATATACCAATACATTCATGCTCGCAATTATGGAAATATTTCTGAGCCTATAACATTTATAAATTCTATTATTTCTGGACTATTACATCTTCTGCCATATGATGGACTTGTGGCTCGTTACACATTACTATAATATATATATATATATATATATATATATATATATATAGTAATATATATATAATATATATACACACACACATAGAAGCCTAATGATTTCACTACTTTATTTCTAACTAAATGTAAAAACTTAATCAATTGGTAATTTGTTGATCAATACAATTTACAGCATTAAATTTAAAGACAAAAAAAATTTACAGCTTTAAATTCTGTATTTCTTAATGTAAAAGCTTCCCTCAACAATGTTTTATTGCTCATATATGTTATTAAAAACATTTATAGACCATTAACTTAGTAAAATATATATTTAAAAATACAACTTTTTTTTCTTTTCGTTTCCCTTTCATCTCATGTAAACAAATATATTAAATACATTATACAGCAATAAGAAAAATAATAATAATAGTAATATAATTACATACTTATACATCAGCAGGTTAGAAATAATGCTACCCCCCCCCCAATTTATAGTTACAATAACATTTATCAGTAATATAAGCTTATATAAAAACTATACATATGCATCTAATTATAAATGAAATATAGTATTATAATGTACAAATATGGATATGCACATGCATTATATAATTGTTAGACATTTAAATGGATATAGTACTAATTTATCATCTATTATGTTAAATGAATAAAAATACAACATTAATAATAATAATAAAAAAGTATACAAATAAAGATATAAATCAATTTTGGATGGTCAAAAGTTTAAAAAATTAGAAACACTAATATTTAATTCTAAAATAAAAATGGAATAGAGAATAAGAGAAGTATAGTTTATAAAATTAATTGTAGAAATCATGATTTACCATGGATAAATGGGAAAACAACTAGAAGAATAATGAAAAGAACTAATAGAGCGGTTACCATAAGAGATGATAATTCAGAGAAATATGTTCATTAACATAAATCTACAAAATAAATTTATTTAGAAAAAAAACATTACACAACATTAAAATGCCCCATGTGATTTAATGCAGTATAATTTGCACACTCTGGAGTTTAAAGTGGATGAATCATTTCCAATGGTCAAACTTTTTTTCATCTACATAGGAATAATCATTCAATTATTTAATTAGTTTTCCTACATTAAAAGTTCAAATGGAGGAAAAGACTATGAAGTTAACTATTATTAAAAATAATATAAAATATAAATTCATGTAACACTACAATACTAGCCAAAACAACAAATTTTTTATTAAAATTCTTAGATAACCATGACAGTATTTAATTTTTAAAAATAATATATATATAAAGTGTGAATATAAACATGTATACAATTAACAACTAATTGGTCATTTAAATAAGAATAGAAAACTATGTAATGTATATGCATATAAATGTAGACATATGTGTATACATGACTGCACATTATAATTAGTATATATTACTTATAAATAGATGTATCTGTCATATAGATATTGTATCCTATGAGTAGACCCTTCCAAAACCAAAACAGTATAAAATACTCACTGTTCATATTTTATATATACATTAAAAATAGATCATTACTTTAATCAGAAACTGACAGCTATTATAATTATATATATATTTCTAGGCACATTAATAAATCTATTCAAATTATACATTTATTAATTTACACAATTATTATAAATCTGTTATATATAAGTGTATTTAATGTTTAACAATAATGTCAAACATTGGTGGTCGAGTGGTCAGCACAGCTGCCTTACAAGCAGTTGTCCCAGGTTAGCAGGTTCGCTTTCCGGCCGATGCTATGACACATGAGAAAAAAAAACCAAAAACAATAAATTGTTTAATAAGAATTTTATAAAGAAGATCGCAAGGTCATGCATAGCCTTTGAAACAAATGATATATCATTATTAAACAACAGAATGGAATATAGATAGTTGGCAAGCAATTATCAATAAAATTTAAAGTAGAGATACAGAGAGACAAAACTCTTGACTCAGTGAAACCAGAGAAATCAATGGATACAGGAAGGTTTATGCATAAAATCCCTATCTAATGCCTACTCATCCAATATCGCCAGAATAGTGCCTATTCATCCAATATCGCCAGAATAGTGTTTAGTTTGTGGCTTTCATCAGTGAAGAGTCTTGGATCTGAGAGAATGGTTATCATGTGAGGTTTGATGGTTTAAAACTTAAAGTAATGTACTTTCTTTTAATTTTCACTTTTCAATACATTTGTTCATTGTAGATGAAAGCAGACTAGCAATCTTCACTGTATTCTAAAAAAATAACAATGTGCATAATTATAAAAGTCCACATAAAGAAACTCTATTTGACAGAAGCCTAAGAAACCTGGTTGAATCTTCAAAATAATGGTCTAACAAACAAGAGGGAATTATTTTAGAACTTGCATTATTAAATAAAATTGGTTATTTCACGATAATATTTGTGAATATATATATATGATTTTACAGATATAACCAAATAGTTCATATCAAACATCAATTTTTTTTTACATTAACAAGAAATTAATGAATGGGCTAAAAATATACGTATCACTAGGGATTATTCATGAAAGACAATCTTGATTCAATTCAACATTATATAATACCGATGCACATCATCTTAACCACATTATTAAATCGCTGGATCTTATAAATAGTTACTTGATTTGCATTATTATTTTGTGCAAGAAATATCGTATAATGCAGGAATAGATGAAAACATCATGATAATATATATACAAACAAAATTGTATGGATACTTATGTTTATATGTGTACTCCAATTATCATTTAACTGTAACTGATTCACTATATAATGACTATTAACAAGAATAGTAAATGAAAGTTATTTTTTGACACATACAATAGGATTTATATTAGTTGGCTACCATGAATCTCAAACCATATTGTCATGAGCTATTGATATGGAATGAACACTTCATTATTAAGCAATTTATATGGACTGCAAATTTATAAATTGTAATTGATCATTGGTATTACGAAAATTAGATTTGTTAGTTATTGCATTTTAAGTTTAATTATATTCAAATAGATAAGAGAGAAAATACTTAGTATTATTATGAAAATCTTAACAACTTATTCAAACTTTTTTGAACTCATTAGACCAATAAAGTTCTTAATAAGTTGAACACTCATTTGTAATTTTGTTAAAGTCTAATTACACACACAAGTAGATATCTATATATTTTCTCATAATTATAAAAATGGGTATTGTCTCACATCACCATGAGTTTTTATACTCAGCATTAGTATAACTTTAGGAAGTTATTTCCTTATTATAATTTGCATACATTTTCATAATTTATTTGATGACTATAAATATCTGATTATTATTACTTAATGTAAGTCATTGAGCTAAAGAGTAAACATCCTATCAATCAAGATTTATTGTAAATAATCGGTAAAAACATAAATTATTTACTACACTAATTCATTATTTATATTTTTTAGAGCTAGTGCATACCATTAAGTAACTTAATTTCCTTTTAGGTTAATTCCATACTTGTTTAATTTATTAAGTTTATTATAATAGAATCTCCACCTTAAGGACAGCTCAATCCATATAGCCACTGTTCATATTGGTACAATATATATAAGTCATAATAAAAAAAAATTATATTTTTGTATAAATGTATATTAATAAATAAATATACACTATAAATAGAAAAAAAGAAAATTTTGGTATATTAAAACTTCACTGTGTAAAATTATTATTTTTGAATACATGTCTTATATGAGAGAGAAAAAAAGAAAATAAAAAAAATAAATTTTTTTTTAAAAATTTAGATGTTAGCTATATACATAGTCTGCAAACATTGTCAATAATATACATTTTACACTAAGAAGGGTAATAAAACATTTCTGAAAGAAGCTTTACTGTACGTAGAGTTATTTTACCTGAATATCCCCAGGGAATTTGTGGAAGATTTTATTTATTTCTGAGAGTTCCAGTCATCGCAGATAATAAACATAGAATTCATTGCGAGGTTTCCCAAACTTTGTTTTCTTACATGGTCGTCGTTTGATGAGGCTCCGCTTTGGTTCCGACACTAGTAGTTATTTTAGTTCAGAGGCATCTTGTTATTGTTGAACGAGCAGCTGCAGTTAGTTGGAATTAGGGGTTTGAGCCCGATACATAGGCTTCTACCCTGACATCTTTTCATTCACCATTAAGTAAATTTAAAATTTAAAGTTTTTGAATTTAATTAGCAATTCTGCTGTCAATGATTGAAGCTCTGCAGGGACAAGACCCTGAGCACTATGAGTGCCTCTCTTTTAGAGTCCCTCCATTCATTCTAGAAGGTTCTTTTGATAACACTTCCTGTTTCCAATTGCTGCCTCACCATATTTTAGTTGACGTGTGAAAAGCTTTTATCACTGCTTTTATTGTAAACAAAAGAAAGTAAAATTTCATTTCTGATGCATGGGCTTTTATAACATGAAATAAAATCTCATTTCTATCTCTTCAACCATCAAACCCATTCACACACACATTCGTAACACACACATATACATTTAAAAATGACAGAGCACCTCCACCCCCTCGTTTGTGTATTTATGTAGCCACCACCATGTAATAAAATTAAATTTATATATATCTGCTTATACACATAATTACCGTCACCTATATTAGTTGTGACTGGGTTCAAACCCATTCTGTCACAATACCCCTCCTCCAAAAGCCTTCAAATACCTTTCATGTATTTTGAACAGCTCCTTTTGTACAACATTTATCTATTTCGGCTCATATGTCCCTCTGCTTCCCGTTCTGGTCTGAAGTTTGGCTTTTCAAGTAGTCTCTTCCCTTCAGGTGTTTCCATTTTGGAAAAGTCTCCATTCCTGTTCTCCACCATCTTTCATCTTCTTTTACTGCTTCACAATGCCTGCCATAGTCATACGAGCTCATATCAATGGCATTGAGTAACTCAGCAATCTCTCCAATGGATGCTTTCCTGTTCCCAAGATCATCTGTTCCACTCTCATGGGCATACTATGTCTTACAATGCAGATTATATGACTCCCCGTCAGATTGCATATATCCAATGTCCGCAGTCTAGCCACCTGTCTATGAAAAAACTGTGAATAGCTATCATCACAACCTTCCTTCTCTTGCATGATTTGATAGCACGTCAACTCCTGTCTCACTACTTTTAGGTAATCTTCAAAAGTAGCTCGCTGTCAACCCAGCATGTCCCACCATGATTGAGCATTGCCAGTGAGGTTGCCTATGCAATAATTACTTTACTTTCCACTGCCATAGGATTTATACTGAAGTATTTTCTCAAACTACTTATATGCTCAACAGGTGCTTCCCCCATCCTACCTGCGAATAGATGAAATTTTTAGGAAATTGGTTCACATTCCCTTGCACCACCACATGACCTATTACCACTGCCAGTTTTCCTGAGGGGTTTACTTGAGTGCCTTGCTTCTGTTCACCCCCACTCTCCACATCTGAGTCTTTTGTGCTTTTATCTTTCTGTTCCCCCAAATCATTTTTAATTCCTACTTTCTGTTCCAATCTACTCATTCTCTTTTCTATTTCTCTGAATCTAAATTCTAGACTTTCAAGTTTCCCCAAAATCTGCTCCAAAATGTTTTCCTGTTCCTCTTTTTCCATTTTATTTTGCGCCCTTGTTTTCATAAACTTTTCTTTGTTTTATCTTTGATTAACTGCCTTGGATTCCACTCTCCCATCCCAACACACTGCACTGCTTTCTTGTTAGCCTCTACTATAATTTCCCTCACTCTTTAACTCTCCAAACCTCATCAAATTAGACAAACAAATGATAATGGATTGCATATCTTTGGCCTATTGCATAAACATGAAATGACAAGATGGTTATTTCTTGAGATATATATTTGAAAAAAAAAACAACGCACTTCAATTTATTTAAAATGATTCGTCTGAATTATCTATCTAAAACATTAACATTTTCCTCAATAATAATATAAACAACTTTTGCTTTATTAACGTATTTCTGAAACTACTAGTGCCGCTTGATAAAAATCATACCTAAATATAACTTTAATCCATCTACTAGTTGGATTTCTTTAATGTCAGCAATTGTGATCAAATTCTAAGCTTGATTCATTCAGGACAGAACAACGATTTAATCTCACATGATTACTTCTTTCAAAATTTAAATGATTATTGTACCTTTGTTCGCTTACTCTTAACTTATTTACTACTGAATACTCATAATTTCCCCACCACCTCTATTTCTCTTCGAAGCCCTTTAGTTGGAACGCCATTGTAACAAAACCCCCTCCTCACTATATAATGTTTCACCTATCACATTTATAACACGGAAAACATATCTGCTTACATATGTATATTTAACTAAAACTGTTTTGACTTAATCACTGTTGATCAAAACATCTCTGAATTCATTCTCATTTAACTGTAATACATTCCCAACATGTATTTATGGTCATCCATAGGATTAAAGCGCCAATATTATATGAATATAAAAATTACGCGAAGTGAATATATTACCAACGAGGACCACTGTCTTAAGAAATGTGAGAGGTTTTTGACCATCGGCTAGCTCAGTCTCATGGTCAGGTGGTGTCACGGCCGAGAGTAGACAGAAATGAGAGTAAGAGTTTTGAAATACATAAAAAAATATACAAAGAAAATATCGCAATAAGATTTCCAGATACAGTTGCACTACTAAATCAGATTTTATTCAACTACTTCAACAGACCATTATTATTCTTTTAATCTTTAAGAAAAACAAATATAATTCAACCCTCAATCCTTTTAAACATAGTTATAATTAAAACTCTGCCATTTTGATACACTCACACGCAACATTCTTTCCAATATTTTATTACAAATAAGTCAGATAGTGAAGGGCAATAGAAAGAGTTTATTCCATGTGACCTCATATACTAATTGCAACATTAAAGTCCGCAAATAAGAATTTACTTTTGTTGGTTAGTTGGATTTTTATGCACACATGAGGAAAACGGTTAATACTTTCATTTTTATATAAAAAAAAATCAATACGTAAAGTTCTTTTACCTGAATATCCCTGGGGAATTTGTGGAAGATTTTATTTATTTCTGAGAGTCCAGTCATTGCAGGTAATAAACACAGAATCCATTGTGAGGCTTCCCGATCTTTGTTTTCTTACACGATCATCGTTTGATGAGGCTCTGCTTTGGTTCCGACACTAGTAGTTATCTTGGGTCAGAGGCATCTTGTTATTGTTGAACGAGCAGCTGCAGTTAGTTGGAATTAGGGGTTCAAGCCCGATATGTAGGATTTTACCCCAACATCTTCTTTTCGTTCACCATTAAGTAAATTTAAACTTTTTGAATTTAATTAGCGATTCTGCTGTCAACAATTGAAGCTCTGCAGGGACAAGACCCTGAGCATTATGAGTGCCTCTCTTTTATAGTACCCTCCATTCATTCTAGAAGGTTCTTTTGATCTCACTTACTGTTTCCAATTGCTGCCTAACCAGGTTTTAGTGTGAAAAGCTTTTATCACTGCTTTTATTGTAAATAAAAGAAAGTAAAATTTCATTTCTGATGGAAACATCTAGGCTTTTATAACATGAAATAAAATCTCATTTCTATCTCTTCAACCACCAAACCCATTCACACACATGTTCAAAACATGCACATATACATTGTTTCAAAATGACAGAGCACCTCCACCCCCTTGTTTGTGTATTTATGTAGCCACCACCGTGTAATAAAATTTAATTTATATATATCTGCTTATACGCATAATTACCATCACCTATGATATTAGTTGTGACTGGGTTCGAACCCCATTGTCACAATAGTCTGTAAACATTGTCAATAATATACATTTTACACTGAGAAGGGTAATAAAACATTTCTGACAGAAGTTTTGCTGTATTAAAAATATAATATTGTTGTTATATATCCTTTTTGGAGTTCATTTATTTATTTTCATGCAACAACAATGTAAGGGTTTATAATTATTCCCATTTTGCATCTATGCATATCTAATTTTACAATAATATACCAAAGAGAGCAATTTCAGTTCAAATTGCTTAACATGTTGCAAATTTATAACATTTACTGAAACTTATAACATTTACTGAAATTAATTTGCGTAAACATTTTGAACATTAGCTAAGTAAAGGTTTATTCTGTATGTTAATTTTTTAATTGTAGCTGAGCATGCCTTCTGTTGGTAAAGTCAGATTCATAGCATCCATGGGCTATGACTATGGTTTTACCAGATGAAAGCATGCTCAGCTATAGTTAACAAAATTAACATACAAAATAAACCCTTTACTTAACTAACATTCAAAACAAGCAAACTAATTACAAATAAAATAAAGAGAATAACCTAAACATATAAAAAGTATCATGACTAATATAAGAAATATAACGTAAACAAGGTATCAGATAATTTAATGTAATGTTTAATATAATGATTATTTCTTGTTACAAAAACTGATCATATCTTAAAATAGTAAAAAATAATTTAATAATATATTATTGCATTCTGCACAGTATAGTGCAGTGGTATAGACACTGGACATCAAAATTTATGAATCATAGTCCCATCTCTGTCACTTCCAATGTTTGAACTATTTAATAATTTAATTTTATTGTATTCATAGATTATTGTATACAAATATTGAAAAAACTAATTTTATAAAGAAAGCAAACAAAACAGGTCTTTAGAAGATAGATAAATTGACCATAGTTTACAAACAATAAAAAATGTCAAACTATCATTGACACTCAGCTATAATATATATTCATTTTTTTGATGTCACTATTTTCCCCTTAATTCTTTTTTAAAACAAAACTTTATAACATGTCAAGTAGACTTGCCAAAAAATATTATATATGTGGAAGGACATTATTAGAAAAATACTCAGAAAAGGAGGGCAAATATTTCTTTAAAAATATCTTATAGCTTCTAAACCTTTTAAAAATTAAAAATAAAATAAAGAAATATCTTATGTTTTCATTTTAATTAATTTTACAAAATTTTAATAAAATAAACAAAAAAATTTTGATCATAGTATACTATCCTGTATAAGAACAAAATATACCAAAATTTTTTTTTTAAATAGCTATAAAATCCTTTAAATTTTATCCTGAAGATATATAGATAAACAAAGTTGTAAATGATTACTGGTATTCTTATAATAACCAAAAGATTAATGGCAGTGACTATTGAATATTATCTTGACATTAAAAGCCCTAGTAGGCTTCATCTTTTTTATGGAGATTCAAGGTAATAAAAAAGGAAGCCAAAATTAATCTTTTGATAAAGTGAATAAGCTAAGGATAGTTTAAAACATTATTCAGATTGACTTGTGTTTAGGTTCACAAACAAATAAAAATCTATATTGTTCATTTTTAGCAAATAAAATTTAACAAAAAAAACTTCATTTAATAAAAAAAAAAAAAATTGCTAAAAGATTTGTTAATATAAACAAAACAAAAAATACTGTACTTCAAAAAATTTTTCGAGGGGGAGGGGGACAACTTGAATGAGTTAGCTAAAAAAAATCAAATAAATAAAATTGAATTAACATAGAAATTTATCATAATTTTAATACATGTATTTTTATTTTAATAGAACTTCAATAAATTTTGTAATAACAGTTAAATAAAAAGTTTTTTTAATGAAAAGAAGTTATATGATTAATTTTTCTTTAACGTTTTTATTCGAACAATTTCATCTATCAATTCAATGTATAAAATAATATTGATTATTCTTGGATTATATAAATTAACTTGTTAATATCTGGGTAAAACTTAAAATTATTTGATTCATTTAGTCACCAAATATAATTGTTAGAAACTATTAATCACAATGTGTAAAATACCGATTGATTTGAATATACTATTTTTCCTGTAAATAATTCTAAACTTATAGATTACAAATTAGATTTCTTACTTTGAAAAACTACTTAATCACTATCAAATTTAAACATATTGAAAAATTTACAAATATTTTTGTTGCTAATAAATAATCTGGATTTAAAAAGTTAATGAAAAAAGCTAAGAAGAATTCTCATAACCATAAGCTATAAATAAATGACAGATAATATTAAATGAATGGGAATGTACATTTGCTATAAAACATTATCAAAACATTTAATTATCTTGTTTATTGTCATAATGTTTTAGCATTAATACTTCATTAAAAATAACTATTTTCTTCTGCTTTCATATGAAAAAAGATAACTGATAATAAATTACTCAATTTTGACAAAAATTGATATAACCCATATTTAAGATTAAGCAATAATATTTCATGAATTCCCCCCTCCCCACTGCTCTCTCTCATTCCTGGATGGTGATATATGATCTCAATGTTAAACTTTATATTTGTATATCTCCATTTTAAAATTAGTTAATTTATTAGACCCACATTTTTTAGTTGAATCCGCTTTGAAAAATATATATGATAAGCTGGTTTTAATAGTAGTGATACTCTCCATTTATAAGACCTACTAATAACAATGAGTAAAATCAATGAACATTAGGCTCTTGGTACTAGTTTCTTGATAATGAATATTCTTGTGGTAAAGGTGTATTGAATTTTAATATTGTCTGAAAATTTAAATAATAAAAATAAAAAGTAGCCAATAAACAATGCAGTGCATGTTAGTGTCACCTATCAGAAAACTTATTAGTCAAAATCTAGCAACAAGAGAATAATATTGTACAGTCTTTTAGTGACCCCCCTTTTTTATTTCCACAGTGTAAAGTTAAATCTTATTAATATGGCAATACCACAAAAATAACACATTAACACAGACAATTCTATAAAATCGAATTTTTCATCATTTTAGAACTATGTTTCCATGATATAATTTAATTTGATGCATACATTCTTGTTAATATATAATATTCATTTTATATATTAGTCAACTTCAGAACTACTTTCAGCAATTTAAAGCTGATCATTTATACTAACAATTAAACATAATTTATCTTTTTTAGAAGCTATTTTTCTAAACAGAAAAAATAAAATACTGTCATTTCCATCAAGCAGCTTAAACATTTTTTCTTTCAATATCCTCAAGCCATAAAACAGTTCAAATTCATAATTATACAAATCGCAATGTAAAATTGTTTTTTTTACGTCTGAGAAGTGCAATATTCATTACCATATATATACACATAGCAATAAATAGATTTCTACTCTCTCTAATATGGTTAAAAGTTGAAAGAGAATATTATGCTATATTTGTAAACCCAAGCTACTATATAAAGCAGATTTTAACAGTCCTACAATCATTAGCAAAAAAAATATTCATTACAAAGCAGTAGTAAATTTAACAAATGATAGTAAATATAGTAATTACTTGAAAAAAAATTCTAAATAAATAATATTGACAAAAAAAAAACTAACTGATTTTGTATTTACAAATAAACCAATTCTAGTACGCTTTTCTAGTATCCTTGGGCAACCGAAAATATTATGATCTAAAAAAATTTTCTTTTAAATATATTTGATGCACAAATAATGAAACAAAATATATAAAATATACAAATACATAAGAAAGTGCAAAATATTTGTAATATATATATATATATATAACCCGCATTTAAAAAAATTGCACAAAAATAGCCTTAACTTACCTTGAAAATTGGGGGATCGGTTCCAAAATGTTCAAAAATCGCATAAAAGCAAAAGAACATAAACTTACTTTAAAATTTGCATAAAAAAAAAAAAAAGGAAATAAAGTATGACTAATAAAAAATTTCAAATATTTGAAAAAAATTGATACAGACAAACTTTTTTTATTAACTATTTAATTTTATTCAAAACAATATGTTTTTATGTGTAATTTATTTTACATTTTTTCATACATATTTTAATTATTACCGCTATTTGACAATATGTGTTTCATTTGTGAACTGGTAAGAAATCAGATTCTTCACAAGAAGACATACAACTAGCACCACCTACAGTCTTGTGCTGTGTTAATGGTTTTCTATTGACAATGTAATCGATGATTAAACTTTGAGACAATGATTTTAGTAATTGTTTATGAAGCTCGCGATATCCAGACTGCTATGTCTAACTGTTAGAGAATGCACTTCCACTAGTGCAACTATATATATATAACACCCTTCTACGAGTGTGTTAATAATGACTAACGGCTAAATTTTCTTTTATACATGTATATACACATGGAGAAACTTTTAGGCAGAAAAAAGTTACAAGTAAACATTTTTTAAAAACTTTTAAAGATACGGTTCTTTTTAAGTAGAAATTAAAAGTTATAACTTTTTTCTGTCTAAAAGTTTCTTCATGTACATATGTGTATAAAAAAATATAAATACACTTTAAAGATACATTCTTTTTAAGTAGAAAATAAAAGTTATAACTTTTTTCTGTGTAAAGGTTTCTTCATGTACATATGTGTGTAAAAGAAAATATAAACACACTTTAAAGATACATTCTTTTTAAGTAGAAAATAAAAGTTATAACTTTTTTCTGTCTAAAAGTTTCTCGATGTATATATGTGTATAAAAAATATAAAACATACACATACATAACTCAGACATACAACTACTATTTAGCTCTCATTGGAATTTAAGAGCTTGTTCATTGCAGCAAACTCAGATTTTAGCATGTTGTCTCACGCATCAACATAAAATATATGATTAAATGATTATTTCTGACCAAAAAGTAATAAATTTGACAGATATTTTTGTTTACTACTGAAATAAATTGTAAATGTTTGCATTTTGTTTCTATAAATATAAAAAAAAAAAAATGAGATCGCAATCCAAACAAAAAGATTATAAGTTATCATTTCTAGAAAGATTATTTTCAGTTTACAAAATCTTTGTTATTTCTGATTACGTATTTTTTAAAAATCTAAAAGAATAGTTATTTATTTCTGTTATATCTAATGAAACATGTTTTAAAAGTTTAAAATTTTTGAATATTTATTGCACTATTTTTATACTGTAATTATAAGTAGATTGTTCACCTAAAAGCTAAGTTTCTAAATAGCTTCAGGCCACATTCACGTTGGCTACTAATATAACGCTATATTTTTAAAGAAAAAAAAATTTCAAGTCAAAATAAATTAATAATTTATATTTCTTGATATTTAATAAATATATAGTGAAATATGAACTTCTTTATTACATAAAAAAAAACCACATAAAAAATATTAAGCAGAAACATGAATCGCATTAAAAAATCCGCATAAAATGAGACCCAGGTGTATATTATAAAGTATTAGTGTTTATAAATTTATTCAAATAATGATTTTCTAACATTTAATACTAAATATTTTTAAATTAAAAATAAATCATATATATAATAAAATATCTTTACTAACAACAAAATGATATATAACAATAGCTATATAGTCATTTGCCGAAAAGAGCTTTTTTATGTTATTTTTATTATATGACTATATTACAGCTATTGTTATATATCATTTTGTTGTTAGTAAAGATATTTTATTATATATATGATTTATTTTTAATTTGAAAAAGCAACATAAAGGATTTATTCCTTGTTTTTTAGATATTTTTAAATGTATATATATTTATTAACATTTCTACTATATACCTATTCATAAATGTTTAAATATTTAATTACCAAAATCATTTAACATATTTAATATTATTTACCTTAATTTTCTATTTGTGCAAATGTTTCTGTATTTAACTAAATATGAAAATTTTTTAATCCATCATATATGCATAAATCATTTTGCACATCTCTTATCTGCTTTCGGTGATTACTAAATTAGCACCGTAACATCTCTCTCTCTCTCTCTCTCTCCCCCCCCCCTCCCCTCTCCCCCCCCCCCCCCCCCCCCCCTCTCCCCCTCTCTCTCTCTCTCTCTCTCTCTCTCTCTCTCTCTCTCTCTCTCTCTCTATCTGTCTCTCTATCTGTCTGTCTATCTGTCTGTCTACCTACCTGTCTGTCTATCTATCTGTCTATCTACCTGTCTGTCTATCTATCTGTCTACCTACCCACTTCTTCTACTACTGTCTACTACCGTCTTCTAGCTTCTGTCTACCTACCTGTCTACCTACCTACCTACCTACCTGTCTACCTACCTACCTACCTACCTACCTGTCTACCTACCTACCTATCTATCTATCTATCTATCTATCTATCTATCTATCTATCTATCTATCTATCTATCTATCTATCTATCTATCTATCTATCTATCTATCTATCTATCTATCTATCTATCTATCTATCTATCTATCTATCTATCTATCTATCTATCTATCTATCTATCTATCTATCTATCTATCTATCTATCTATCTATCTATCTATCTATCTATCTATCTATCTATCTATCTATCTATCTATCTATCTATCTATCTATCTATCTATCTATCTATCTATCTATCTATCTATCTATCTATCTATCTATCTATCTATCTATCTATCTATCTATCTATCTATCTATCTATCATTCATCTGTGTCTGTCTGTCTGTCTATATATATATATTGTACCGCCAATGAATATATGGGTTAAAAATCACACATATTTTGCGTTAGATATTTAATCATTTAAAAATAAATGATCAAATTGATACAAAAAAAAGAAAAGTGATAATAATCAGATATAAATTATAATATATTTTTAAAGAGTTTTTTTTTTTTTAAATGCAAACTTGCAAAAATAAAGTATTGCGTCATCTTTATCTTTTAAAAATAAAAGATAATTTGGAAAAGGGGGGGGGATAATTCTTAAATAAAAATTAAAACTAGCTCTCCCTCTTTATACATTTTAAAAAATAATAATAATGAATACATGTAAAAATGAAATCAAACTACAAATATAATTTGTAAAAAAAGAAAACTTTTAAATTTGCAATTCATTAAAGATTACTTGGCTGATAAAAGAAAAGATAACTAATTAAAAAAACAAAGGAAAAGACTACAGACACTATCTTATCAAAATATTAGATTAATCTAAGCAAGAGATTAGATTAAAACAGAATGCAAAAATTAATTAAAGAAATATAAAATTAATTAAACTAGATCAAAGAACGATAAAGAGAAACAATGAGAAAGAAACATATAAAAGGACTGAGAGCTGAGAAATTATCATTCATTATTGCTAGTCAGATTGTTTCAGATGCAGTAAAATTATTATTCAACACTGTTGTCTTATAATTTTTTTTAAAGAGATGGAGAAAAGCTATCCACATTTCCAGCATGTGTGTGCATCTACCCATCTTCATTGAAAGCTGACCTAGCAGCATGCAGTACTAAACAACAACCAAAGTGTGTGGCTAACCTTTGATCCCAGTCCTCAGTATCTTCAGATGTTTTCTACCTGGAACTCATGCCTGCCTCATGATCTGTGAACTACCAATAATATCTCTCTCCCTCATTGCGAACTGAAAAATCAATAGGAAGCCAAAACCATTGATGAAAAGGCCAGTCGGTTGGTAATTGATAAATAAGAAAACAAACAAGGAACTGTATCCATGAAAGTGTGACATGCTATCCAAAATCCTAGGTAAATATAATTCTTATTCTCTCATTCTAAAGATTTGCACATATAAGTGAATAAAAGAACTTTAATAAACTCTAATAGTTACCACCACATAATCTTTAATATTGCATCCATAAATTCTTATTATATTGTATTAGAAATAGGTGTGTGTGTACATGTAAATTTTTATTATATCATTATAATTATGTGTGTATGTAAAATAAAATAATTATTTGCTTAATTGTTGTCCGATTGATTCTCTCTCTTATCTGAATCAGTAGTCAAATGGCTATATGAATTGGGCAAATGTGCCAAAGATCTCCCCACAATTGAGAAAAGAAACCAGCTTGGGATATATAAAGTGTGGATTGTGAACTTATCATCCAGGCATGATGACTATATAACCTGTGGTTAATCCTCAAAACAAATAAAGTGCTTCAGATGGCAGGGATTTGAATCTAGCAAAGTGATATAGCTTGGAAATGTGATCATAGATTATACTTTGTATAGCGTCGGTCTGGTTATAGATACCATGGATGTTTAATCTATCTGGTGGTATTATACTTCTCTGTGTTTAAGGGCTGATCTGCTGCTGTAGTGGAAGTACAGCCGGAACTAAAATCAATACCTAAATTAAGTGATCAGAATGATTTTCTCTGATCCGGTTCAATATATATATATATATATAAAGTTTCATTATTATTTCATTTAAAAAATATCTAATTATAATTCTTGTAATTCAAAGATAATTGTTTCTTTTATTTTTGGTAAAATTACAAATTTAGCTTTATCCCAAACTTTTCTCATTTTGCTATTTGCTTTTTAAAAAAAAGTTTTTTGTTTGCCCATAACTTCGTTTTTTCTTTTAATTAAAATTTGTTATATATATATATTTCAATGATAAGTTTTATTTATCTCAAAAAGTTACAAGAGTTTTACATAGCATGGATTGCTGTGTTTACATGGGCAATCCACAGTTGTAGGCTTAAATATATAAAAGTTGCTTTATTGATTTACACATAAATTTTTTCATGATGTGGATTAGTTAAAAGGGTTTTACATAGCTTGGATTGCTGTGATATATGAGAAATCTGTAGTTGTAGGTGTATATATGTAAAAGTTGATTTTTATGAGATTACAGACATTTTTTTTTATGCTGTGGATTAGTTACAAGGGTTTTACATAGCTTGGTTTGCTGTGGTTACATTGGCGGTCTGTAGATGCACATTTATATATGTAAAAATTGATTTATTGATTTACCGAGGACTGGAGGAATTTTTACAAGCATTGAATTAGTTACAAGGTTTTTCATAGCTTGAATTGCTGTGGTTACATGGGGCAATCTGTAGTTGTAGGTTTACATATGTAAAAGTTGATTTATTGATTTACGCAAGATTACATGAAATTTTATATGCTCTGGATTGCTGTATTTACACATGCAAACCAGGTTTAGTTTTATATATAGTTGGGGTGCCTGGGTAACATAGCTGAGGGACTAGTGATTTTCATGGGAGTGTGGCAATTGTCTGTGAGGTCTCCAGACACTGGTATTAAAACAAGGTCAGTTATTTTAGACTTTTTAGAGTGCTACATTTTCTAGGGATGATCAGGTTTTCTCGTGGTTTCGTTGGGGATGTGAATTGGAGGGGGGGGGATTGGTAAGATGGTCAGATTCTGGATCTGGCTATGTTAGAAGTTAGGCTGAGTGAGGTTTAAGTGTGAGATTCGTAGATAGAGAATACAGACATAGGGAGACATGGTGAAAGCTGGATAGTTGGTTAGGCTGTGCATTGGTATTGGAAATGTCATGTTGTTGTTTTTTTTAAATTATAGTTAGTAACTTGATTTAAATTGAAAATTTGAATGACAAATATAATACAAAATTGAAAATAAGTTATCAATTGATTGGAAATTGAAAAAGGTATATAATATTAGTTGTTTTTTTTTTTTTTTCATTGTTATCCTATGGTTTTGAATATTTTATAAGAAAAACTAGAGCTTGTTAGCTTAGTTGCGAGCAAGTAAATTGATTGCTGAAAAAATTGAGATTGACTTGTGCATAACAGCTATATGGGATAAGGGGGATTATATTTAGTGTATGGGCATCCAGATGATGATGATGATTCCTGGGTTGGCATGAAGAAAATATTTTTCAAAGTCCATGCACTACATTTTATTTAGTTTGGTCTCTATTAGAAATTAAGATTACAGTTGGCCAGCACATTAATATTACTAAGTGGGCAGAACATTGATGATGATCAGCATGTTTCAATATCCCAGCATTATCTTTTTTTAATTGTATTCTTATGGATTAGTATTTTAAGTTTGTGCATCCAAACTATGGTTTAAATAATTGTCCAAGCTGGCAAAGGCTCAATAGTTAGTCTGGTCTACAGGAGACCCATTTCAAACCCAGTCACAAGATTGACTATTTATTTATTTTGATAAATAATGCATGATGATGAATGATTATTACTTTTGGAGAGTGCTGGTGAACTTATAGTTAACTATGCTGATCTCTCAGAGTGATCTTATTATGCTCATCCCTTTTGAGATTAACTTTACAATTCCCATGGTTTAAACCCCATTTTTCTCTAGAGTTACAAATAGCTAACCAATTTAGGGCAGTTGATGTTCACATACTAGTGTCCATCATTCCACATATGACCATGTATTTCCCTGTAGCGTTATAATACAAATATACTTAAATTATTAATTGATCTAAGTAGATTTTTTTTTAAACAAAAAAATAATTTTTTCATCATTTTCAATGATTCACTGCAAAATGAAGGCTTTTTCAAATTTAATCCAGTTATTGCTATTCATAGCCTCTCTTCTCCAAAACATCCAGCAAACTTCCTTATTCATCAATCTATCTCACATGTGGTTTCTTTCTAGGTCTTCTGCAATCTCTTAGGATCCAAATTAAAACTTTATCATTCACCTATTATCATTCCTTTTAGCAATATAACGAGCCTAACTCCACTTCAACTCTCTTAATTTTTTCTCTAATGTCATTGCACCTATTTGTTCTATTATTCAAATATTTCATTTTCAATCCTTTTTTTTAATATTAATTTTAACATACATATCTCCATAATTGATTGAGTGATCTGAAGTTTCTATATTGCAATTCTATTAAGTGTCAAATCTTAGATCCATAAGTAAAAACTGGTAAAACACATCTATTAAAAATTTTCCTTTTCAAACATACAGACATAAATCATCTTAATATTAAGTTATTTGTAATGAGCAATTCATCTAAGTTTAATTTTATGACTAATTTCATCCTTTGCATTTATATCTGTATTAGTAGTGTAATTAAAGTATATATAATTTATTAATTTCTAATTCATGATTGTCAATCGTAATTTTATTTTTCCAAAATAACCATCGATCATTATTTAAGTTTTTTTTAACGTTTACCTTTAATACTACTTTACTACTTTCATCTGATAATTCTTGTCATATTTCCTGCAGCTCTGAAGCATTATTTACAAAAAAAAATAATCCCCATTTACTTTTTGAAAAAAACTTCTGTAAAAGGTTTTAGAGATATGAAATCACTCTGTCACAAATTCTTTCCAATGTTAATCTTCTTAATATCACCACATAATTTAATCATTGCTGCTGTATTTTGATATTTTCAGAACAGGACAATAATCCAAATCTATATCTAAATGATACAATGCCTTAAACATCATAGAAATGCTAATCAAATGCCTTTTCATAATCTACGAACCCAAAGCATAATGCTAACTGATATTCATTTGTTCTTTATATAACATCTTACAATATCTGGAGGTGACCTACTGTGCTAAAACAAACTTTAAATCCAACTTGTTCTTTTGGTTGTTAGAGACTATGGTTTCTGTAAACCTCTTATAATATTCTTGGTAAAAATTTTATGCAGAACTGATAAAAGACTGGTAGACCTATAATTTCTATCTTTTTTATCATCTTTCTAAATATCAATATTACTACTGCATTCTTTCAATTATTTGGTACATCTTTATCATTTAGATGTTTGGTGTAGAGCTTTGCTAATAATTTTTCAATTTTTTCAGCTGCTTCTTTTAAAATATCAATAATAATTCTGTCATTTCTTGGAGGTTTTCCCTTTTTCATAGATTTAACTGCATGTCTTACCTTCTCTTCTTATTGCTGAATCAACTTTCTTTCTAATAACCAAGATGATATTTTACAATTTTGATACTTTTTTCTTTTAGTGCTTTCCTTGTCAACTCAGAATTATATTTATCCTTTTTCATATTATTTTACAAACTCTAGATATTTAAATTTTCTTAATGGATCGCTTTTAAATATTTTCTTTCATATTACTTCTTTTCTTCATACATTATCTTGTCTCAGTTAAAAAATTACCAGTAAAATGCTGATTTTTTTGTACTACTATACTTCTTACAGTTCATAAAATATCAGTTATCTTTTCATTTATTACAGTTAAATCTATAAATTATCTTCAAAGTCTATTAATATTCTAAAATGATTTGCAAATTCTAGTTTAAAATTATTGAAATATTCCTTCAGGTTAGAAATATCAATTGATAATATTGACTTTGTTAATAGTTTTCACCTCTCTCATTTTGCATTAATGCATATCTTACATTTCAATAATTGACTATCACTTTCTTTGTTGAATCTATTTAGAACAATACAATCTTGAAATATATATTTTAGGTTAACCAAAATATAATTCAATTCTGCTGTATCTTCATTTGGATGGTTCTGTGTCCATTTCTGTTTAACCCTTTTCTCAAAGAACTCATAATATAACTTTTCTTTTTCTATAAACACTATAAGTGCCCTCTCTATCTTTTTCCATTGTAACTAAATTTACTTTCATCATACAATTGTGTATCAATTCAAGCATTGAAGTCTCCTATGACAATTTTATTTAGTCTTAACAAAAGCAATCCCTATATCCATATAAAAAATCTTCTACTTCTTCATCATATGAAAATTTATTGGGCATAAACCCGAATTATCTGCATTTAGTGTCTTCAAATATGTTGAATAAAAATCTTATCACTCTCTGATATATTATCAATCTGCACAATGTTGTTCTTTCACTTTTTATTTATAATGAATCCTACTCCTCTTGATCTATTAATTGTTTCTTCATCTTTTGTACTAACTTTACAAAGCCCAACAACGTCCCATTTAATATTACAATTTTTTTTCTCAATTCACTTAAAAGTTATTTGTAGTAATAGGTATTTAAATGAAAGATTATCATGGAATGGCAACTTAAATTCTCTAACAGGAGATTCTTAACTCTCTTCATTTTTCACTACCAACTGTGCATTGCTGGTGATTTTACAGTTTCTTGGAAATAAGACTCATAATTTAGTTTTGTTAATCATGATTAATAACATGAAAGGCTGAAACCTTTGTCAGACATGCCTTAAAAATGCTTATATGACAGCCAATCAGATATAATAATGACTGCACAGGGAACTCTCAAGTCAAAACACAAGGCAGAGATTTTATGAGAAAAAGATGATTCCACCTTCTTCTCTACTTAAATTTATATATAAATAAGCCAGCCTGAAGCATTTTGACCTAAGAGCATGAAGCTTTAAACACCTTCACATTTAATTCACTAAATATTATATATAAATAAATGCAAAATCTTTCAATTTACTATGAAGTAATTTTCAAATCAAATATTTTTTAAAAAAATCATTCACACACAAAAATTCAACTGATATTTTATCTAAAAACTATTGGGCAACTGAAAAGAAAAGATTATGGTTTTCTTAATCTTAAACTCAAAGAAAAAATACTGCTAAACATACCATGTAGGTAGATAATGTGTTGGTGAGTAGTCATCCATGTCCATTGATTACATGAATATCACACAATAATTATAGTTGCAATAACAAGAAAGTATGAAGTGGATAACATATATAAGTAAAGTGCCCATAAATTACCCCTTCACTAACAAGCCTAAATTTTATATTACTATAATGATTTGAAGTAATTAATAACAATATAAAATGATTTGAAGTAATTAATAACAAAATATTTATAAAGTGATACAATACTTTGCCTTGTTTATTAACACAATTATTTATTTTTTAAAGAACATCCATGAACGGTATAATATCAATAGTAAAAAAAAAGAATATATGCACTATGGTTCAAATATGCGCAGTTGTAAAATTCTAGTTCATTGAAACTTTGACTGGATTGTGATAATCTACTTAATTAAAAAATCTTGAAACTATGTTATTTATTGCACAAAATGATCTATGGGTAATAAACAAATTATTAAGGCTTGTTAATCAAATGAATAATTTATAATTACCCTGAATATACATTGGCACAATGACCTAAGACAGTGAAAACAAATTAACTCAAAAATCTTTAGCTTTTGTTTCTGCCACTGCAAACAAATTCTATGAACTTACACAAAATTTCCCAATAAAAAACAATAAAAAATACTTGACCAATATCAATGATAGATTTCTTCTGCTGTCCAACATAAAATATCTAGGAAAAAGCATTATTCTTAGGCAAAAGAGTATGTAAAATATATTCACATCAATGCTTGCACTTAATTATGAGGCTTTAAACATTAAATGTATAAAATAAACTCAAAATACAGATTCCATAAATGTAAGGCAACTCCAGACTACTAAAAAATGATTTAACATACAGTTTCAAGTTTTATGATCAGTCTATCAACAACTTTACTAATAATATTGGCAGGTAATTGGATTAACAGGAAAGATGAGTGAAAAAAATTCCAAGGATTGGAAATGTTTCAAGTACAGAGAAAATTGTCAAAACCTCTAAATAAGAACTTTGGATCAAGGACATATTACACTATCATACTAATCCGTAAATTACAATAACTTTTTTTCAGGCAATTTAAAAAGCTCTCTGAAATTTCTATTGCTAAAATTCATTGTCTTATGGGAATGGCAATGAAGGACAAACTATCATAGTGATGATTTAAGTAGATCCTTAGTTAGATGGAAGAGATACTGGTATCCATACATTAGCAGTATTATCTCTCCAATGCATAACGTTCCGTAGTTGATGAATTCCGAATATTTATAAATAAATTCTAATATATACATATATTATAAATGAGATTTTATATTTTTTATATGCTTGTCACAAATCTGTTTGTTTTATATATAATTCTATGTTATTATATTTTTAGGGATTTTATATGAATAAAGTCACTTAATTAAATAAATATGAGCATGATTCAAAGCAACACTCAATAGATCTAATTTACTAGTTTGATTAAAATTTCATTTGCCATTTATAACATCTATCAAGTTTAGCAATAAGTCCATTTCTTTGTAACATTTTTAATAAAAATGACAGCTAATGAAGCATTATTTTATTGACTTCTTTTATGATTAATTTTATCAGTAATATTTATTGATTTTCTATCAAAGACAGATGATTTTTTTTTTCTTTTTGCATAGGAATAATTTTCTTTCTGACTACAGCAAATATTTAGAATTATAATTTTAAGAAAGAAAACTTTATATAATAAATCAAAGTAATAATTTACTATATATATATATATATATATATCATAAAGGGTCTCATAACATACTGATTCAAATCTAGCTTGAATAAAACTTGGAGAAAATTTTTTTAGATTTCAAACAGATTTAGAATTCTATCATATCGCAGCTTATAATCAATCCAATTAGCCGTACAAGTACAATATTTATTAATATAAACCAATCAGTCACCACCTAAACATACCAATATAGATAGTAATCAATATTTCTCACTGTTATTATTAATATAAGGATACCTGGTTGTTCTAAACTGGAAGATAAAATAAGAATGGAAAACAATTAATAACTCCTCAACCTCATCATTTTGACAGCAAGCTATTACTGAAGACTTTACCCTGCAAAGGATTATTTATAATTTATATCAATTATTTGCTGAAAAATATGTCCCATACCTCAGTTCACTATTTCAAATATTTCTATGATTATTTTTAAAAAAAAAAATATAATTGATATCTCCTTTAATGTCATTTAATTTTATTTTATCTAACTTTTACATCATTCTTTACATTTTCTCTCGCAATCCTTCTATGTCTAATATAGATAGAATCCTACCTTTTTATATTCACTTTTCAAAACTTTTGCATTATGAACCGTTAATTTCCATTATTATTCAAATCTACATTTATAGAGTCTCAATTTTCTTTTCATTTTTTCTTAATTGACAACATCTCTGCTCTCATATTAAGTTTTTTGTCAAGAATCCTTTTTCAGGGATTCTAAGCAGTTTGTGGAATTAGTCAAGAACAAAAAATTGAAACAACTGGTGATGTGAAAAGCTTATTCACAAATGAACCTATAGTAAAGCATTGTCTATTGTAAAAAAAAAAATTAAATTATTGATAACAACTTACAAGCCATAATAACACTTCCTTCTGATATATATAATGAAACTCTTTAACAGTCTGTATAAGAACAACATACTTTTGATACAACATAGAATTCTTCCAAGAAAATCAAGAGGTGACTATGAAATTACAACTGATGAACTACTTAAAGTCAAGCTTTGCTATGATGATGATACATTTGTTGTATGACCACATGGTGAAACACTATTACAAACATTACAGGCATATACCAACAAATAGAATCAAAACAACAAAAATTGGAATAGACTTTCTTGTCATAAGACTATCTCATGGGAAAATCAAGATGGCAATCTACACACTTTGCAAACATAAAACATGGAAGTATAGTAAGAGTGCAAAAGAAATTCATTCAGAAACCATTGATTTGCCCACAAAATACCTACATAAGGAAATCTTAAACAGACAATAACAACAACAAACAAAAAATCAAAATGAATAGTAGACAAATTATTAAAAAAAATGCAATCAATATAACATTGGATCAGTTTTCCAAAGCCATAGTTCTGCAAAACCTAAATTAGAAATGTTGAAAATAAAAAACTGCATCAAGGATGTATATTAGTGAAACTAATTGCCCCATTAAGTGATTAAAAGAATACAAAGTGATAATTAAAAATGAAAGAAACAAGATATATCTAAAATAGCAGAAAATATATGTAACAATGAATATATGGTTTGACTGGAAAAGACAATATACTAGTTGGAGAGGAATAGGCACAGAGAAGAAAATTTAACTTAAACAAGTGGCTCACATGGCAATGATAAACAACTCTAAGTCAATTTAGTGTGATAATTCACAGTTTGGAAATCACCTATTAACCTTGCCCTTAAGACAAAAATGGAAAACTCAGAAAGGCCTTATAAATATAAGTATATGAATTTTTTACTGACTAATGCTTTTGATAAAAAACCTTAGTTGGTTAGAGTTCACCATTCATAAATCCATAAGTCTCAAATTCAATTCTCTCACTAGTATTATCACTGACGCCCTGCGTGTTTAAGTGTCCTTCAAACATTGTGTTTTATACTATTCTGTATGTTATATTAAAAACTTAATGGAGCTGAAAAATTTAAATGAAGTTTAAATTTACCTAAAATTATTTGATAATTAATATTAGATAATGAAAGTAGTGCAACATTTAAATACAATTTCTTCAAGTATGCTACAAATAAAAAATTTCAAAGACAAAAGTTTTTTTTAACAAATAAAAATTGTTTCAAAAACAATTTTTTTTTAAATTATATATATATTTAAAATATAAAATCAATTTCTGTCTAGACAGTAATGCACAATCTATGGGTTTTAAAATGGATCCAGCACTTCAAACAATTGTATAAAGCTTTGCATAAAAACTGGAAGTAAACAAAAATATCTCAACAATTTTTATGAAATTTAATTTTCTTATATAAACTTTCTGCATCTTACAGTACTGAAAATATTATACAAGTGTGCACAGAAAGTGATTTAAAACTTCAATTTAAGCTTGTGTATTGTTATTATTTTTTTTTTTACAAAACAATTCTTAAAATAAATACAAAATATGAAAAATAAATCACTAACATTTCTTGCAAATAATTTTTAAAAACACAAAATGAAACTTGAAGATAAATCAAGATCAGTTTGAATTTGAGATTAAAATAGGTAGAATTAAACACACTCATAAATGATGTTTTATAAAGATTTCGGGAGCAACCGTGTTTAATAAAATTAAAGTATATATACATTAAAAAAAAAAGTTGTATTTTTTTATCTTTATAATAAAATATAAAATTTTAACATTAATGATTATATTTCTATTACAGAGTAAATAAATTTCAATCTTTAATAATTAACCAAATGCATTTTCGACAGGGTGCATCAAAATCCTAGCGTGGATAATGCATTGGTTAATTGAAAATTTATTTATTCCGAAGTAGAAACATATACATTAATGATAGAATTAAAACATTATATATACATAGAATAGTGATTATATATAATTTAATATAAAACAAATCACATTTGTTCAGGATTTAAATTTTATTTATAAGTAGCCCAAAAATAAGTGAAAAATAAATTGATATAAAATATAAAAAAATATTGCATCTACAGTCACCATTATTAATCTTCTGCCAATAAAAAATCAGGCTAATCATTTCAAAACTGTTTATAAGCTACTTTATACTTGCTTCTCTTTGCAAATATTCCTATTAAAATAAAGAAAAAAGCCTACATTTGTTTTTCCTAATGCATTCACTATTTATTTCTTCTATAATTTCTTTGTATGTGCTCAATTCATTTTTTTCTTCTTTAATTTACTAAATAAAAAAGTTTTTTTCTCTCACTTTTTTCACCACTTATCATATTCTTCCAATTTGTGTTTTCCATTTCTCTCCAAAATCTTCATTTCTAAAGACTTCAATCTGTTATTTATTCCTAGTCATTCATGTTATTTATTCCTAGTCATTCATGTTTATACCTTGTATAAAATAATAAGTAAGTCAATAATAATACCCTTTCAGTAAGCCCCAGAAATTAACTTATTATAATTTTTATTCTAATTTCTTTGAAAGTATTTTAACATCTTTTGAATAACTTTAGCAGTATTTGAAAATATTGACTGCCTATACAGCAAACATTTCCAATCTTTTATTCTCTTCATTTATCTTTGCAAATTCTCTACAAAAAGCTTCAAAAACTTTCAGTTTGATCAAGCAAACTGAACTGTTTGATTCAACTTGTCTTTGGTGCTTGAATATCAGTATGATGAGTCAATCAAATGGTTATATGGATTGCTATACTTTACTATTTAAAAATTACGCTAACCTGACTGATATTTACTTGACTTCATTGTTATCATATCTATAAATTTTTCCATATCAACAAATCTATCACAATGATTTCCTTTTTTCTGCTTCCACTTATTTAAAGTATAGCAATCAAACCAAATTTAACTCTAAATGAAACTTTTATATAAAAAAGAGTTTGACACCACAGTTCTATAATTGAAAATTGAGAAAGATGAAGTTAAAGGTTATATTTTGCAAAAGAAAAATATGATAATATTTATAGAATGAAATTCAATGATTAACTGATTTGTTTATTATACAGTATATCTGATTTTTTTTTCCTAAAAAAATAATTCTCTCTTATTATAATAGGCATAATTCTAAATATTGACTAAATTAAAAAATTACCATATAATATAAATTACTATGTTCGTCACTTTGCTGCATGTTATGACAATATATTATTTTAGACATATCTTTTTTTGAATTGGCAAGCAAAGCAGATGAATAGTAACAATGATCTCCTAAAAAGGTGTATATATATATATATATATATATATATATATATTCATATATAATATAATATATATATATATATATATATATATATTATATTGAACTTGAACTTGGTTTTTGCTGGAGAAGTAGACTCTATTTACATTATAAAGATTATCACAAACACTCTATAGATCTCGCAGTGCAGTATTGATTGCTCTCACTGAAAAGATATTGCTGAAAGTAAAATCCAATGAAAAACTACATTTAGGCAAAATGAAAAAATAACAATACAAAATGTCAAAATAAAGACTAAACTCTAAGCATTTGATAATATGTGCATATATTGCTGGTCATAGATTGATTTATACAATCATTACAAAGTCACCTTTAACTTTTTGTTCTTTATCTTTCTATCCTTTTTTTTTTTTTTTTGGAGTTAAAACAGCCATACCCATTTGTAAGTGGTAGCTAATGATAGGTATGAGCTGTATAGCTTAGAATAATGGGAGAGTGACCAACTCAAATATTAAAATTCCTGAGTTGAAGTTCAACCTAAAACTCCAGTGCCCAAATGACACATGATTGGAGCATTATTAATCAATTATTATTTTTATAATGATATATATCAGGGATGGCAACTTTTGTCTTCATAATATCTACTTTTTATTTTAAAAATGTGTTGCGATCAACTTGTCATAGGCGATTGACTTGTTATCATAGGCGTAGTCTAAGTGGGGGGAGGTGTGAAATACATATTATTTTTATATATCTGCCTAGTAAAAAATAACAATTATTTGACGGGACAAAAAACTCATGTTCAGGGAAATTAAAGCGACATGAGTAATTATTAACAATATTTATTAATTCAAATTAGCTACATTAAATCAAGATTAAAAATATTATTTTCAATAATGATATGACTTAGTGGACTTCACCTATGTAGAATTGAAAAAAAATTTAGAACAAAAACAAAAATAACAAAAAAACTTGAAAATCTTGACTTAATTTGTTTCACTCATTACCTGACAGCTCTTGCCAGATTGGCCTCGCAATTGACCAAAAATGGCTTTGCGATTGACCGATGGATCATTTTCGACTTGTTGGACACCCCTGATATATATAACTTATTTTTACATTACTTATGAATTCATTATTTGCATCTTCTTCACAGATTCTAAATAACTGAGGGAAATGAAAAAAAAATCCTTATAAATATAATACTAAAAATAGTGAGCGATTATATTTTTATTCATCACACACAAAAAACTCTCATTCATAATGCATAAATAGAATTTAAAAATAACATATTTTTTTAAACTTTGTAGTAAAGATCAAGTAGTTTAAATCAGGGGTCTTCAACCTTTTCACACCTGCGACCCGGCATAAATAAGGATAAGATTTCGTGGACTGGCAGAAGTTTACAGATAAATTTTCTTAAAGATGTAACCTGCTTAGCCTTAGATAAGCATAATTGTTATAACTGACCAAAACAGCACACTAGTAATTGTGTATTGTAATGGTGTTGCTTACCTTCACATGCTGAACACAGAAAACAGTACAATAACAATTGTTCTCATTAATGTGCTTGCATTTCTATGTTTATTATTTTATTGTTAAAACATTCAAGAATAAAATGTTATTCACCTGAATGTTGGGAAAAATCATAGCTAGTGTAATTACATGGCAATGATTATGATAAATGTAATATCTGTATTTAATGTTAAATATACAAGATGGTTATATATATATATGGAGGTTGTATTTTGATAGTAGTAAGGGCAAAATAGAAATCGCGTAATTAATCACAGTACAGTCAAAAAAAAATTTGCTGTATTTTAAATCTGAAAAAATAAAACGAAATGTGTAAAAGTCTGAAGTTTTGATGTTATTGTAATTTTTTTTTGTGTGTGCTGGTGTGCTGAAAGGATCAAAAAATGTAATTAATAGGAAAAGTTTTTTTAAAAAAATGGTAAAATAAATAGATATTGCGTAATAGAAATAAAGCCAAAAAAAATCGCAAAGTTATTTTTTTGTTTGTTTTTATTTTTAAAAAAAGGTTAATAGAAATTGGTTTTAAAAATAAAAGTTTTAGTATATTAGCAGTATACAAATAAAATCAAAAAATATAGCCTTATAGGCCAAAAAAAAAAGTGGGCATATTTTTAAACAAAAAAAAAAAGAAAAAGAAAATGAAACTTGAAAAAGTCAAAAGTTTTGATCTTGTTTTAACACATAAACAATGCCGACAAGCGACCATGATTGGCTATCCAAAGACAACTGGAGTTTGTATAATAAAAAACCTTTTTTTTTTTATTTTGAATTTTTTTAGAAAAATAATAAATTTAATTCTATCTCTCCATAAAGATCTGTGATAAATAGAAAAACAAATTAATTTATGTATGATTGATTAGATTTCATTTTTGTTCTGTTTCTTATTTTTTAACAGGGTAAAAATGCGATGAAAAAATAAATAAAAACTGTTTATATTAATTAAAAGTTTAAAATCTTATTATTTTGTTATTACTAACTTTCTTGCCAGTCTAGCACGGCCTGGCAGAAAACTTCTGCGGCCCGGTGGTTGAAGACCGCTGGTTTAAATAATAGTAGTCAAAGAATGGACAACTGTAAAAAAATTTATTACTACTCAGAAGACAAAAAGAAAACAACCTATAACATAAATACTAATTCAGTGAATCAAATTAAAGAAAAAATTGTTTCATTTTGGTCTATAGCAGACATTTCACATCTCCCTAATCTTGAGATGAATAATTCAGAACTATTCTTTAATTGTTTTTAATTTTTATTTTATATTATCATCCTTTGTAAGACTTGCAGTTTTGTTCATTATGAAAATTATCTTCATCAATAAAATTGATTTTAAAAAAAATTAAATCATGTCTGATTGGCTCAAATCCAAACATTAAAATCTAATGAAATCACAGCAAAAACAGAAGTCTCATGAAAGTAGGCAGAATTTAAGCATTATAGTTTTTACTAGAGCATACTATATACCAGTGCAAAAAAGTTGCAACAGTGGATGTGAACTTATAGGTGAAAAAAATTGGTTTATAGATTGTAAAATATTGACATACCCTGCAAAATTTTATTTTATATAATTATTTATATTATGATATTGCAGTAAAAAATTTAAGTAAATGAAATGAAATTATTTTTGGGTTTTTACTAATTAGCACCTGATAATAACAGCATTGAAATTTTCAAAATTAATGACTCCTATTTTTTTATATTAAATTATAAGAAATTAGATGACATAGTAGGACATTTTTTCTTTTTATGGGGAATCATTGTCCTGCAAGGTTTAGTGCAGCAGTAGTGGAACAGAGTCTGTAGCTGACAATCCATAGATTTCAGCTCAATTCTATCCGTTCCAACGATCAACTTCTTATGAACTCTTATTCTTTTTTTTTTTTTAAAGAATCTTTAATTACTGTAGGATAAAGTTAAAAGTGGCAAAAAAAGTCTCAGACCTGTTACGTGAAAGAAAGCGATTTGCTCCTCTCTAAACTTTGTTGTTCAAACATCATTTGATCTCACAAACGATTAACTATATAACATAAATAAATCTAAACTTTTCATATGTCAAATGCGTTAACCGGGAAGCGAACCCGGGTCAGCTGCTTGGAAGGCAGCTATGCTAACCGTAAAAATCTCTATTACGACTTGTAAAAATTAAAATTCGTCACCTTTTATTAATCTATACGTTAGATAATGATAAGTTCTAAAATCATTAACAAAAAATTGATGGAGAAGGGAAGTAGTGAATTCAATATATTGCAACTGACTATACAGAAAATAAAAAGTTAAAATCTTTCGGAATAAAGAGAAAAATCTTAATCACGATTTATAAAAATTAAAGATTCTAGTAAAAATTTACTATAAAAATAGGCAAAAACTTAATAAAATTTATGAAGCATAGTAAAATGGAAATACTAAAATAAATTGTGAAAGAAGGCAATGAACACTAGCAAATGCTTAGTTATTCAACCTTAGAAAAGAAAACGTAACATATATGCATATTGTTAAACAATTATACTCTTTTTAATAATCAGTAAAAAAAAAAAAAATTGTAGTTTAAGAAATACATCAATGAAAGAATTTAAATAATAAACTAAACGACATCAGTTTGTTAGTTTATCAAATAGTTAATCAAAGGAAACTATCATAAATTTCTATTTATTTAATGTATGTTGTATTTTTTCTTTTTATTTTATAGATATATTGCTATAAAAATAAAATATTACCTAAGAAAAATATATAAAAAAGAAACTGTCTTCATCATATATATTTGCACCTTCTTTATCTTCTTTCTAAAAATTGATCCATAACCTGTTTTTTTTTTTAATGTAAAATTATTACATACACACAGAGGTACATACACAGTGAAGGAAGATAATATGGTTATAATATGGTTTCATTTGTTATAATTTTAGCTGAAACTTATTAAAATTAAATGTTATTCATGAATTCAATATTTATGATATTTTTCAAAAACAATTAATTATGATCAACAGATATCAACAGATATTAATTAAATAATATTGTAGAATTATATTATCAACTTCTGACTACTTCATGATAAAAAACAATCATCCAATGCATGACCATATTCTTTTCATACTTTTCAAATTAATGAGCTTAAAATTTTAATATATACAGGCTTTGTATTAAGCTATTTTGGTTACTAATTACATAACTCTAATATTAGTTCAACAATTATAAATTTTAATGAACTCAGTTGTAAAATAACTTCTGACATTTTAAGCACTTGACAAAAGAATGATATATCATTAAAATTATGAATAAAATTAACTCAATTTATTTCAGACTGCATCAGTTTATTATTGTTGTTTATGGACATATCTTTATAAAGACATATATACAAACCACATATTTATATAAGTTTGTCTTTAAAATAAATAATAAAATAAACAATAAAATATTTTCTTGTCATACATAAGAATGATTTTATCAAAAGTTTTTTTTTATAAAACTTAAATATAGAGAATAGATTTTTAAATGTCAAGACTATTTGTGTATTGCTTTTAAGTAAATGTTACTTTCAAATTCAAAACTAAAAAAAAAGATCTCTAATGGAGAATACAAAATTGCATATTATGATGGGTAACTTTCAGAATATGACTTTTTGCTATCTTCAGTTATTCAAAAAATTATTTTTCATAAAGTTCTGTTAACACCTAATTATTGAATCATTCTTCAGATTTGTAAGTAGTTGGACCTGTGATAGAACAATTTGCAGGTAAATAAAATTTGTTAGTTCAACCCCAATTGATGAAAATTTAAAAAAAATCTTACACTGAAGCTTCTGATTGGATAATAACTAATAAGGCTTGTAACCACTGAAGATTTCAATAACTTCTAACTATAAGTTAAATTAAGGATTATTTAATATAAAAAATCCTGTTTGAAAATATATTTTAAAGTTTAGATATCAATATTCATTATTTATATATGGTTAAGTCAAATTAAAAATTATTTAATATAAAAATCAGCTTTAAAAATATATGTTAAAGTTTAGATATCAATATTCTTTATTTATATATGTTTAAATCACATCAGTAATTGACATTCAATAAAATATATTGACATTCAATAAAATATATAAGTATAGAAAGTTACAATGTTGATCTAACTGATTCAAAAATAACAAGGACCAAAGACTTTGAAAATAATGCACACACAATGTACAAAATCCCTATTTTTCTAAATTGTCAAATAATACAATATATATTTGCATAAAAACAGGCAAGAACTATAAAAATTTATGACCATCATTTCTTTAGATTGTTTAGGGATTATTGGGTTTAATGGACCAGTATGATTCTTGTTACCAGGCTTGGCATGCTGACATGTCACAATAATTTAAAACTGATATCATATTGCTATGCATATTAGGCTAATAAAACTATCTTCTCAATAATAGTTGTTTTAGTTTTAAAAGAATTTTATTTAGGGAGAATATTGGTTTTTTAATACATTAATTTTTTATAGTACATTGACAAAAAAAGAGTCTATAATGTCACTACTGGGTTGGTAGTCGATGATTTATGAAAATATTAATCCAGGGTATGGAATAAATCCTGTGGTTTATAGATTGTTGTCATAAGCTATTTGGAAATGTATTGGGCTTTGGAATTTGGAATAGATTCCAGGTTTCTTCAAATAAAAATTTGGAGGAAAGGATCATGTCTTTATTTTTGATTTTGTTTAAGAGAAAAATGAATAGACTGTTTGGGTCTGGTGGAGGATTTGTGAATACTAATTTGCATCTCACATTCCAGAGGTGAGAAATACTGACATTCTTATAATTGGAAATTGTTTACTTTGTAGAGATTCTTTTAGCGAGAGGATTCTGTAAATATCAGTTTTACTGTTTTGGAAAATTAATAACTTGATACTACTAAGTCCGTGTTAGGCAGTTAATATATTTTATCAAATGATTGTACATGGCTTGTGGAATCACTACTCTTCCATCTTGGATTTTGTATTTCAGTGTTGTCCTCTATTTTATTCTGCTATACTGGCTTCTGTTAAATTTCTTGGTACACTGTGGCAATTAACATCCTTTTCTAGTTCATGGATTGCTGTTATGACTCTGTTTTCACATTGTCTTATGGAGAATTGTTGTAAATCTCTCTCTAAAGACTCATCCATATAAAGCTCTAAAGTCATTACACATACTTTATCTGTGCTCAGATGTTGCTGAACTGGCTCAACAGGATTGTGATTAAGAATATCTGCAATAAGATTTTCAGACTACTTCCACTAGAAATTGCTTAAACTTTTGGAAAGCCCATACTATAGCTGGAGTTTCCCTTTCTGTGACTAAATAATTAATTTCAGGTCCTTTCAAAAAATGGCTTATGAAATAGAGGACTCCAAGATGATCATCAAAATCCACTGCTTTTTAAAATTGAGGAAAGCAGTATTATTTGTTTGTAGAAACTAGTTTTTACATTTTTGAATGCTAAATCTTGTACAGAGATCCATGACCAAGGATCATTGTTTCTTAAAAATCATACCAGAGGCTCCATTCTATTGGCAAACCAACTGCAAAATTTGTTATAAAAATTACAAAGTCCCAGGCTAATTTGTATTCTAATTTTAGATATGGAAAAATCCTGTATGGCTTGCTCTTTGTCTAAATGTGGTTTTATGCTCCTACTTCCTAAGAACATGCCCTAAAACATCTTCCTCAGTGGCAATATACTTTTTTAAAAAAAATATTTTTATACTCTTTTTTAAAAAAATAAAAATCTCTGTTTTAAAGGTTCTTGCATATTCACTGATTCACTATGACATCATCGATATATATTGCCACAATTTGTTTAATTTCAGGTAAAATAACCTGATCAAAATAATTCAACAACCCCATATATCATCTTTTGGTTTCTATTAAACTGATAGGAGTATTCTCCATAACAGGATGTCGTATATGTCATATATTGTTAATCTACTGGGTGGAGACAGACCTGCCAATAGCTGGATGTTAAGTCAAATATGGAGAAAATCTTTTTTCTACTAAATTTGGGCCAATATCTCATTAATGGGGAGGGGGATATTTTTAATCTGGGATAGTTATTTTGTTTAATTGTCTTGCATCCAGGCATAGTAAGACCTCACAATTCCACCATTTGTGCAATTTGTTTCTGCACTTCACTCTTATATTGATGGTGCACAAGATAAAATCTAGACTAATAGGGTTGACTTTGAGACAGTCTGATTCAATGTAAAAACTCTTTGATTACCCCAGGAATTTGAGAATATAGCTTGAAATCATTCCAGCACAGACTGTAATTTTACCCAATCCTACTTTTTTAAGAGGGACAACTCCTCTATTTTTTAATTACCTGTGATTGATGATTTATTGTATTTATGTAACATATTTTAGCTGATTTACACAAGCTCTGGGATACAAACGCTAAGACTTCAAAATCACAAATAATCTGACTCCTTACATAATCAAAAATACAAGTAGTTTTATTCAAAAAAATCAGACCCCAGCATTATATCATGAATAACTCTGATCATGATAAAAAAAAAACATGATCTATACATTTTGACCTAATTTTTAATTGGGCCCATATTTGCTGATTAACTAATACAGCTTTATGATTATAGCTAATGTTACCTGGAATGCTTTAAATGGCAATATTTGTGAGTTTTGTACTAGAATTTGTGTAAAGATATTCTCTGATATTACAGAAACCTGACTGTCAAAATCCAGCGGCCTCAGTCTTGAGGTCTTCAATAGATAATTTGATTTTAGAATGTTTTCTTGGCAACTTTTGGAGCCCTATCCTCCCCATGTACAAATTAAATTTATGACCTATGCTGTTTTTTAATACCTTCTGTTCCTCTGCCTCAATATGAGGAGTTATCTATCGAGAGTCCCATTTAAGTCTTTCAGGTGAGGCATAACTACCGCCTGACCCTGATAATATATGCTGACTTTTTTATTTCTGTTCCACTGCCTGTCCTTTTAAATATTTTTCTTCTGGTCTTCAGAATTTTCTGATGATATTTGTCATTTCCTTTCCTTTTTTGACCTACTGTTATATTTTGATTTTCTTCTAGAATCCTCTTTCTTTGTCTTCATTTACGTTCTTTTGCAATCTTTTTTCTACTCTAAAAATTATTTCATGTATTTTTCTTAACAGCATTTCAGTTTCAACTGCACTTTTTTTTAATCCTGTTCTCTTTCTTCCTGCTCTCTTTTTATTAATCTATTTTCTTTGTTGGCTGCTTAATTTCATTTTTGAAAACATCTCACTTTGCAGACTGCTTTCTTCTACTTTTTTAGAAGCATTTGGAACTTCTTCAGTTTTTTTTTTTTTGCTTTCCTTTTCTTTCTTATGCTCTTTTTACTTTCCTCTTCTTTTTCCCATTTTTTTATTTTCCTCTTCTCTTTGTTGATTCATTTTTATCTCTTCTATTTTCTTCCATTCTCTTTAAAATCACTTCATCCTATTGCTGATTACTTTCTTTCATTTCCTTAAATATTTGCAAACACTGGGCTGAAATCATATTCTCTATTCTTTGGGTTTCTTTAGTTGACTGTTGATCTTATTTTTTATTTTATTTCTCCATTTTTTTTCAATTTTGCTCTTGTTAGCATGCAAAAAAACCCACAATGTTAAATTACTTTTACATACAAATAATAGAAATATGAAACTTTTAAAATAATATCTCCTAACATTAACATCATGTCCTCCTACATGCAACCTTTTACTATTAACTAATACTACTTATATTATCACATCTAATCTGTTTTTCTTAGAATCTCACTGTCTCAATATTTTACTTTTCTAATTTATTTCCTCATCCTTTATTCTCTATTTCTATCTTATTCATGTATATGTGACTGATTTACCTATTCACTATTAAAATTTCTTTTTCCTTTTAAGTACATCTGCATATATAAAATGACATTCATAGAACAAACCATTTATCAAAACCACTTCCAAAAGATCTCATAGCAAAAGAGCGAGCAATGACAGCATGAAAATCAGAAAGAGTACCTCAATTTAGACAATATAAGCTATCTAAAATAAAAATAATGCAAAAATTTGTGTAAAGTCTCACTCCTTTAAGTCTTAGAGGTTGGTAAACAGAAAACTTTAAAATTATGCCTGGCTCCTTTACTTTAAGAATTAAAGACTGGATTCATAGTAGAGAATTATATTAACTATCCATGAAAAACAAATGGAAATATCAAAACTTAAAAGTGGGTTGGTGTAATGTTGGAATAAAATACTCCATGGAATTGCATGAAAACATAACCAGTACCGAAAATATATCTAAACAAATTCCAACAGTTAAAAGCTCAATCCAATTTCCAAAAATCTTACTTTGATTTTCTTTTCAACTTTACATATGACCTCCTTTTAAATATACAATAATATCACTATTTTTATAATTTATAATCAATTATAATTATCATCTATCCTTTTGTCACATATTTCACAGAAATATAATTTTTTAAAATTAATTGTGCATCAGTTCTCAAGTGTAATTATATTTAAGCTTCAAGTTATGAGGCCCAATTGTATACTGACTACCAGAACTTATTCATCATCAGGACCACAAATGGGTCACCATTTGTAATGGTACAAAATGAAAAAAAGATAACATGATGAAATTATATATTAATAAGCTATAATAATGTTACAAAGTACAAATTACTATTATCACCAGAAATTATACTAATAAGATACATTACCAATCAACAGCCATCCCTTTTAACTGAATTTAAGTGAGATTTAATAGTTAATGCCAAACTTAGGGCATGATATAAAACAATCTCATAAAAAATAATGTCAGAATACTGAAATAGGCTGGACAACATGAATGCTTAGGCCATAAGGTACATGAAAGTACAGGCCCATTACAATCTAAAAAAAATAGTGCAGGTAAATGGACTTTAAAGGTGGATAATTTTGCACCATCCAGAGAAATATCTGGATATCAAAACATAAACCCCCACTTATAAATAACTTAACCATTATTGTTCTAAACTAGCTCAGAAGGTAAGGATCCTAAGGATTATAAATACAAAATAGATAAACAGTTATACTTAATCTATTTTAATTTAAATAGGTTTACTGGGATGAGTCATTTCAGACTACTAAAACTATCCTCACTCAACTCTTCACAGCTGGTCTGCATCTGTTTTCTCCAATAGCTATACCAATAATAATTGCTACTGTTTCCTTCAACAATTGAATCAAGAAAGACTTATACTGCTGATTTCTTCAACAGCTTAACCAAGAATTACTGCTCTATAACACTAATACTGATTTATCCTATTCCAAATTTTTTTGGAACAATCCTGCATCCATCCTATTGCATCTTGTCTTTTACATGACCAAATTAAACACTGAACAATTGTGTCTATTTTAACAAAAAGATTGTTTAGTTATTTCCCTTCTTTTTTTGTAATTAAAAAAGTCCTTTGTACTTGTTTTTATTTTATGTCAAAAATATGATAACTTTTTAATTAACATGATTTAATAAACACTACATGTTTTGGAAAAAGAGAGAAAGAGAAAACAACTCTAATTAATTAAAACAAAATTTAACAAAAATGTTAAATCTTATTTTTTTATTCTAAGTTAAATTAAAACTTTACTTATTTACTTTAATATTTTTTTAAACAAAAAAAAAGTAAATAATTAAAATCAATGAAAAGAGTGAATAAAAAAATATTTATTTGATTTTATACTTCTCTCTCTCCTTTCACATGATTATTAAAAAATGTTTTGATATTATAGTATCATCATTTAAGAAATGTAAAATTTTAAATAAATTAATGCTTGATATTATAAAAAAAACATGTGGGAAAATTAAATCACTCATTTTTCATTAATTAGTACATTTTAAAGAAGCTTGTAATATTTGACATGGCCAGAGTTGGTCACTGTCTACAATATTACAATACATAAATAATCTCAAAGTATAAAAGTTGATAGCATTATTTAAAATTATATTACAAAATGAAATAAATATTAATCCAATATACTGTAAATAATTAAAATATAAATTATTTCAAATTACCCCTAGTAAGTTATAAAATAATAATAATAAAAACATCAATTACTTATAAATTTAATGGGGTAAAGCAATTAATAAACAAAAAACATATATATATAAAAGAATGAATGGGGGAAATTCTCTAACCTGCTGTTGGAAAGCCTCTCTAGGTGAAATTTTCTTCCCTGAGGCTACTTTACTCTAAAATATTAAAGGAGAGTACCAAGATAATATTAAACACTATTGTGAGAAATCACTAATAAAAGAAGAATTGGACTAGTCTACATTTTTAAAGGTCTGTACTGCTTTTTTAAATAAGATGTAAATAAAATTTAATGCTATTGAAATAAAATAATAAAAAAAAACAAATTAATATGTACAAGTAATAATAGCAAGACAAAAACAAATTATAACTATGGCTAATACAAATAAGTTTGTTTTTTTTTTAGAAAAAAAAAACTATTTTGAAATGAAATAATTTATGCTTAATAAAAATATAATAATAAGCAAGGTTTTGTTTTTATTTGCATGCACTTATACATGCAGAAACAACATATTTTATAAAATTCAAACTAAGGAAAGCATTTTGGAAATGATATATGCTAATGAAAAAAATCATGTTAATTGAAATATTTGTATAAATCTGAATCAATTTATGTTATGATATTAGAACTAGACATATTGTGATGTCACATGCCAAACTATCACACAGTTTCTCTAAACACAATTTTTTAAATATGTTATACAGTAGTGACATCTATCCAAATAAAAAACATGAGTTTGGAAACATGACTGCATTATCATCCACTATCCAAAGACTCACTGCTTTCAAAGGCTGTGAATGGAGGCAGATATCACTATTGAATTAAAATTTATGAAGATTTTAAAAAAAAGCATTCACTGAAGGGAAAATGAGAATTGAGCATAGGAGTGAAGAAGAAAACACAAATGACTTTTCAGACTAGACAAATTGTCATGTGAGATTTTAATGTTAAAATTAAAAAATGAAATGTATGTTTGAATGTATGAGTCACAAAATTCTTTGGAAATAATAATATTAAACAATGATGAACATATGTTACTATAAAACATAAACGATTCAAATATGTCAATATTTAATGGTAGTATTGCAAAAATTGTGTTAATAGAAGCACAAACTCTTAATGATTTCTAAAAATACCTGAATATTTTACAAATGAAACAAAAATTAACCATACTAATAGTTTTCCATTTAATCTTCCTTCTAAGGAATCCTAACATTTATTTCATTCTAAAACATTACAAGCTATCTATAAAAGAAAAAAAATGTTTTCATTTATCATTTCTATTTGACTTACTATGTCCATTGCTGATACTTAGTAGTTTCTTGATATCTTATTTAATAATTAATTAAAAAGTAATTTATAAAAGTAAACAAAAAATATTTTGGCCTTTTAAATGGTATAATTCAAAATAAGGTATATATGTATGTCTATACATATGTATATCATAAGGTATAAACACATCTCACACCTCATTATAAACCACCTCCAAAAATTATATTCCCCCCACTCTTTCTTAAAATTCTCAAGGAAATTATAATTATTCAATAACTTCTCATTTTCTTTTATTCTTTTTAATACATTTATTTCTAAATATCCGTCTCACCACATCTTTACGAGTTTAAATCCTTTTTTTTAGTCATTCAAATCTCAACTTCATAAAAGACTAAGAAAAAAAAAACAGGTCTGTGTCAAGCTTTTATTAAATCATATGAATGGAATGTTTTACATTTCAAAGTAACAGCAAATACAAATTATAAAATTCTTTTCAATCCTCTAATGTATTTGAGACTTACATTGGTTGAAATTCAGTCAAATACATAACTTTTTGTCAAATATAATACTGATAAAATAAACCTATTCATGATACAATCAAAAAATATGAAAATAATCCTAAAATAATTCATAAGCCAGTTCTCCAAAGAATCATTTAAATGAACTTGCAAATAAAGCCTGTTTTATCTTATATCAATGCCAATCTATTCATTGGAGAGTTGGGTTGTGAATTATTGCAATAATATTTAGTACTTGGTTGTTCCATAAATAATTTACATTATTTTTAAAAATTAAAAGTTTTACTAGCAATTTAATGATATAATCACTTTAATACTTTATAACTGTGACATCTGAGATACAATGACAAACAATGGTAAATAGATAGTCAAGAATTACTGTCAATAATAGTACTCATTATCTAGTTATTCCCAATTTGTTTTTAGACAGAGATTAACATACAATATACACAAGTAAATAAAAACCAATTTTGAACATGTTTCAACCACATTCAAGGCACTACCCCATTCTAGAAAAAAAAAACCTTTTTTTTCTGTTTCTTTGAAAATAACTTTATTTACAATAAAAACAAAATAAATTGTAAAATAAGACCATAAATAGAAATAACCAATTTTAAAATTCATACAAAAGATGTCAATCAAATTTTATAAGTACTTATCAACAAAAAAAAAAAAAAGGACAAATAATCACAAATATAATATAGATAATTTCATATAAACAAAAAAAATCATGCATAGCTTACATCAATACAATAAAAGTGATTTATTTTTTTAAATAGAAATAAAAATATTTAAATCAGTATAATACAAACTAATAGGTTATAAAATGGACAGAACATGTAGCAACAATTTGTCATTAACTGATGGTGAGTCAAGTTTTGAGTGCATTAACTGATCTTTAAGATTCTCATCACTCTTGACACTATGGAAATTTTTTAGAAAGACTGGAAAATTCTGAAAAATAATGAAATGATTTTGTAACACTTTATTAATATTTGAAAGACTTATTTCATATCAATGACAGCTGTAATCCATGAGTTTAATCTGCTATACTCATATAACATATGTTATATATGTATCAAATGAAATATGAAAAATAAAATAATTATTACACTACATGGAGTTTGCTACCAATAATTACTACTATTTATTACCTGCAAAATGTTTTGAAAAAACAAATGTAAGGGGCCATGTTTTCAAAATATTCCCTAATTATGTTTAGTCCATATGTTATCGAAAATCAGAATTAAACAAGTGTGATTAATTTGTGGTTGCTTCTAAATAGTTTCAACTGTTATAACAAACCTCTGAATTATAAGACAAAAATATTCATCCATTTATTGGAATTTTATAAATATAAAGAGCCATAAGCTTCATATCCCTTTTTTTTTAAATATATAAATTCTTCCACTGAGATTATTCTTCCATATAAACAAATTCTGTTTCAGATTACTATAATTAATTTCTAGTATAACTTTTTATCATTTTATAAACAACTGACAAATTATTATACACTATTCTCAGGCATAATGCAATTGAATTCTTTTTCTTGGTAAGTGTGAACCAAGATCTTTTGCATGTGAGATAGATATGCAAACTGCTAAATCAGAACTTCAGAAGCTTCAAGGTTACTGTGAATGGATTCACAACTTGACAACCATTAAAAGATAATCAACAAAACAATGAGGATTGTTTACTGAAAATTATTAAGTCATTATTAGATGTGATTATTATGTGATGAGAATATTATAAAACAGCAAGTCTAATGTTTTCAACTACTATGCTTAAATGCTATTCACTTCTCAAGTCCTATTTAGAAGAGTTAATCCAAATCAATGTACAATCTCAAAGATTCTTCTATGACAAAAATGTAAAATAAATCATTATACAAAAACAAATTGCGGATAACTATGGCTAAAATTCTTAATATTTTAAAATAAATGTTGCTAAGGGAAATTAATGAATGTTGATTGAACATTATTTTAAAGAAATTTAAATATTTGTGTATAATAATGTATGAACTTCATTTACAAACATAAAGACCTAAAACTCTTATAAGAATTACAAACTTCTATGACATTAAAGTTAGTTAATATAATGCACCACAAAGACATATGAGTATAATTTCATGGGAAGCAAATTAGTTTAACACCCTTATTCTCATAAGTTATGTTGCAAGAACAGACTACAGAATCCAATGAATAAGAAATTTAGTTTGACATACTTCCAGAATTATCTTGGAAGTCACAGCAATAACTACTACCAAGTAAATATTTTGATTCTTAATATGGATTTACGGATTTGGTGAGAAATTATCTTCCATCATCTAAATTTATAAAGATTTTTTATTTTGAAAAATAGCTGCCTATAACTTTATTTAGTGGAAATCAAACATTCACACAATTATGTTTTTACAAGAAATGATCTTCTAACAAGTAAACTTTTAACAGTTTAAATTTATTACAAGTGTTAATCAAACAAAAAAAATTACATTTTGATTAATAACTTAGTCCTCATTGGAATACTATCTAATATCCACTTGTAATTCAATTGTTACTAATTTTCTTCTTTTCTGAGCCAACATAATATGTGGTAAGATGAAAATACACCCAGAAAAGTTAGATTTTTAATAATATTTAGCTTTATTACTGTCTACCATACTTTTAATATATTTTTATTATATCATATTCATGGCATATAGTAGGTGATTAAATGGTTCATTATATTAATGTTTAAATAACTGTTCATGTATTCAATTTTAATTTAAAATTTAAATAGCCCATTTCTTTGGAATGAGTATACTTGTTTCTTTTTTTTAAATAGAAAAACAGTCACCAGCTATTTTGCACACACTTTTTTAATCTTCTGCTTTCTATCCTCTCTCTCTTTCTCTTTGTGTACACTATCTCTGCTTTTGTTAGCTCAAATCTATGACCAGCTTTCTGTTTGTGGCCTGTGATATGCTTCGTACTAATATTTAAATTTAAATCCAATTATAAAAGTAAATAACATATGCATTACTCCATAAAAAAAATAAGGCAAAGAAAAGGCAAATGAGAGTAAAATTAATTAGCATACTATTAAAATAATGTTAAATGAAATTAATATAAACAATAAAAAATAGAAATTAAATGTATAAAACAAATAATAAGAAATCCTGCTTGATAAATGATAAGAGAGATTTACTAATAAGAAATATTTGCTCAAAACAATTGAAATCAAAAAAGACCAATTAAAAATATCAGAGGAAAAAACAAACTGATTGGTGTCTGAGGAAATAGGTAGTATCAAGAATTAAAACCGGAAATAAGTGAGAGATATAGTGTGTACAGAAAGTGCAACAGAGGGTTTTTTGCTTTTGTGGAATTACTTGCATACTCATTACTAACTTGTTTAACTGTGAATTATTACTACTGATGTTTTGGAGTGGCTGGAGTTAGAAAAAGGCTGAAAGAAACCAGTGAAAAGCTGGCTGGGAAATGAAAAGCTGTCTGGGAAACAACATGTGAATCATGCATCGAGAGAAGTAATCCCAAAAACTGTACTTTTAAAGGTACCAATAGCCATCTAGGGACTAAAGCTGATTGCACAGATTTTATTTTTTATACACCTAATGGGCTCTATAGGAGAAAACACAGAACGAACTATGAGTATATTAATTTGTTAAATTTGTACTCAGACAGACTTGAGTGATAGATTGTTAAAGTCAGAGTTTAACCCAATAGTGGTATATATACATACATACATATATGGTTTTATTTGTTTGTATGCTGAGTGATCAATATTGCTGTTGATATTTTGCAGTGAGGGTCAGTGCTAAATTAATGTTAGTTAGTATTTATAATCCTAATTACTAATACGCTAAAACTAATTGCATTATGGTGAAACTTCTAAGTTTATTAATTAGTAGACTTTTTTTATTATCTATTCTATCTTTTAGACTTAGCACTTTCAGAGCCCTTGCAGCTCCATATTCATAGTCCTTTTCATATTGTTAACTATATACAAATGCATGCAAATCACTTATATCATCCATTTTTTCGAAATCACAAAGCACATGTCCTTTCTGTTTATTGCTCTAGCATCGCTGGTGATGAAACATGCTTCTTTGACCTTCCTCTTGACATCGTTTCTTTCTGTGCATATGATGTCAGCCTTAGAGGGCTCAAATTTGTGGTTGTGTTCTTGCTGTTGGTCAGAAAATACTGAGCTGCCTTCTTTTTTGGTTGTAGCTCTTGTATATACATATTTATGCTGAGCCAGTCTATTGCCCACTGTGGCCCGAGTTTCCCCATAATAAACTGAATCACAACCTGTCTGCAGGCACCCAATTCTATAAACTACATGGGGGGTTACTCATTTTTGTTGGTATCCATATAATATATATGACCCTGTGCTATTGCACATGGCATCTATTAAGTAGTCTATGTACAGAATTTGTGCTATTCTTTTAAAAAAAGAAATAAAATAAAAGTAATAATATTTAACTTGGAAATAGTGCTATCTACTTTGTTTAGCAATACTTTATTTTAATTTAATCACTATTAATGCAAACTACCTAATATTTTATAAATTGAGAAGTTATTTAAAAATAATATTACTATAATAGTTAAGCTAATGCAAGCTGAAGATGTTTAAAAAAAGAAAAACAACTGATATTTAGTTGTATAAACCAGTGGTCTTCAACCCTTGGTCCGCGGACTGGCATCGGGCCACAGAAGTTTTCTGCCAGACCATACTAGACTGGATGAAAAGTTTGTAATAACAAAATAATAAGATTTTAAACTTTTAATTAATATAAACAACTTTTATTTATTTTTTCATCTCATTTTTACCCAATTAAAAAAAAACAGAACAAAAACAAAATCGAATCAGTCATACATAAATTAATTTGTTTTTCTAGTTATCACAGATGTTTATGGGAGGAGGGAGGTAGAATTAAATTTTGTATTATTTTTCTAAAACAATTCAAAATTTTTTTAAAACGTTTTTTATTATACAAACTCCATATATATATAATTTCATCTTGTATATTGAACATTAAATACAGATATTAGATTTATCATAATCATTGTCATGTAATTACACTAGCAGTGATATTTCCCAACATTCAGATGAATAAAATTTTATGCTTGCATGTTTTAACAATGAAATAATAAACATAGCAATGCAGGCACATTAATGAGAATGATTGTTATTGTACTGTTTCTGTAACAGTATGATTGTGCAACTCGAGTGTTCAGCATGTGAAAGTAAGCAGCACCATTACAATACACAGTAACTAGTGTGTTGTTTTGGTCAGTTATAACAATTATGCTCATCTAAGGCTAAGCAGTTTACATCTTTAAGAAAATTTATCCGTAGACTTCTGCCAGTCCGTGAAATCTTATTCTTATTTTTGCCCGTCTGCAGGTGTGAAAAAGTTGAAAACCACTGGTATAAACTATAAGAAATAAAACTAGATAAAATTTAATATTGTCATTATAAGCATTTAAAGTCAGTTATTTAAGTAGTCTATTATAAATTATAACTTTATTAAAATATTTCTGTGTAATAAATATTTAAAAATGTAATTTATTTGCAAGCAAAAGTTATTAAAATTTAGTAAATTAGTTAACATTAAATAAAGTTACTTTAAATACAATAGAACTCCCTTTGAATGTGTGTGTGCATGAGAAATTAAGGTGCATGCAAGCATTTTTAGTTTTTTAAATGTTAGAATAATTACTTTTAAATATCGAATGTTTACAATAGTTAACATAAATTCGGGTAAGAAAAGGTTAAACAATATTTTAATACTTCTAATAAGTTTAAATATATATATAAGGGTTATAATTTTATCTTAGGTAATAATCACAAATAATTATTATTTGGTCTAGTTTTATTATTTTAACTTATTAAATTTTTAATTAATAAGTTTCATTTGATTTTTTTTTTGTTCTTTGTCTGTGACCTTGAATTATCACATGAATTTCATCAGTCCAAAGAAGAAAAAAGATAACAACGGGTATTGTAGTTTGCTTCAAATTCAAAAACTATCTATATGGAACAATGTTGTGTTAAGACCATGATTGATCGACTATACAATAAAAAAATATTTGAAAAGAATGATGGAATCAGGAAAAATGTTATTTATATAATATTAATTTGGGCATCATAGAATAAAAACAAAATATGTTAGAATGATGAATGAAGATACTTTGTATATATATAAACATATTACATAAATAAATAAATGTAGCTTTTCCTTAGAGCCATGGTAATTAGACATTAGGAAAGAGGTCTTGCCATAGCTATTAAGAAATCAAGCAAAATTAATTTACTTCCTTATGCACAGCCAGTACTAGCCCTATCAATGACTTCCTTTTAATTAATAGAAAGGAGAAATTGATTTTAGCGTGGCTCATATTGTGCAGGAAGACAAGTGAAGAAATACTCCAAGTAAACTCAAACACCCACATTCAACTTTAGTAAAGTATAAACTAAAGTAAAACCACAATGTTAACCTCTACACCAAAATATTTCTACAAAGTATAATAAAATAAAATGGTTCCATATTCAACATAGTCATAAATTAAGTTAGCAATTTTTTGTGTGGTCATTACTGATTACATTATTATAATGATTATATTTTAAATCTCGCAAGGATTTATTTCCTTTTGAATATCTTATAGACTTTTTGTTAGTATATAGATATGATTATCTGCATCACAGACTAAATAAAGTTGCTAAATAAAAATTTGAAATGTGATATCAAACACCCTAAAAAACTTTCCTTTCTGAGTATATTTTACTACCAGAAAAGATAGTCTAAATTAGTTTATACTTTTTAATCCATTAAAAATGTTATTTTTAACTTTTACATTAATTGATTTTTCAGTGCCTATATAAAATAATCTTTCCCACTAGTATTGAGAGTTGTATTATATTATCATTATTTTTTATTAAACACTTTTATTTAAATTACAATCTCTGTTGATTCTTGTTTGTTTGTTTTGTAAATACTTTTATTCCAGTTAATATATTTATATATACATTAGAATTTGTTGATATTTGGTAGATTTTATATAAATCATAGCAATGCAATATGACACTAAGATATTTTAGGTAGCTTAGTTAATTTCTTAATCCAGAGAAGTGGGTAGGTGAATTTGAAATATTTTGATATCAAATTTAAAATAAGTTTTTAAAAAAATTTAAAGTTTCCAGAAATGCTCACAAGAAGATAGTATATATATTTTGTTAGGTATTTTGTTTCAATTAAATGCATTTATTGAGGTTAGAATAAAAAATTTAAAATTGAGATTATATATATTAATATTCAGTACAATTTGTTCAAACTTAGTACATTTCTTTTAAAAAAGTGGCAATGCAATATGACACTAAAATATTTTAAATAGCTTAATTAATTTCTTAAATCTAGAGCAGTGGGTGGATGAACAAAACTATATTGTAATAAAAGTTGATTTAATATTTATGATTTTACAGTACTGTTCTATTAGCAAGGCCCAGCTGCTTGATGGCATTATTTCTATGCAAAAGCATAAAATTATGCTTTTACGTGACCGCTCACTCAACTTATGATCTGCTTTGTGTATGCAGATTATCCTAATGCTCATAGTCCAAGTTCATTACAGTATCGTGTGAGTGGCTGGACTTCAGCCTGTGACAACTCTTCAAATATGTACGGCAATGTAATTAGCTTACATCTCACCTGATGTACCATTAGCTACTAACAATTGTAACCCATTGTCATGCTTCCCTACTCAACATGGACGCTTAAAAAAATTCGGAAAGAGCAGTGCCAAACACGATTTCGCCAAACTCACACAAAAACTCATGTTCACATAAGAACATGTACAAGACAAATAAAATGGCTGATTGCAAAACCGAGACTTTAAAATTGTAACAACTGGCTTCTACAGAAGCTGGCCCAGTGGTGTTTTTACAGAACAACAACATATTCCTACATGGCAAAAGATGCTTGTATAGTGAAACTATGAGACAAGATTTCCAAAACCATCTCACAATTAAGATGGCAGTCCTGTTCCTGTCAGAGAAAGTGCTATCTTTGAAAGTAGACCTGGTTCAATGGCTCCAGGAGCCATGACAAACTGACCCTAGAGTGAAGACATTAATAATTTCTCTTTGACATTTATTCTTAAAAAGTTTTTAAAATATTTGATTAATTTTCAAGTCTCACATTGCTAATTTTATTTTTATAAAGCTATAATTCAATAAATATAAGAGAATATTTTATTGCCTAATTCCTTGTTCTGGCTCCTTACCAAGAATTTTGTAATCACCCGTAGTATAATTTATATATATATAATAGGCATTATACGTTTTCTGTGTGAAAGCAAGTGCAATAACTAAGAAATAGATTGCTCTCATCCACAGATAGCCCTTGTTGAAGTTTATCGTTGCTTGTTATCTTCTTTATTCTAACAACTCAATCTAACGAGCCCTTATAGCATTATGGTGGACCTTATTTAGAATATATGTTAAACATACAATAACATATCAATTTAAAATAGATAATAACAAGGTGTTTTAATAAAATAGTCTACCTTGTATTACTAGCAAATGGCATACAAGTTAATTATTCATGCATTTTGATAAAAAAACATCAATATTATTTTCTACGGTGGAAATAATTCTAGTTAGTGGGTAATCTGAATAACAATTATCAAGAATTAGTAAATTTAAATAAATATCAATGATAAATAAACATTTGAAAGTAAATCTAATTTCTTTCTGCATTCTACAACTTTTACATTAATCTTAATCAGCACAATTTTTTTTTTTTTTACTAAAGAAAACTGTCAAATATAGTTGCTAATTATTATTTTAAATATATGATTTGATAAATTTATGTTAATAAATACCTTCTCTACTAATAATCATTAGTTAAAAAAAATAAACATTATATTTCTATGTTTTTAACTTGAAATAAAATGTGGGGGAAGAAGAGGTCCAGAAATTAATCAAGTTAATCCCTATTTTTACAACAATGAATTGACATAATTAATTTCTGGACCCTTACACTTTGATTTCAAGTTAAATATAAAACTGTCAATTGTGATTGAAAATATAGTAAATAACAGCATTCGTTATAAATATTTTATATCCATTATTCATTTTTACAGCAAGTATATCATACTAAGATTAACCTAGTGCTAAATTTAAGAGAAACTAATTATCCATTCATTAAATACTTATTTGTAAACTTTAAAAAAAATCCAAGCTCAATGAAATACACATAATAAAGTTTCATTAATTATTTGTCAGACTATTTCCTTCCATCAACAAATATTATGAACTGAATGTTTTTAGGGTACTAATCGGTTCACTAGGCCAGATAGCTGGTGGTGTTGTTTCTCTTCTAAAAACACAGAAATATGCCATTTCCAAGGCCCAATATTTCTGTGCTTTTACAGAGAAACTTAGGGCCTATAGAACAGTACTGTTCATATTAGCTGCTGCAGGCATATATGGCATTGCACACCAATATTACAGGCCCCGCTAATGTGCTTTGTGATACTATGCAAATACAAAAACTTAACAGATCGTTATCATATGATGTGAGGGTGAAGGGAATTCAAGTGGCCATAACTGTTGTAATATGCATTCTAATTAAAAATCTTACCCCGTACCCGATGTACTATTTGATACTAATAATTGTAAGACCGTTGCCGTGCTTCCCTACAAATTTTGGAAGGTGGGGGAAATTGCAAAAGCTATGGCCAAGCACCTTTTCCAAAAACTCATGTGAATAACCATGTAAATTATGAGACAAATAAAATGTCTGAGGTTGCATGTAGTTTTGGAAATTATTAACTTTGTTTGATCAGTGATGACAAATTATTTGTCAATCCCCCACTCCCCCCAAAAAAACATTAAAATAAGATTATAACTGTTGACTTTTTCAACTTTGTTTTTTTTTTTGTTTTGTTTTTATTTTAAAAAAAATACGACGACTTTTTTTTTTGTTTGACTATACAGCGATTTTTGTTTCGGCTTTATTTGTATACTGCTGCCTATACTAAAACTTTTATTTTTAAAAACAATTTTTATTATTTACTTTTTTTTTTTAAAAAAATTTTTTTGTCTCTATGTTTTGTCTCAGTGATGAGAAATTAGTTCTCCCCACCTCCACCCAAAAAAGATTAAGTAAGATCAAAACTTTACACTTTTTTCAACTTTGGTTTTCTTTTTTAAAAGTTTTTCAAATATGGCGATTTATGTTTTGTCTTGATTTGTATTACGCGATGTTTTTAATTTTGCCATTTTTGAAAATGTACAAATATTTGAATCAAATATTGTATCGTAAATTATTTACAAAAATGTCAAAATATTGGTTAAAAAAATGTCGTATCAAATGTCAAAATATGCCAAAAATGAGTAAAAAAACTCATATCAAATGTCCAAATCTTTTTTAAAAAGGCAGAGAAAATGTAAAAATATTTTAAAATAAGTTGGAATTAAACTGAGAGAGTGCAAATCTCTCAAGCACTTAGCCAATCAGATCACAAATACTGGGACAGAGAATTTAACAAGAAAAGAGCGGTTCCACTCTCTTCTTTACTTGTCTTTGGATATATCCAAGCCAGTCCAAAGTACTTAGATCTGAAAGCGTGAATCTTAAATATCTTCACACTCAACTCACTGAGTTCTAATTATAAACATACAGCGTGAAATCTTTCGATTTACTACGCAGCAGTTTTTTCAATGTTATAACTTGCAGCAATATATGTAAGTTGGACAAATTGGGCAATATATATATTTTAATAAAAATCAGAGAAAATGTAAAAATAATTTCATTAAAAATAGTCGGGCCCAGATCGATATAATTGTGTTTTTAGCAGAGAAACAATGCCACCAAGCGGCTGGCCTAGCATACTGACTAGTACTGTTTTTTAAAAAAAAATTAAATTTTATTTAAATTTTCCAAATACATTCAACTGTTATACCAGCAAACATGTTAGTATTTAGAACATTTCAAGTGATATTCTTCTCTCTTTTTCAGGTGTTTCTGGTCTGAACAGTGAAGTATTAGCATGAATATCAAATCTGAACTTTTATGCTCTTAAATATTGAAATTTTAAGGGAATGCTCAAACCAATTGAGCTATTCTACAAAGTCAACAATCAGTAGAAATTTCATATACATATCAATGATGGACCTCTTGGTTACTCCACTTTTTTACTTAAAAAAAGAAAATTTAATTAATGGCTTTCAGATATTATGTATTATCACATTGGATTGGTTTACAGAGTTATTTGTCACCCAATGTAGTAAGTGCATAAAGCCTGAAAGCTACTAATTAACCTTGTCCTTAAAAAAAAATGGAGAAATCAGGAGGATCCTCATAGATAAGTATGTGAAATTTCTACCGACTGTTGCTTTTGACAGAATAGCTCATTTGATTAAAGTATTAGTTTAAAATTCAGTAAACAAGAATCTAAAGATCCTGGTTTGATTCCCATGCTAGTGTGATCCTGTTTAGACTAGCAATATCTGAAGAATAAAGGAGAATAATACCACTCAAAACATTAATGTTAAATACTAATTGTGTGCTATTATTAAGCACTGAATGTATTTGAAAAGTTTGAATAAAGTTTAAAAATTTTCTAAAGACATTCAATTCTTAATATTAGATGATGTAAGTACTCAAATAAATAATTAAGGCTCATCACAAACTTTCAGACAAACAATAACAAAGTCTCATAATTGTAAAAATATGCAGATCACTTATCATCATTTGAGAACGTTTGTTAAAATTAAAAACTTAATCTGTTTACTTTCCATTCGATTCATTTTAACCTTCTCCTCCAAAAATCATTAAAAATAATCAATAAAAAGTTTTAAATATTTTTATTCATCTCATTCCAATAACATCCAATCAATTAATAATTTACTGTATTATAAAGATTTATGTTATAATTTGTGAAATCAAAGTATCAGTATTTTCAAGTAGATTTTCAGTGATGCAGATGAAATAAAATACACTACAAATAGCATATGAAGGATAAACTAGTTAGATGGTCACAAAAAAATAATGTTATAGTGGTCAGAATTAGAATGATTACATTTATTAAATCCATGCTATTTAATGTTAATCTAATCTCATAATCCAATGGTGATGTATAGTTTTCAATGCTTGGAGTTACCTTTCAATAATATTGCATAAATATTTGTTGGGTAAATGCTATTGAAAAATGTTGACCTCTGATAGCTGCACAAAGTTTTCTAAAAAGTAATCCCAGGATGACTACTCATAAAAAGTAAAAAGTTTAAAACTTTATCCAAAGGTAAATATAATAAAGTAGCAATATGTCATGTAACGATAATCAATCATGTGGCCCTATCATAATCACATGTAGATTTAATGAATGCCAGATCTTGTTGAAAACGATACATTTGTCAATATATTTGCTTTGCTATCTTTTGAACTTAACAATGTGTCACAGTCTAAAAATATAACTCTGCATCTGCTTTCTTTAATTCACCATATAGCAGATGACAGGAATAGCTATTGCTTATTAAATGCTTTTTACAGTAGTTTGTGGTTCCATCATAGCTTAATTATAAATACATCATTTTGATTCAGGTTATTATATGATTACTACAATTTCTTAAAATCAACGCATGTGAATTACCAATTTAATAAATAAATCAGTTGGATTATTATTTAAAACTTGAGTTAATTAAACTATAAATAATCATCACATGATCACATTTCCTATACTAGCACATTAATTGTTGATAAACAGAGCAAAACTCTCCATACAGTATTGCCACCTGTGCTAAACAGAGTAATCAATGGATGCCAGAAGGCTTGTGCATAAAATCCCTATCTAATGCCTACTGATCCAATATCCCCAGGCTAGTTTCTGGCTTGTGGCCTTCGTCAGTGAGGAGCTTTGGATATGAGAGCACTGCATCTAGATCTTAGGATCTAATGCAACCCTCTAGCAACCACCTTTTATCTCTACTTAACTACAAAACTATGAGAATGAAATTGAAAACATAAAAAATATTTTCAATCTAAGCTCAATAGCTTATGTAGTCATATGGGTCTGAACTCAGTTCAGCACCCATACATTTTGGTGTCTTTGGCTCTTTTACAACCATATCCACCACTATCCTATTAGGCAGGATTGGTGTTAAACCATTAAGCATCACATGATCACATTTCCTATACTAGCACATTAATTGTTGATAAACAGAGCAAAACTCTCCATACAGTATTGCCACCTGTGCTAAACAGAGATAAAAGGTGGTTGCTAGAGGGTTGCATTAGATCCTAAAATCTAGATGCAGTGCTCTCAGATCCAAAGCTCCTCACTGACGAAGGCCACAAGCCAGAAACTAGTCTGGGGATATTGGATGAGTAGGCATTAGATAGGGATTTTATGCACAAGCCTTCTGGCATCCATTGATTACTCTGTTTAGCACAGGTGGCAATACTGTATGGAGAGTTTTGCTCTGTTTATCAACAATTAATGTGCTAGTATAGGAAATGTGATCATGTGATGCTTAATGGTTTAACACCAATCCTGCCTAATAGGATAGTGGTGGCTATGGTTGTAAAAGAGCCAAAGACACCAAAATGTATGGGTGCTGAACTGAGTTCAGACCCATATGACTATATAAGCTATTGAGCTTAGATTGAAAATATTTTTTATGTTTTCAATTTCATTCTCATAGTTTTGTAGTTAAGTAGAGATAAAAGGTGGTTGCTAGAGGGTTGCATTAGATCCTAAGATCTAGATGCAGTGCTCTCAGATCCAAAGCTCCTCACTGACGAAGGCCACAAGCCAGAAACTAGTCTGGGGATATTGGATGAGTAGGCATTAGATAGGGATTTTATGCACAAGCCTTCTGGAATCCATTGATTACTCTGTTTAGCACAGGTGGCAATACTGTATGGAGAGTTTTGCTCTATAAATAATCATATGATTATACCAATTAAAGTAGATTCATTAGTAGCTAGGTCAATTTTTCACTGTAAGTCTATACTTGCTATTAAGCATGGTTAACTAAATAATTTCCTGAATATTGTTTGCCCTCACATCTCTTATAACTATGCAAGTATTTGTAAGCTTTAAATTTTTTTTGCATATTATTTACTGTTTACAATGATAATTTTATGTTGGAAATTGGTTTATTGCTATACTGAACAATGTAATTAAAATAAATTACAAAAAAAAGTATTAAGGTACTTAAATATGAAAATTCTAAATATAATACAAACCATATTTCAAAATATCAAACATTCTAGAATCACTTCAAAAAATTATATATAACTCTTTCTTCTTTTTTAAAAAAAAATAACAACTTAGAATTATTATTGTTATATTTTAACATAGTCTTGAATCTTTATATATTAACCAGATTTCATTTATTTTATTTCAAAGAATGAAAGATTAAATGCACAGAACTATTAAATGTGATAGTTTTTGTAGTTAATGTACAAATAATTATATTCTATCTAGATATATAGAAATTATAATCAATTTCATTTCTGTTACAAACATTTCCATTAATATACACAATTATACATATCTATAAAAGTGTTATTTACTTTGTGAAATTCACAATTATTACTGTTTTACTTTTTATATAATTGAGAAGCAAATACTTGAATAAATTCTGGTCAACTAAGAACATAATCCATTTCATTTTATATACATTTTACCATATGCCATAAATACATGTATAACATAATCAATTTTGTATTTAATACAAATGAGGGAATTATTCTTTACTGTTTATTATTTAATTAATTAAGATTTAAAATGGTAGAGTCAATGGAAAAAAATATGAATTAATAATTATCAACAACATTACTAGGAAGTAAATGATATTGACTACATCTTTGGCATTCTAATTTTAATTTGTGGTGAATACAATCATTTCTTTATTAAAAATTATTACAAGTAAAGATAACTAAAATATATTTGATAAGCACCAGAAAAAATTATCTTAATTTTACATACATTTTTAATTCCAAAACATAAGTTTACAAATATTTAAGAAAGAAAAAAATCTTATTTGAAATTAAATTATAACTTATTATAGTGAAACTCTGTACGAACCAATCCCCTGTGTGATGACCAACACACTCATAAACACTAATGATTTGGTGATCATTCCTTTTGCTTCCTTTATTTGGAACTTTTAATTGAGAACACATTAGTGATAAAATTTCTCATTATGTAATACCCAATACTGAAAATACTAAAATAAATTGCATAGTAAGCTCAATTTTTCTTTGTATAGAGAATATTCATATAAAAAATAAAATCCTTTTTGACATTAAAAACATATAATTTACACATAAATTCATTACTTCAAATCAATAGGAATAATAAATATATAATAACATTTTAATAAAATTAAAAACAAACTTTTCGTTTTATTTGTGCCTCTTCTTTTTTTATTTTATATATTTTTTGTTATAAATTTTTAAAGTTTATAATACGTAGATGTCAAATATACTACTCAATTTTGCTTAAAAATACATATGTTAGTGGGAAAAGAGAAAAAAAGTATCAACTACTTACTTTAAATATCAGCCTTATAAAAAAATAGCTCAAAAAATTTGATGTATTCACCATTACTTATGATGGTTCCATGCTACCATTTAAACGTGTTTATATATATATGTCAAAGCATTGATTGGGAAGCGAACCGGGGGCCAGCTGGTTGGAAGGCAGCTACGCTAACCGCTAGGCTACCAACACTTGACCAATTTAAACGTTTTTGAATAACATTTTAGTTAAAGATCGAGAGAAAATATGTATACATATATATCATCTTGTAATATGAATTTTTAATAAGATTAGTTTTCTTTTCAAACTATTTAGACAAAACAAGATATTTTATCACCAATTCATTATAATTTGTTAAGCAGTAAGGCTCAGTAGACCACAATGCAGGATTTAAATAAGGTAACATCAACACATACGTAAAACTAGATAAAATTAGAAATAAAAAATCTTCAGCATGAATTTAATAAAACATCTGTGCTGTTATAAAAGATTGGAAAAATTGAAATTATTCAGTAGAAAGAAGAAAAAAAACGAAAATAAAATAAGCTTGCAAACTTATATAGAGATGATTTTATTAAAAAAAAATATTAAAAAAAATATTTTAAAATAACTAGAAAAAGTAATTTAAATATATTATAATGCAAAAAGAAACAAGAATGATGTGGAAAATATCAATTGAGATTTGAATAGATTGAGAAGCAATAAAAATAGAAAAAACTTCAGTAGAAAACAGTAAAGGTTATGAACAAACAGAAGTGAAGTAAATAATGGATCTTTGAAGTTAATAATACAAGAAGATATAACGAATTAATTTTATACAATAGTTGCTCCCTTAAAAAAATAATCTGGATATTATATTAAACATTTTTATTTAAGAAGTATTTCCAGAGTGCATGCATTTTGTTTTATTCACAGATTTATTTATTTTAAAAAAAAAAGTTTAAATGTAACAAGAAAACATTCTGAAGTTAAAAACAGTGAGGATTGCCAATTCCTCTACAAGCTTTATGATAAATGCTTAGCCAGAGCCAGCACTTAAAATATCTCTGTCAGGAACCTCTCCCCAAACCCCTGACCATGGTTTCGTGCTTTGGCACTCCTCAGAGAGGTGTCAGGGTAGGTTCAGACACTAGATCTAAAAATACCAACCCAAAGCTAAGCACTTAGCTAAAAGTTATCTATTGAGTGAAAAATCTGAAATTTTCAGACATGTACATGTCTTCAAACCCAGCTATCCAACTCAAATAGCTATCCAACTCAAATAGCTATATGGGGCTGATAGATCTTCAGCCATGCCATATAGTAGTAGTCATAGCAATATAAAATTGCATAAGACTTTTTGGCAGAGACTATAAATAGTCAAAATAAAAGTCATAGATCAATTCATAGATCACATGACCCTATCTGTTAAGCTTGTAAGTTATAAACAGTGATGATTGCCAATTCCTCTACAAGCTTTATGATAAATGCTTAGCCAGAGCCAGCACTTAAAATATCTCTGTCAGGAACCTCTCCCCAAACCCCTGACCATGGTTTCGTGCTTTGGCACTCCTCAGAGAGGTGTCAGGGTAGGTTCAGACACTAGATCTAAAAATACCAACCCAAAGCTAAGCACTTAGCTAAAAGTTATCTATTGAGTGGAAAATCTGAAATTTTCAGACATGTACATGTCTTCAAACCCAGCTATCCAACTCAAATAGCTATATGGGGCTGATAGATCTTCAGCCATGCCATATAGTAGTAGTCATAGCAATATAAAATTGCATAAGACTTTTTGGCAGAGACTATAAATAGTCAAAATAAAAGTCATAGATCAATTCATAGATCACATGACCCTATCTGTCTCTGCCAAAAAGTCTTATGCAATTTTATATTGCTATGACTACTACTATATGGCATGGCTGAAGATCTATCAGCCCCATATAGCTATTTGAGAGCTGGGTTTGAAGACATGTACATGTCTGAAAATTTCAGATTTTCCACTCAATAGATAACTTTTAGCTAAGTGCTTAGCTTTGGGTTGGTATTTTTAGATCTAGTGTCTGAACCTACCCTGACACCTCTCTGAGGAGTGCCAAAGCACGAAACCATGGTCAGGGGTTTGGGGAGAGGTTCCTGACAGAGATATTTTAAGTGCTGGCTCTGGCTAAGCATTTATCATAAAGCTTGTAGAGGAATTGGCAATCCTCACTGTTTATAACTTACAAGTTTAACAGATAGGGTCATGTGATCTATGAATTGATCTATGACTTTTATTTTGACTATTTATAGTCTCTGCCAAAAAGTCTTATGCAATTTTATATTGCTATGACTACTACTATATGGCATGGCTGAAGATCTATCAGCCCCATATAGCTATTTGAGTTGGATAGCTGGGTTTGAAGACATGTACATGTCTGAAAATTTCAGATTTTCCACTCAATAGATAACTTTTAGCTAAGTGCTTAGCTTTGGGTTGGTATTTTTAGATCTAGTGTCTGAACCTACCCTGACACCTCTCTGAGGAGTGCCAAAGAACGAAACCATGGTCAGGGGTTTGGGGAGAGGTTCCTGACAGAGATATTTTAAGTGCTGGCTCTGGCTAAGCATTTATCATAAAGCTTGTAGAGGAATTGGCAATCCTCACTGTTTATAACTTACAAGCTTAACAGATAGGGTCATGTGATCTATGAATTGATCTATGACTTTTATTTTGACTATTTATTCTGAAGTTAAATTTGCTAATTTATCTTTTCATTTAAAAACATTTATAATCTTTTAAAATGGAAGAGATTTGATGAAAATAAAGTTGAGTGCTCAAGACTCTCAAGTAATTTTTGTAATAAATTCAGATGAATGAATGAATAATAATAATAATAATAATAATAATAATAATAATAATAATAATAAAAAAACACACACACAATAAAACATGAAGATTTGGAGAATAAAATAAACTAAAAGATACAAAAAAAAAAAAACTATTAGAAAATGTGCGATAAATATTGAAAGAAATAATGGCAGAGAACTGTTTTAAAAAGAATTATTTAAGATGCTCGGAAACATTAGGCTTGCACATAATGTGACTGAGTTTATTCTAAGCAATAAGCTAACAAGAAACATGATTTAAAAAAACTAGATTGAAAAAGGGAATGAGGCAACTGATTTCATAAAAAATCTATTTATACAAAAAAATTGATGATAATATAAAATATACCATTGGCTTAAAAAACAGTTCATTAAAAAATTGTAAACAAGGAATTTTTGTTAAAAAAAACATTTCATAAAAGTATGAATGGCAATATTATTTAAATAATAGTGTGTACCATTAAATAAAAAAAAAAAAATAGAGCCATTCAGTGCAAGCCAGAGTAATCAATGGATACAGGAAGTTTTGGCATAAAATGTCTATTTAGCCCATACTCATTCATCCCTGGACTAGTTTCTAACTTGTGGATTTCATCAGTGAGGAAGGAGCTTTGGATCGAAGAGCACTACATCTAGATCTTAGGATCTAATGCAATCCTCCAGAAGTCACCTTTTACCTTATTACTTAACTATAAAGCTTTGAGTCCAAAATGAAAACACAGTAATGTTTTCAATTCAAGCTCATTAGCTTGTATAGTCTTATAGATCTGAACTCAGTTCTGCATCCATACTTTTTGTAAAATTTGGTTCTTTAATAATCATAGTCACTATAATCCTATTGGCAGGATTGGCATTAAATCACAAAACATCACATGATAACCATTATGTGTACACAAGCTGTTTATACAGAAGCAAAACTCTCCATACAGTAGCATCACTCAGTGCAAGCCAGGGTAATCAATGGATGCAGAAGGTTTGTGCATAAAATCCCTATTTAGGTGCCTACTGTTCCAATATCCCCAGACTAGTATCTAGCTTCTGGCTTTCATCAGTGATGAGCCTTGGATCTGAGAGCATTGTATCTAGATCTTAGTATCTAATGCAACCCTCCAGCAGTGACCTGGAGGAGTGCATTAGATCCTAAGATCTAGATGCAGTGCTTTCATATAAAAGGCTCCTCAAGATGAAAGCCACAAGATAAAGATAAAAAACACAAACCTTACTGCATTCATTGATTACTCTGGCTTGCATTACTGCACGAAGTTTTGTCTCTGTGTAAACAGCTTGTATAAGCATAAAGCATAGTGATCATGTGATATTTAGTGGCTTATATGGAGTATATTAGTATACTAGATAAACAATTATAATGACCATTTACATCAGGGGTATCCAACCTGAATCCAAGATAACTATGAGCGTTGTCCAGTACAAAATCAGAAACTTATTTAAAATATTATATTTTTTGTGATTATGTATTGCAATGTGCCTACAATAAATGTACTTATGTTCTCAAACGTCCTACTAGTTTATATTGCTCTCTTTTCATTTAGTTTTATAATAAAAAAAAACATCAATGATGCTTTATTACTTAGACATGTATTTTTTTTCTATATTAAGAATCACAAACTTAGAACCTCCTTGATGATTTTAAGATTCTCTGAATGGGCTCTTGCATAATTAGGATTATTATTTAAGGACTTTTATGCTTATTTGTGGTAAGCTGATATCATGAAAAATATGTATGGATCTTCTTTTTTAACTTATCAATTTTTTGTTCTGTATTCAAAGTGGTCCAAGACAATGAATACTTCTTTATCCAATGTGGCCAGAGTTGGAAAAAACCTGGTTTATATAAAAAATGTTATAAAAGTAAACAGAATTGCTTCAAAGAAATGGAGCAAAAAAATGTTTTATTAAGTTCATATTATATAGAAACATACATATAAGTATATATTGAAAGAAAAAATTAAGATGACTGAAATCTATTAAAAAAAAAGAAATTAGAAATAAAATTACAGAAAAGTAAATTAATTCAAATAATTCTAGCATAGGCAATATCTCTAAATGCATATGCACAGATCCCAATCCAATTCACCATGATAGATAATTATTTGCAAATCACTGAATTATTCAGTGGCTAGCTTGCAAAGTCATTTTGAAACTGAAACCACAATGATACAAAAGATATCAATTTTATGTTTACCTAGGAAAACTCTTTTCACGATCAGACTGGCAACCCCGTGAGACCGAAAACCGCTTTTTTCCGCATTAAAAAAAGTTTGCAATTTCGACCGCAATAGCGTGAAAACCATATACGTCACAGTTACGCTTTTTTTTCTTTCTCTCCGCCATTTTTCTATCTTTTTGTACGTCTAAAATTTTTTTCTGTGCGATGAAAATTAGATTTTTTATAGCAATTTTTGTAAAGTACATTATTAAAATTTTGTAAATTTTTTTTATCTTTCTAGATTTTATCAACGGATAAAAAAAATATACGGAGAAAAAAATTATTTTCGCCGCTGAACGTAATTTTGATTCTAACGAACTTTTCTGTTGATGTGTTTGATTTTGAGGTTTCGTATTCCCCATTACCCGTAAGTATTCATCATCATCTGATATATAATAATTGCTTGTAATTCCTTTGGGTTATTTATTTTATTTTATTTACTGTTTTTATACATTTCATTGTAGATAAGTTTTTATTCATTTTATAGCATACTTTGCTATTATGGTTTGCTATGTAATAATGCATAATTTAGCTCACCCTTACCCTCATGATATTCCAATAATATAGTAATTATTTTTTACATGCATAACTTAGAATTTACTACGTTTTTATTCATTTCATTGTAGATAACTTTTTATTCATTTTATAGCATACTTTGCAGATAAGTTTTTATTCATTTTATAGCATACTTTGCTATTATGGTTTGCTATGTAATAATGCATAATTTAGCTCACCCTTACCCTCATGATATTCCAATAATGTAGTAATTATTTTTTACATGCATAACTTAGAATTTACTACGTTTTTATTCATTTCATTGTAGATAACTTTTTATTCATTTTATAGCATACTTTGCAGATAACTTTTTATTCATTTTATAGCATACTTTGCTATCATGGTTTCCTATGTAATAATGCATAATTTAGCTCACCCTTACCCTCATGATATTCCAATAATGTAGTAATTATTTTTTACATGCATAACTTAGAATTTACTACATTTTTATTCGTTTCATTATAGATAACTTTTTATTCATTTGATAGCATACTTTGCTATTATGGTTTGCTATGTAATAATGCATAATTTAGCTCACCCTTACCCTCATGATATTCCAATAATATAGTAATTATTTTTTACATGCATAACTTAGAATTTACTACATTTTTATTCATTTCATTGTAGATAACTTTTTATTCATTTTATAGCATACTTTGCAGATAACTTTTTATTCATTTTATAGCATACTTTGCTATCATGGTTTCCTATGTAATAATGCATAATTTAGCTCACCCTTACCCTCATGATATTCCAATAATGTAGTAATTATTTTTTACATGCATAACTTAGAATTTACTACATTTTTATTCGTTTCATTATAGATAACTTTTTATTCATTTGATAGCATACTTTGCTATTATGGTTTCCTATGTAATAATGCATAATTTAGCTCACCCTTACCCTCATGATATTCCAATAATGTAGTAATTATTTTTTACATGCATAACTTAGAATGTACTACGTTTTTATTCATTTCATTGTAGATAACTTTTTATTCATTTTATAGCATACTTTGCAGATAACTTTTTATTCATTTTATAGCATACTTTGCTATCATGGTTTCCTATGTAATAATGCATAATTTAGCCCATGATTTTTCAATAATATAGTAATTATTTTTTATCCCCATAACTTACACTTTACTAAAGTTATTACTGTTATTTTTTTTTTGATCCACACTAAAACCTTGCATTTCTAATCCACACAAAACCTTGCATTTCTAATAGATATCCCACATAGAGGGCCTAGAAAAACAACTGCTTGCAAAAATAGAACATACAGGGTGTCAAGCAGAAAAACGAAATTGAAATGGTCACCTTTTGCCACATTACACCAACAATCTGTAACTCAGGTAGGTCATGTTATATATTATTTTTTTCTGCATTTTATGACGAATGTGATGAAGCTGTCTATGAAATTGTCATTTTAGGCTATACCTTTCAAAATTGAGAGTTTGTGAACCAATGTAAAAATAAAGATTTTAAAAATGTGAAAAATATCATTTTTTTTTTAATTATTTTTTGTGGTAATGACTACTTTATCAGCTTTATAACATTCTTTCATATTTGCACTTTATAAAAATGTATATATATATATATTTATTTATTGTAATAAATTAGACATTTTATTTAAAATTGTAGGTCCTGTAATTTTTTTTTGGGAATTAAAAATGGCCGTTCAGGTCTCTATGGGTTAAACCTGAAAACCAAATATGGATTAAAAATTAAATATAGATTAATTAGTCTTTAAAATAATAGCAGAAATAATAAATTCTTAGAGATTTTTACTGACAAAACTATCAATGCTATAAGTTTTTCATTTTAAATGCCATCCTAAAATTGAATGAGCTTTAAATTAAAAGATTAAACAAAAAAAAAGTGAAAATATTTCCTAATTCATTCATCTATGGGTAATATAGTATAAATATTTGCTCCAAATAATAAATGCAATAATCAGCAAACAAAATTAAGATTAAAATTTTTTAAAATAATTTAAACAAAAGTTTAGATCTAAAATATCACCTCATTTATAATAATAATAAAAAATTAAGCAAGTTAAACGATTAGGCCACAATTTTAAAATGGCATGTCACTTGATAAATGAGCTAACAGGTGAAGTTTAACTATGCCAATAGAATAGTAGAAATTCTTAAGCATTTTAGAATAACAAAGCAAACATCTGTTCATGTAATGAAAAAATAAAAGAAATAGACAATATATAACTACTACAATTTATATTTGCAAAAATAAAACAACCAGCTTCTATGGAGAATTTGACTTCTTTGTGTGTATATAACCAGCTCTCATAGAAAAATTATACAATCTATCAATGAAAAAGCTTTCACTAGCAAAAAATTAAAACATTTATATATTCCATCAAATAATATTGTGAAATTAGATATGGATCCTAAAAAATATTTTAGTAGTTATCAATATTATTTAGCAACAATAAAAAATCGACTTTAATTTGCATTCTGGTAGTTGACTTAGGATAAATATGTAAGGTTTATGTTGTACCTGCAGTCACAGTTATGATGAAATGATTGATTGCATAACATCTCACACATGATAATTTTGTGCTGGAATATTAGTGATTTATTTGATAAAATTAAAATGACTTCAACAGGTTAATTCATGATTTCTATATACAGATACTATCTTGTTGTTTAATGGTTCTCTCTATATGATTCTGTGATACAGTAGTTTGGATATATGACTGCTCGCAATCAGTCAGAATTCACTCCACAAATAACATACATTCTTTTTATTCATTTCAATGCTTTTTATCTTCAATATTATTAATTTATTTCAATTGGGTGGTAAACCACATATTACATTAGCATTTCTTGCTTTTCATAATGAAATTCAGTATTATATTAAATATAAACATATAATATTCCTTCTAAACATATTATTTACAAAACAATTACTCCTTTAAGGTCTAAAGTTATAGTCAATTCTTTGAATTTTGTAAATTTATATTGTAATAGACACTAATCAGGATTAACAAAATGTTACAGATGAGAAAAATGAAAATATTTTCTTGTCTTGACGTGCAAAATTGATCATACTTCACATTATATCATTTAAAAATAAATATGAGGTACAATGAGGTGATTTTCTAACTCAACCCCCCAAAAAGCTACTTCATGATTTTGTCTTATTTTGGTTTTCCAAATAATTCAGAAAATAAAACTAAATGGTGCCATCTTTTAGCATTTAAAAAGATTGATGCCATTTTACTATGTACTCTCCTACTAATCCCAGATCCAGGCTTAATGTGAAAGCTTGGATTCAGACAACTATTAAAATACAATACTAATTCAGATTCAAAAGTAAATTAATATTAAAATTAAAAATAATTAATTGCACAACTCTCCCTCCCAATAATATAAAAATCCTATAATGCCACATATATAAATATATAATTAGCAGAAAGGTCCTAAAATCAGTACTCACATACATATCTTGGTTGCTTATTCTTCAAATGGAAGTATTAAATTCTTATAATTAAATTAATATCCTGGATATTCCAAATATACCTAAGCCCTACTAACCATATTTTCTCCTATAAAAGATATAATATTCAGAAGGAGTTTCAAGACAAAACTGTGTAAAAAAAAACATTCTAAATCATTTTATAATTTAGATTTTATATATCAGGAAATTTAATAATTTGTAATATTAAAAATATTTTGCATTAAGCAAAAAAATATATAATTCCAAATATGCTGTAAGTCTTTATTTCATATTAAAAATATTTTTTACTGTTTTACTTTTCAATCATTTTAGTACATCAATATGTCATTTATTCCCATCTTGTCCCTAACATGATTAATAGTTGCAAAACTAATCTCTCCAAATGTTAGTTTCTTATTGCTTGCAAGTTGTAATTTACTATAAATCCAATATATGATGGCAGATCAGTTTTCTGTGATAACATGTTTCATTCAATTTCTAGCTATAGAAGTTAAAATTATGGTACATAACAGAGTTTTTGACTAGAATATTCCAACTGCATATTCACTTCTCAAATATCTAAATTTAAATCAATGCCACAATTTTAATTCATTTTATTCTATTACAGTATTTTCTTATATTATAAAATAGTTTAAACTTATTATTAATAATCTTAAGTTATAGAAAAAGGAATTAGATGAGGATGCTGCGTGTTACCTTAGCTTTTTAATATTTATTTAGAAGATATGACAGAGAATTATGAAGGAGTTTATAATGGAATAGAATAATAAAATGTGTAAGATTTGCAAATGATATGGTTTTTATAGCTGAGGATGAAAAGAATCTTCAGAATATGTTGAATAAATTGGAGGAAGAATGTATGAAGTACAGAATAAAGATTAATGTTGGAAAAACCAAGTATTTATTATGAATAAAAAGAATACAACAGTTGAATGGATACTTGGGTAATTAGTTGAATGAGGATAAAAAAAAACTGATGATAAAATTAAAAGGATAGCAAATGAGGTATTTACTAAGAAAAATAAAATATTTTGTGCATCTCTGCAAAGAGAATTAAGAAAAAGATTAATTAAGTACTATGTGTGAAGGGTATTAATGTATGGTTATGAAACATGGATAATGAATAAAAGAATTAAAAACACATTAGAGGCCTTTAAGGTGTTGATGTGAAGAAGAATAAGGAAAATTAGATGGATGAATAAAATGGCAAAGGAGTACATTATGAAAAGAATAAATCAAAAGAGATTTGATTAAGGAAATTAGAGATAAAAAGAGAAATTAGATTAGACATGTACTAAAAAAAAAGAATAGCTTAATGAAAGATATTTTCGAATGGTGAATGAAAACAAGAAAGAAAGGACAGAGAAGATTGATTTTGCTAACTGATATAAAAAAATAGGTAAAGATATGCGGAATTGAAGATTTGAATAATGAACAAAAAATGGAGAAATGGATGAGTTGGATGTGTGTTTGCTCTCTGGACCTGCCTAGAGACATAGCATTGCATTATTGATCAATCTTAAACTTATTTTTTTTCTTATGATATTTGTCCAGCTTTATATTAGACTACCTAGGATAAATATTACTGTCATTAGAAATGAAAACATTTTTTAGACCACATATGCCATTCATGCAGAAACTAGCATTGTCTAATATATTCAGGCATAAATTTAATAAATATGAAATATTTAAGGTGCTACGAAAATATATAAAAACAAATATTTTTAATGGTAAAATTTTAAATATTCATTACAATTTTAGAAGCATACTTTGGTATTGAAATAGATATTTTTAATTAAATGATGTATCATGAAATGAATGACCCCATTATAACAGATACATAGTGAATTTTTGTGCTGGAATTCTGGATATTTATTCTGATTATAGTTTTTAGTTATAAATTTTCTCTTGACAATTTTTCTCTTACTAACATTTCCTTCTTCATATAGAAATATTTATTTATATTATTACATTTTAAATTACTTTTATGACATAATGTATAGTCTCTAAATAAATATTTAATGTTGATTTAATGATTTACTTGAATTGTTTTTATCATATAATAGTTTGTGATCCTAATTATTTTTTGTATAATATGCCTAGATTTAGAGATAACCAATTATTCACAAACATTATTGTAGATGATTGTTTAAATTAGATGGTATAAACTAATAATGTATTTTAAATACAATTTTTCCATATTTTTATTACCACCTTGGAAATTATAGAGTATAAAAATCTATTCTTTACTAACAATCTCCCTTTTATGAAGGATACAAACTGTTTTACAATAACTTCAATGATTTAAAAAAACCATTAGACTACAAGTTCATTTAATTAGAGAGTGAATGAAATTGAAAAATTAATTCGTAAACTTTCTACATGAAAAGAAAAATATTACAAAAGAAAAATCTTTAAAAAGCAGTTTTGTATAAATAATAAATGGGTCACAGACAACCAGTCATTTCATTTACTATGTCAATGCAAATCATATATAAATACTGGAAGATGGCTGTTGCAGCATAATGCAAAAGAAGATACGAAAATTGTAATATATGTTCAAAATTTTATCATTATTAATACTTAGTTTTAAGCATGTATGTGTAAATATATATGAATGCATGATACATATAGCATATTCAGACATATATCCTTAAGATGTTTTGTGAATTGTATATATATTAATCAAAATGTAAATTATAACTACACAAGATCAATCTACCACAATCTCACCACTCAAAATCAATCTGATCCAGTCTCTTAATTCACCTATGTTTGCACCCTTGTATACATTGTTGAATTTTGTTTGTTTGTTTTGTAATTACAAATAGTTTAACACTGTATATGTACTAAAAAAATTTTTTAATGATTTATTATTACTATAAAAGATTACAAAATGCAGCCTTACCCCATTACATTCTCTTTGTCAAACTATTATAGTGTGAATCTTTTTCTCTTTTTTTTAAATACATCACATAAAAAAATTTCCATTTGTGAATGTAATGTTAAAACAAAGCAATTAAATGAAAGCAATAAAAAACAATAAAATAAAGTTTTACACAAATATACATTCTGTCTAGTAAATATGTCTAATTATTATTATTATTTTTATATGAGCTTTAATTTTTTTATACCTATGATGGTATAAAAAATATAATAATATAAAAATATGTAGTCTTATTATATTATATATAAGGAATATATATATATATTAAAACAATTTAAAATTTTTTGTCTCTTTATAAATTTCTAATATGTAAGAAAATATTTTTTAATGTATAATAAAGATATGATATAGCTATTATTAATTAATATGAATTAAATGCTAAAAGGCAATTGCCATTTTAATTCTATTCTTACTAAAATAACATGTCAATTAGAAATTACAGTATTACATATAGAAACTCTAAATCAATAATTTGAAATAAAAATTAAAAAGTGTTTAGATTTTAAAAAATTGTACATGTATTTTGCAAATACAATAAATCTATAAAAATATTATACAAAACCACAATTTTTTTCCTAAAAATAAAACAAAAAGAATGCATGTGCTTGTAAATGATAGTAGCACTTTAGAAACAAACATCTGATTTTTAGGTACAAGTATCACGTTGACTTCAAATCTACACACTCTCAAATTATACGATACTGCAGACTCAATAGCGATCACTTGTAGAGTAAGAACAGGGCACTTGAACCAAGTTTGAATTGTGAGAAATGAGCATAACACACTACAGGTCAATATAGGATGCCTCAGAAATGGTATATTGAACTGTTTTTGAGTGGCAACCAGTGCCATCCAGCGCCATGTACAATCGTTGATACTTGTACCGATTTTTATTTAATAGTTAAAATTAAAAATTATTTAACTTATTAATAGATTTATTTTTGTCACTTCATAAATTATTTTACATTTTTTATATAAAATATTCTAAATGTTATGCAAATTAATAAATAGAACTATATTAATTTTTTTACTAAATTGTATTATTGATATTGTTAAAAATAATTTATTAATTAATAATAATAAAAGAGTCTATTATGACTGTAACCATCTGAAAATATTTATTTTTTGCTTGCACAAAAGTGTGATTAAAGGTTGATTTTTTTTTTTTAATAAAGAAGTACAAAAATTATGTATAATATTTAATAAATTAATTTGCTTTATATATATATATTTTGCAATGTTCAAATTTTATTAATTATTTTGATGTTTTGATTGACCAAATTACAGGAGAAAAAAAAATCTTTGAAAAAAATTGTTGACCAATCAAAATTATCAGAATAATTAATAAAATTTGAACATTACAAAAAATAAGTTGATTTACTAAATATTGAAAAATATATATAATATGCTAACAAAAAGAAAAATAATTTTGTATAAGTTGAAATTTTTACAAAATCCATTAAAATGTTATTGTTTTGATTTATTTTTTTAAATGAATATTATAAGCATTTTATTTTAAAAATAACAACTCAAAATTGTAAATTAAAAATTATTTTTGTAAACACAATCAAATGATTTATTTTGTCATTTAGTTATTTTACTTGAGATATGTTAAATTTTAATAATATTGTTTTTATAAAGAACTTTTTAAAAAAAAAATAAATAATAATAATGTACTGTATGCTGAATAGACTTTTAAAAATAATAACTAATTAAAATGTCTTCTTGTGAAATAATAAAAAGAGTTTAATTTTTTTTTTTACTGCAAACATTTCACTTCACAGACATATTTTAAAACTAATTACATTTGACAAAAAGGGGTAAGGCTGTACAATATTTTTTTATTATTTATTCTACAAAAAAATTAATTAATGTATTCATATATTCAAACTGACCTGCTGTTTTTCTCGAGGTGAGATGTCATCATCATCTGAAGAACTTCCAGTATAAGAAGCTAAAAAAATATAATAAAAATAATAAGTAATAACTTGTAGATTTATGACTTTACGCTTGTCCAAATTGTGATAATATTATCATAATAAGAATAATAATAAAAAACCACTAAATATAGAAGTTTTCAATTTCATTAAACTATTTATTCTTTATTTACTATGGTCAAAATAAAATGCATATTCATATATGTAAGAACTTAAAATGTTCCTTTATAGAAATCTACTATTACCATTATTGCTCTTACTACTATTAGTATTATTGCTATTGCTACTACTACTACTACTACTACTATTATTATTAGGTATCATAAAATTGATGTCATTTCTTAATAATAATAATATACACAATATTTTTTAAATATAATCCATCATTAGTTTCTTGTTTTAGGCAAGTCAAAGGCACATTCATTATTATAATGATGAAGACCATCCACACAATTTCAGGTCATTCTCATCTTTTTACCACAGTTGTTTCTCCTAGCATTATACACTTTACCCCAAAAATAAATTGTCTTATGATATAATCAAAATAAGATAACTACAATCTAGATTATTTTTGCCTCAAGATTTCAAGTCTAATCTAATCAAAAGAATTACTGCAAATACATAAAAAAAAATTCATGACATTTCTGAAAAATCATTAGTTATTAATTAATTATTTTAACATTTACCAGTATTTTTAAAATTAAAATATTTACTCAATGAAATAAAAGCATAAACATTCCTTAAAAGATAATAGCAGAATTTCTAGAAAATTTACATAATCAATTTTGAAAACAAGCATTTTATAGTGAAACTAGAAAAGATCTGTCTTCTCAAAAATGTTACATTTTTTATTAAATATGAACATTCTTAAGCATAATATTTTCAAATGTTTAATTATAGAACTAGATTTTAGAGTGAACTTTTTTTCTTTGAAAAGACTTTTATTTATTTATGATTAATTAAAAAAAAATAAACAAATAAAATTAAATATTGATATTTAGAATGGAAACTGAAATTAAATTCTTGTTCATATATGCTTTAGTAAACACAAATAACTCAAAATTTGATCACAAATATTTGTACACATGATGAAACTATAAAAAAATAAAGACAATGTTTTCTATTAGTGATTCCTTACTGCATATTCATAAGACCATATTGCATGGTGGGCACAATTTAGTATTTCAAGGAAAATACTTAGTGGAATAAAATTATAATAATGCCCAAAATATAAAAACAAATATATCTGTCAATTTTTTTTATAGAAATATATTTGACAATATTAAAAATTAATACTAAGATATAATCAAGTTTACTTATACAAAATATTATTCTTAAATTAATAATCAATGTAACTTTCAACATTATATGTCATCAGATGATTCCTCATAATTAAAAAAGTAGAATGATGGAAAAATTGTTTTATCATTTTATTAAAAATAATGTTGTTGAGAGCATTTCAGTTAAGCCTAGCCATAATGAGCACATGCAAAAGTGTTGATGGTAACCATGGTGTCCACACCATACAGAGTATTGGGAACTATTTTACAGATTTATCATTGGGATAAAAATAGAGAGGCAATTTAATTAAAAACTAATACAGCAAAAGAAAAAATAAGAATGTTTCATTAATTATACTTTTATTTTTCATTCTGAAATTATTTTCAAAGAGTACATTTTATAACAAACTCAAACTGCTTCAGAACAAAAATTATGTATTAATATAAAGATTTTTATTTTAGTTTAAAAACTATATGTGTATATGTTTGTTAGTGAAGAAAAGCTCATTAAATTAAAGTGAATTAACAAATTTATATATACATATATTTACATGGTCTTTTTTTAAAATTAAACTTCATATAACTTCTTCATAATATTGTAATATTTTTGTTTAAAAAAAACAAGAGTTTTGGATTTACTATTGTAGGAAAAACCCCTTTCAAATTAAACTACAACAAAAATTATTAATAATTTCATATTGAATTAACAAATTGATATCCTGACATTTTCTTGGATGTTCAAAAGTTTTCATTGCAAAAAAAAATTTCTAAAAGTTAAAACATAATAAAATCTTAATTTTTATTTTTAAAAAATAATGTAAAATCTCATCAAAGTAGATGCTTTTTAAACAAATTTCATTTGATATATATATATATATATATATATATATATATATATATATATATATATATAGTGTGTGTGTGTGTGTGTGTGTGTGTGTGTGTCAGACATTCATTTGTTTAATACCTTGGATTTTTTTCTCATATTCCAGTTTAAAAACACTAAAACTATGAACTGTGCTGTATCCAAAGTACATTCTTCAATTATATGCTATCAAAAAAATGTAAGTAAACACTAAAAAAACGCATTAAAACTCACAAATTTAATATATTTTACAATACTTGAGCAGCCATTTTTCATTTCTGAGCACTGCACATGATTATGTTTATAAAAATAAAACTTGTAAATAAATTTCAAATTACACCAGTGACATTTTCCCACTTCAAATTTCTGTAAACAATCTTGTTCATTAATATAAATATCTTTGGTTTATGTTGAAAGCACATATATTTTATTCTTCCTTATTATCCTTTCTGAATTTTGATGTGCACTATTTAGTCTAATAAAATATTTTTTTAAGCATATTGCTAAAAGTTTTCCAAAAATTTTAAACAAACTTAAAGTTAATACTAACTAAAACATCAAAACAATTAGAGAGATTATAATATCTTGATAAAGAATCTAGTCTATTATGCTTCTATACGAGGGAAAAAAATATTGAAAAAAAAATCATCCAGAAAATGTTCGATTTTGATGAAAGTCAAATATTTAATTATTTGCTTTATTTAAAGAATAAAAATACATTACACTAAGTTTTTTTTTCATAAAACAAATGAATGAACACACACTCAACAGAATGTATATAAATGTGTCCGTCAACTTATTATTAATAACTATTATTCTTTTAAAAATTTTGTTTATACTATAATCTTAGTTTATATATGCTTATTATATATATATATATATATATATATATATAAAGTCTGTTATATATATATATATTTATAAAACTAATAAATATAATAGTAAACTATTAAATACAATCTTTCAATCCACTTTTCTATTAATTCCTTAACCCTCCTCAACTGCTGTTAAATTCAAAAAACGAAATGGAAGCAAATATCATCAACTCAAATCCCATGAATCCCAAATTTTAATGTTAGCAGCTTGTCAATTAATTATATTCGTTTTATTTCTATTTATTAAAATTGCTTCCTTAATTTTTCTTCTATTATGGCTTCTCTTTTCATGAAGAATCTTAACCCTTTCAATATCAATGGACATTTTATTTGTATTATAATGAACATTTTATTTGTAGTAAATATATATGCATGTTGAAAAATATTGTAAACTTATAGTTGTTTAAACAACACACATTCTATTCTAATTAGTTTATCAATGAAACATGAGATATAATGCACTATGTATAATGTATGCAAAAACCTAGTGTATATCATGATTCCCCTGTAATAAGCATATTTTAATTTAAATAATAGATTAGAAAAAAAATAGATTTGAAAAATAAATAAATATGCATTTATTCTCTACATCTACATTTTCAATAACTGCAGTTTCACTAATCAGCATTTTGGGCAAAAATAAAAATATATATATTTTTAAATTTTTTAGTTCATAGTACAATTATTTGGTGATTGTAAAACAACATAATCAAATGGTTGAGGTAATATTTTTCAGATAAGTAAAATAGCTTGAATTTTTGTATATCATTTTATATTTTATCAGTAATTTTCATCACAAAAAGAAAAATAATATAAATTAATGGGTTTTATTTGTACATTTTGGGGGAAAAAAACAACATTTTAATGAGTAAAATTTTTAAAAATATGTATATTGCATACAATCATAAAGAAAGGAGGAGACAAAATTTCTTACTTTTAGACCATTTTATTTTATTTTTAAAAAAGAGAGATAAAATTTACTATAACTATAAAAAAAAAAAAGACCAAGTCGAACATGAAAAAGATACAAATGATCCTTGGCTTATATCATATTTCTAAGTATTGGATAATTTTACTTTTACTTTTAAAAGAAAAAGAATAAAATAATTTAATTTGTGACCACTTTATTTGTTCATTTAAAAGAAAACAGGGAAAAATATAACTTACTTAGTTTTATATAATTTAATTTGTCCTTTGAAAAAAAAAAAGGATATATTCTTTCTTTTGTTAACAAAAGGTTTTCTTTTTCCTTTTTTTTTAAAAAAAAATACAAATAAATATATTAATTATAGTTTTTTTTTTTTTTTGTGGTTGTTTTTACTGATGCCTCAATGAGCATAATTTCGAAATAAAATTATACCTAAATGTGGGTACATACTGCTTATACATATTGAAAATGTCCATACTATATATGTAATTATGTTAAGTTCAGTATATGACCAAAGGTTAGAACAAGTAATGTTAGCATAGAAGTTTTATTTTACTGTATTATTTTCATTATTTATTGTTGTTTTCATAAATAAAATTTAAGACAACTTCAATAAAGATCTAGCTCTATATATATGTAATATAGTGAGCATACTAATAGCTCAAGCAATGTCACGCTATATAAGACTTGCTTTATTAATTATACACACATATATGTATTACACAAATGAACTTTATGGGTGCATATATTTTAGTATGTATCTATTCAATTGATGTCTGAATGGCATTTTTATTTAATTAAAAATTATTATACTTCATGTAATATTTGGTGGAGATTATAAAAAAAATTAATATGGTTCAAATATTTTCTTAACTGATTGTAGTGATCAGTTTGAAAGCAGAAGAGTAAACTTTAAGTTTAAGTTCTATAAAGACATATATATATATTGTGCCCTTTTTATTGGTATACCCCATTATAAAACAAATTGGAAATAAACTTTAACATGCATAATTTTAAATTTTATAAAATCAAAAAAATATTCACTTATTAAACTATGAAAGATAAGTTATTTTAATTATCCTAGAATTTGAACTTGGATTTAATTAATTTAAAATAGTATAAAGACTAAATCTTGTTAAAATATTTATTTTTCAAAGATATATAAATAATAAAACATTAAACTATAAGTAATAATATTTCTTAATAAATAATCATTTGATAATACTTAAAATGATAAGGGTGTTCAAGCCTAATTTGATAAACGAAAATATGCATTACATAAATGAATAATTAGATCTGGTCATATTTGGGATTTGGTGAAATCTTAAGTTAATTTCTAAAATAAACGATTAATATTCATTTTCCAAATTTTATCATCAAAAGTTCATAGGATTAATTTCAAATTTAATCAGTAAAAACAAAATATAATAAAAATGATTTAAATTGTATTTTATTCACTTCCTAAAAAAATTGTTGTTTTTTTTATTGTAAATATTTTGAAGAAATAATAGTTGTTTTAAAAAATAGTTAAAACTACATGCAACTGGCGAGTGAGAGAATCAACCAATGAGAAATCACCAATGAGAATAGATTAAGAGCAGGCAGACTATAATTGTTGAAAAAGAAAAAATCGAAGGAAAAGTGTTTAGTCAAAAAAAAAAATTTAGGAATCAAAAATAAAAAACAAGTAACTGTGTTTGTTTTATTAAAAAAGTTTATTGAAACCTTTTAAATATTATTATTTTTTAAAGACAAGTAATTAATTATGACTAATTCAAAATTTTCAAACTATATATTATCAAATTTTCATTAAGATGAATGAGTAAACCAAGGATATTTCTGCTGGCTAAAAACGACAATCAATAAGTTTGCTGAAATATCTTAAAATCGTTATATTAGGAAAAATATGGAAATAATGGGGGGGGGGGGATTGTATATTGGTACCAAAAATGGTATCACGAAACAGTTGAACAAAAGAAACAAATTTTAAGTATTATTTTAATGTATAACTGAATGAGTAAGCAAGGTAAGAAGATATTTATGCATTTTAAATATAATATTTATGCACGATTTAAGTGGAAGCGA